>CM033471.1:71897381-72251742 GCA_019447015.1 Hymenochirus boettgeri | reverse complement strand
TTATCACTGTGATAGCCAGGACGGTCTGTCAGTACAATAAAATTATTGCGGTGATAGCCGGGAAGGTGCGTCAGTCTGTCAGTACAATAAAGTTATTATTATGGTGATAGCCGGGACGGTGCGTCAGTCTGTACAATAAAGTTATTATTACGGTGAGAGCTGGGACAGTCTGTCAGTCTGTCAGTACAATAAAGTTATCATTATCGTGTTAACGTCTGTCATTCCAATAAAGTTATTATTACGGTGTAAGCCAGGACGGTGTGTCAGTCTGTTTGTACAATAAAGTTATTATTACTTTGATAGCCGGGACGGTGTGTCACTCTGTCAGTACAATAAAGTTATTATTACTGTGATAGCCGGGATGGTGCGTCAGTCTGTCAGTACAATAAAGTTATTATTACCATGATAGCCAGGACAGTGCGTCAGTCTGTCTGTCTGTACAATAAAGTTATTATTATGGTGATAGCCGGGAAGGTGCGTCAGTCTGTCAGTACAATAAAGTTATTATTACTGTGATAGCCAGGATAGAAAGTCAACAGTAGAAAAATCAGTTAATTTACTAATGTAGCAATCAAAGAAGGCAGCCGCAGGGGCCAAGTTTATGAGAGGCCCTTAAATCAGTCTACAACCCGTTGTGTTGGACATAAAAGCGTTAGTGTAACTTATCATCACTCAAAAGTTATACAAGACCTGGAAATGTGTTGTATTGTGTTCCGCACAATAAAAAAAGTAATGACTACTCATAAGTAGTGTGCACCTGCGGACCTCTCTTAAGCTGGTTACACACGCTGAGAATTTCGGTCGAGCGACCGATAGTTCAGTGTATCGGCGATCAGACCTGAACTTATCGCATCCGAATTTGCCATCCTGTACCGATCGAACCGTTAGTCCGAAAATCGGGACGAAAGGGAACGATCGGACAGGGTGGAAAACCTCGTCCGATCGTGACGGTCCTCTATGGCCAGCGACGACGGTCGCGGTGACTATCAGATGCGGTGCTTTGCGAGACCGACAGTCCTTCCTCTGGCCGACCGGTCGAATCGAAAGTATCGAAACGTCGCGTCAGGAGGAAAAATCGCTAGGTGGTTAACTAGCTTTACATTTGTTCTTGGACATAACAAGGGCAATCAAAGTATTCAGCCCTCTGCCCTCTGATAATTGGGACTCAGATGGGTGTGGCCAGGTACTCAGAGCGCCAGTGAGTTCAAAATGTTTGTAGTCGTAAATTTTTTCCACACGCTAACTATAAAATATACTCGTGGGAGACCAATATCACGAACTAAAAAGTGTAAAATCATGCAACCCAGGTAATACAGGTTAACGTAGGTATACACTTATTTTACGAGGACTGCACTATTTACAAAAGTTTTTGGAAATAGTGCAGCGGATCCCGATACAGCACCCCTCTAGATATGCATTGCCACACCGTAGCAACACATTGTATGGGGCAATAAACAGAAGAGCCAAAGCAGAGTAATTCTTCCTGCTGAGTTCCCGTGTGGCATAACGAGACATAATTCCTGTAGCCGATCCTCGGATGTGACAAGGAAGACACAACCTTTGCGTTATAAATTTTCCTTAGTATGATGGAGAATTTCAACGACAGCAATTAATTTAAATTTGATTACAAGATATACACGGTTAAAGTGCCTAAAAAATGGGTAAAGGTACTGACCAACATCAAGCAACTCCATAAAAACAGTGTGCCTTGAAAAAATTGCATTGCCAAGTTCATGCACAGCTTGAACGCGTTTGAGAGCCACTGGCAAACAGGGTCAATGAGCAGGAGTTGCATTCGTCTTAAAGGTATGTGAACTGAAAAAAAAAAAATACTTTCTCATCTAAAAATCGATACAGTGGTGGCAAAAGTCGGCCCCCTGAAGTTTCCCACCATTTTTGTCACATTCCCAAAGAACACAACCAGACAGGTGTTTTCAAGCAGGCTTAGGCTACAAAGATTTCCAAAGCCTTTGAACATTCCCTACGGAGCACGGATCCATCCACCTAAACTCACAGAGCACAAGGAGAGTGCTGATCAGGAAATGCAGTCACAGAGGCCCATGGGGATCTGACGAGCTGCAAGCGATTACAGCTCAAGTTGGGGAATCTGCATAGGACATATATTAGTCGTGATGCACAAAGTGCCATTAGAGAAAGAGGGCAGAGAAAAAAGCATGGTTAACAGAAAAGCTAAGCCCGGTTTTCAGTTTGCCAAAGCCCATTGTGGGGGACGCAGCAAACATGTGAAGACGGTGCTCTGGTCAGAGTGAGACCAAAATGGGAACTTTTTGGCCAAAAATCAAAACGCATGTGTGGCGAAACTAACATGCAATATCACTCAGAACACACCATCCCCACTGTCAAATATGAGTAGGTGGGCGCATCCTGCTATGTGGAGTCGCTTAGCCAGCAGGGACAGGAAAGCTGGATCAAGTTTGAGCGCGAAGATGATGAGCCCAACTTACAGGGCAATCTTGGGAAGAAAGAAAACCTCTTGGATCGCAAAGACTTGAGACTGGGCGGAGGTAGTCACCGTCAGCAGAACAACCCTAAATATTAATGCTCAGGGCAAACAACTGAATAGTTTAAAACAAAAACATATCCATGTGTGGCCCAGTCAAACGCCAGATCTAAATCCATCGAGAATCTGTGGCAAGATTCTGAAAACTGCTGTTCCAAACGTCTGTCATCTAATCGATGAGCTGGCAGCTGTTTTGACAAAGAAGATGGGCAAGGAATTTAGGCTCTAGAGTGCAAAGCTGTAGAGACAGGGGTGCCCCCTACCATGAAGCAAACTGAAACATTTGTTTAGGCACACCCCTGTGGAAACACTAAAAAGCCGTCAGTTAATTTAAAAAAAATCTCCTTCTGCAAACTGCGTTTCAGCACCAGTCACAATTCAGTGTTAAGTCAGCCTCCAGCTTCACAGTCAGTGTATGTCTAGCCCAAGAACCCACCGCACAAGCCAGCCTATTTCCCGATGAAGCATGCCACTTATGTGAGGTCCCGTCTGCCTAAGGCAGCATTAAAAGTAACTGTTAGGTGTCAAAATTGTTCAATAATCCTAGGAACACCCCTGGGTAGAACTACTAAATATTGACAGCTGTAATTCAGCAAAGGTGTGTTTACAAAGTAATGACTCGGGGCCGAATATTACGCCCACCCCATTTGCAGTTTTGATTGTTAAAAGGTTTGGAATCATGTATGATTTAGTTCCACTTCTCAGGTCCCCGTGATTGGTTTACGTGGCAGCCAATAAATGATTCAGTTTGTGGCAGTAGTTAATTGACAAACATGCTGGAAGGAAACTTCAAGGGGCGAATACTTTGACTACCATGTAGATGAATACATGTAAGTAGCACTACTTTGGAGGTGGGTGTTGCTGCATGACGCAGTACAATCCCGTACTGTTGGGCACAGGCAAGCATTTCCACCTCTCCTACTCTTAACCAAAGTTCCCCTTTATTCAGGCACACACTCATTGTAAGACAAGCATGATCTCTAATCAGTATGAGCCGGCATTGAAGAGAGGAATTTTCCAGTAGGAATTTCAACACCTACTGTCCACCCCTAACTGCACAGTAAAGAGAGTTATCATCATAAGGCCACTGTGAAGGTCGATGATTCAGATTGTTATCTTAACAAACGATGGGATAATGGGGATAGATCAAACATAAAAATAGTCAGTGGTGCTTGAAGAAGATAGTGTCCAGTAATGGACAAATAAAATTAAAACAAAAAAACATTTGTCAGTTACCCTTTAAGATTAAATTTTGTCAGTTTACCCCTGGAAAAGAGAATTATGGTAGTGTGGGGAGCACCCTAGCCCATCCTAAAAGCCCATGTTTATTTTTATTTATAACGAAGCGGAGCTCTACTTAGATGCCTCGATCCCCCGGCACTCTGATCCAGGCCCTCTGCTATGCCGCGAATACAAGTGGCCAAACTGGCAGAACGATCTGGAATCGAGAGGCCAGCCATCACGTATTGCCTCGCAATAGAGAAACGCGGGGGAACCCAAAGTAGTAATTAGAGTTCTGCAGAGCTTCTAACATGTAGTGATGGTTACAGAAAAAGGGTTTTTAAGATAGGGAAATGCCCGCATGAAGGATCCAGTTGAGGCGGGGTGGAAGAGTTCCCTTAAGGTTGTACATGCATGTGATGGGGTGCCGACCCGCGACGCACGAGTGTACGAACAGACCATGGCTGATAACGGTTTGTGTATTTCTGGCCAGAAATGGCAGTTGTTCGAGATCTGCTGGCCGGATGGGCACCATCTCTGATCAAAAAACCATCTCACCAATAAAGTGCCTAACATGTGAATACACAGGTCAGAAACCTTCCGAGGCCAGGGACCAGATGACTCACTGACAGCTCCTACTCTTTCACTTTTCTTAACAGCACTGCTGAGAACCAGTTGGCGCAGAGATGCACGTAAGGATTTTTTGCTCACTACCTAGTAGGGCAGTGTGGCCCCTACCTACTGTGTAGTTTTGGGGGTGGGAGTGCCCGTGGTATGCCCCTGTAATGCATATTTTGCTTGAAACACCTTGGATGGGGATGCTGGCCAACACATTTAGCCGGCCCTCCTTGTCAAGTAGGTGAGTTCACAACAGCTCCGACGCAGGAAGTGTCCCCCCCATTCACCCCCCATGTCTTTTCTCACAGGCTCAGCCAGAGATGTGATTGTCGGTTATTATAAAGGAAAAATACGCAGGTTTCATTTCCGTCTAAACTGTTGAGACCACCGCTGCCCTTTAAGTTCTAATTAAATTGTAGTTTTATCCTGCATCATATCACTCGTGACTGGAGTATGGGCGGGTGGTGACAATTAGACACAAGGGAGAGACAGAAAAAATGCAGGATCTGGATTATTCATAGAATATACAGACAAACAAACGGTTGTTCAAGTCCCTCCTCAGATTTGTTGCCTAAGTGACCTGCACCGGATTGATACATGAGCGACAAACCAATATGCGTCACCTGACTGTCAATATGAATAACACCTCTCTAGGATTGCCTTATGAGAAGATGATGCTAAGACTATCTTTTAAGCAAAAGATCCTATGTGTGGTGCAGCATGTAGATCTAGCAAACAGTGGTATAGCCAAGAACTCTAAAAATATCTGCTTCTTGGCAGCCCTGCCGCATACGTAATTTGGCATCTAACTGGCCAAACTAAGACTAATCAGAGATAGTTTACATCTTAAACATTCAGTTTAGGACAGTTTTCTTCCAGCTATAAAATCAAGCTGCAGAGCATCAGTAAACTTAACAAGGCTTATACAACGCGGATATAATATAATAATAGTGTAGATAACCACATTACAATAAACTTTGAAATTAAAAAGTGACCCAATGCATGCTAAAGGGTAAGTCCAGCCTAAAATGAAAACTTACATACGGTAAATCACCCCCCAAAACCCTAAATGTAATAGTGTGAAATCTGAAATATCAGCTAACTGAAACTGACAATGTCTTTGCCTGTTTCTGCTTTCTTGGTTCTCAGTTAGTACTGTCAGTTATGGATCTTGACAGTGACATCAAGCCAAAAAATAAAGGAATTGTTAAAGCTGAGGACACCTGCAACGCACAGGAACGCGCACACAATCGGAGACGTTATCGCACGCGATTGTGTTGTGCTTTTCTGTGCGTTCGTCGTTTACGCTTCGAGTTTGCGCATTGCGGTTTTTGCTTTTTCTAGTGTTATGGAAAGCTGCGTTAACAGACACCACCAAAAATGGTGAAGCACAGCGTTTACCAAACGTGAAAGACGCGCAATCGCTATGAGCAGCGGAAATCGCGAGGGAATTTTTGCGTTCCCAGATTTCCATTTTAGTGGAAAACGCGGGGCGCATATGAGCGAGCGCGAAACGCGGCGCAAAACACGCGAAAACGCGGCTGTGTGGCCCTCAGCCCTTGAATCTCCTATCTGCATTCTTTCTAAGCATTGCCAGGCTCAGTAAGGTTTTCTTAAATTGCTCGTTTCTCATGAGGCCTCCAGTGAGCATAGAGGCATCCAGTACTGAATTCTAGGACAAAATATGATATATCAACATAGCAAAAGATGTTGTTATTGAGGGTGGAGTTGTCCATAATGATTACCGTGCCTTTGGAGGCAGCTCAGAAAATGGAAATGAGTGACCTGGAAACCATGACGTCAGAGCCTGTATGTGAGATGTTCAGTGAGGGTTTTCTGTCTGAAAGAAGGTAGGACCTCACTGCTATGTAATGCATCAGCAAAGGCACACTATTTACTAGAAATTCTGATTTCCAATGCCACACCTGCACATGATTTACCTTGCGATTGCATGTATTCGTTCTATAGAGGAAATAACAAAACTCCTGATGAAATGCCAAGGACCTGATAACAATTTAGATGTGTATCACAACCCGAGGTGAGGTGGGGTGCCAGGAGCGAAATGCTCCAATGCGTGCCCATGTTTAGAGCACATGCCAAAAACTTGGGCAATGGTTCCCTCATGGGTGCAGTCACCTAAACAAAACAGATGGTTGTAAACCTTGGGGATTGCCAAATAATCATTGAACAGAGCTACCAGGTTACCATGTAGAAATCTCAATAATTTGTCCATCAAGTCTCACACGTTACACCTCCTTTTTCACCCTAACCTAACAGTTGATCCAGAGGACTCAAACTGGCAAAACAGCCAATCGGAAAGATCTTATGGATCAACCCAGATCTACAGTATATGTTTAAGACCAATAATATACATTTTTCTAGTTTTAGAAACTTATCTATCCATGTTTGAAAGGCTCTTCAATGAACTTGCCATTACACATCTGCTGGAAGACATTCCACGTTTCACCGTTCCCTGCTAAAGAAACCTTTCCAAACTGAAGATGAAACTCTTTTCTTCCAACCTTAGCGAGGATGGCCACGTGCCTCTGATATGACCTATTAGTGAACAATGTCCCACCAGAGAGTCCTTGTAGGGCCCTTAATATATTGTTAACGTAGATCGTATCTCCCATGCCAAATGTAATTTCCCAATTGTAAACAGCCCCCTAACTTGTTAATCTGCCATCAAAAGCCGAGCCCCTCCATTCCCTTATTAAATGGTGTTGCCCTCTCGAACTGCTTCTGTTTACAAGATGTCCCTTTGTTTATAGGAATTCAAAAATGCACTGCATATCCAATGTATTTTTCCCAAGACTAGAGTGCCGTAGGAACGGAAACGCCCATAATGCTACTATGGTTTGGTCGGAAGGAAAGACGGAAAAAAAAATTCCGTCAATGGGAGCTGCATTAGAACGTACCGGTAGCCAGACGGACTGTGATCCCATGACCGGGTATGTGTATGTGGTTACAGCAGGTGTGCCGATAGAAACCAGTGTGATCATTGGTATACACATTGCTGTGCAAATCGCACGTTATGGGCCAGCTCAGTAATTTATAATAGATTAAAAAAGAAGCTGGCCACACGTACGGAACCTGACGCAACTCCCTTAGAACTTTAAACTTAGCTCACCTGATGTAGTCCATTGACTTACCACTCTTGTTCTGCGCCCAAGAACCAATTCTCTATCGATGTACAAATGTGTTTTTCTAGGGCCAGCAGTCGAATATGTGTGACACAGTATTAAAAGCTTTAGAACATCCAAGTTACTACATACACTGCATGCCTGAATCTAATATTCTTACTTCATAAAAACCTATACTATTTCATCAAATCCATAATGACTTATACTATTAAGATCATTTCGGAGACAACGTTAAGGATATGATCCCTTAACAAAGTTTCCAGCAAGATGTTGTTAAGCTTACAAGTCCATAGTTAAAGGACGGGAATGACTCCTTTTTAAATATTTGTATATTACAAAGTGTCTCTAAGAAATTAACGAAGTCGGAGAGAATGAAGGCGTATAACCCCCTTTCAGCAATCTGCAAATAAGGAACAAAGACTTGCTTCTAGGTAATGACAATGTTCCATGGAAGGCTTTAGGAAAGCTGATCTAAGAGGACAGCAGGGGAAATTATCAAATTTGGTAAATTGTTAGTTGTGTAATGCCTTAGTTATCAACAATTCTCTCCCAGTTTGAAAAATCAGTGATTTCAGACCCTTTGCGTTATCTGACTGTTACCTTAGTGAGTATGACATTTTCAGGTTCTAATGGTCCTTCTTATTCCCAGGATGCACATACTTGGAAGGTTCTAACAGTAATTTCTACTATTGCTGTGCGAGGTGGTCAACAGTGACTCAGATCGCTACTGATCAACTGAATCAACCCAGGCACTGGGTCAAGGGCAACACCATAACTGCTCTACAGGGGCCTGCAAAAAGGAAGTCAGTATTTCAGTTACATTTATTTATAACAGGCCCCAAATGCTGAATTGGCAGTTAGGTCATGCTGGATGAAAAAAATACTGCTCCTTATTGAAAAGCATATGTATTGCTCTGAACTGCCCCTCTTTAAAAAGACTTTTACAGCATTCCACTAGCAAAGCAAAACCCAGCCACCAAACTACGTCGATACGGCTCTGTAGTTGGCGCTATGGTTTTGCATTTAGCTTGGGAATGAATATAAAATCTTTAAAGGCCCTGTCCACCCCCAAACTATAATGTAAACCCATATTGGCACCATGCTGTGGTTTAAATAAACCTACTTACCCCTATGCTCCTTACGAGTTCCAAAGATATGCTTTTCAAAGTCCAGGAAATGAAGAGTCAAAGCTGTTGTGAGGCTGGATCATGCTGAATCAGCGTCCTTGTCAAAGTATGGGGCATGCGCAGTGAAAACCCCCCTCCACGGATCCTCCCAGCCATCATTGCATTGCCTAGCTGAACTGCTTTGGCAAGTAAGGTAAGAACACCTGCCGCCCCCAATCGATAATATTATAAAATGACCCCCTCCCCAGATCGTACTTACAGAGCTCCCACAGCGTTTAACACACATCAGCCACATCTTGATTGCTTCCTATTCAGCCAATCACAGATGCGATGAGATCCGGCACCGCATGCAAGGCATTGATAAGTTAGAAAATGTGGGATGTTTTTTAAGAAATATTGTGGAGGTGGGGGGTGGGTAGGGGTAACTACCTTAACTCCTAAAGTAGCTTTGGTTGGGACATGCCCTTAAAGATTAAAGAAAGCTTTTCCTAAAAGACTTTCTGACATCATATATAGCTTTCCTAAAATTCAGAAAATCATGGTAAGTACCAGAAGGCTCTATGGTTACTTTGCTAATGTGTCGCTAGCATCTTAAATTTGCCTAAAAGAAGTACAATAAAACAAACCAATAACCAGTGATAAAGAAAAAAAATTCAGAAAACAATTAGCAAACAACAAACTTTTTGATCCAGGACTCAGGAAGGTATTTGCATCGCCAAATTAATACGGATCATGTTTTATTCTTGGGTTAAATGTGCTAGTTGTTTATAAACGTGATTAGTCTGTACGTTATTAAAGGAGATAATATAAACCACGCAAGTACTAGCTTTCTGAACTCTTATGAATTTAAGAGGCATGGCCCACAAATGCGCTGCAAAACACAATCACAACGGAATCCCATGCGTTTCATTGATTAGAAAAACGTACATGCGATGTGGTTTTAAAAATGCGGAACGCCAACTTGCCATCGCATGCGCAAATCACATACACCCTAAAAAACACGTTTCGGTGTGTTGTGCTATTCATGATCGTAAAAAAAAACAAACAACCGCATGCGCAACGCAAAGCCCCTACTATCACGAGCCCTATGGCTGACATTTTGTACCAAAAAAAATTTCAGCAGTCTTCTCTCAGTCCATGTTATCCTGCCAGCGTCTATTGCATGTAATTCATCAGGTACACCACACCATTGGCGGCCTTATATCACAGCAACACTGTGTGTCGTCAAAGTATGTCAAATCAAATTATATATTTTATTTACAAAGGTTTTCTCAGATCTAAGTGTTGGTCTTTAAGTATCAATTACTAGTATGTATAACTTACTATAAATTACACAAAAATTAGTAGACAGCCTTGAATATATAAATATATATAATATATAATAAAAATTATAAAAAACCTATAATGCTAACACAAAGGGCATATAATAAAATGTGCGTTATCTCAGCAAACTAAGGCTTTTTGAATTGATCTATATTTTTTTTTTCTTATTCTTATCTAATATCTTTGATCTTCCACACTTTCATATGTTATTTGTTCGACCACTAGTGGCCTCTTACAGTTTGATTGAGTTGGTGAGATCTATAAATAGGCACTTTGCAGTATGTTGGTCATTTGATGGTTCGTCTGAGGAAGAAACCACACTAGGTTTTGAAACGTTCACAAATAAATTGTGTTACATTAAGCGAAGTGCCCAGCGAGTTTGTACGGAACAAGGCTGGGGACACATGAAGGGACAAAACAGGCGAGAGGTAGGTCCGCAGCTGGCCGCCCAAACCAGGAGATATTTCGGCCAATTCCCGACCGGAAAGGCATTGACATGAATTGTCCACTTCGTCTGGATAGGATGATACTGAGTGTCGAAAATCACGATCGATCGTGCGTGTCCCTAGGGACCGCAAACGAGTTCAATGGTTTGCGGCAAAATTTGAACGCCAACCGACAGACATTTGTCCGGCGTGCGCTCTCGGGACGGGCAAATAAGTACCTCCATGTGTAGTACTCAGCATAAGACTGCATAATAAGAATCCTGAGTTTTTCACCATGGTATCTCACAGTTTACACATCTATTTTCAAACCATTTTTTTTTTGACTTTTTAAAACATTTTTAGGCTATGTGGAGAGTATATTTCTTCTTACAATAATGATAGGGAAAGGATGTCTTTCGTTATACTATACTACCCTTGCTCCTACCGGGCTGATGCCTACAGTATACAATGCAGTCAACAGAAGAACTAGACGTACAAAATACCATTGGGGCTCTCCAATTCAGCTTAGGCACCTTTACCTGGAGGCTCAATATGTGGTTGCCAAAGGTACATATCACTGGTGGGGTGTAATAAAACAAAATCGCTAAGGCTAAGCCTGCACTATGCCGGACGGTAGGTATTAACACAGAACAACACGTGCATTGTTTCTGCACGTACTGGGCTGCTTGCAGATGCGTTGGCCGGGCAATGTTGCACTTCAGAGCAGCATGCGATTTGCCAACAAAACTGTGATCAATGCGCTCTCAAAAAGCAGGTAGCAGAGGCAGCGCACTAATGTTGCAGACCAATGGCCACAATAGTCGTGGGCTTGTAATGTGTGATAGGATGCAGATGGCTAACTCTTCAGTAGACAGATTGCAGTGAACCTATGGGGTAAGTCTTCCCTTGAGAAAATTCAAACCAATGACAGGGCCCATTAAAACTATGGGAGCTATACACAGTAATAGTATTGCTGAAATTGCTTCATTGGTGTCTGATGACAAAAATGACCGACAGCCTTGCTCTGTTTTTATTATGTTAATGTGTCAAGATATTTGTAGCAATTTTATCAGCGCGTAAGTTCATGTACACATGTGGCCGATGGCACACTCTGTTCACTAGGAAAGAGAACACTGACAGAAGAGAGTCCATAACATGTCTTTTGTCAATCCACAGATACAAATATTGGCATACTCCCACACAGTTTCTGGTTTTGACACTGCATTTCTCAGGAAGCTGTTGCTTGCTATGTCAACTTTTGCAAAAAGTGAAGAGAAAAGAGTGGCAGGGAGTCATCCGTCCCTGCTGTCTTTTGTCTTCCCTGAGGACTGGGCATGCGCAGGGACCTCTCTCCATCGGATCCATCCTGCGGAACTGTTCATCCGTAGAATACTAGAATATCCCATGCTAGTCGGAAAGTACGGACATCAATTTACGCGCTAGTTGTAAATACGGTTTGCACTACCCCCGTCCGCCTCCCTTCTGTACCCTTCATGTCTCAACTGCGGCTAAAGAACAAGCTTATCAAAGTTCCAACATCCTGGAAAAACACACCCACACACAGTGGCCAATAGAAAGCAAGCTGTCCGGACACACGGAAGAAGGAGAAACAGTACAGTTTACGATCTCTCACTTGGACACATAAGTCATTCAGTGAAAGCTATTAAGAAGGGGGTCACGGCAATCTTATATCTCCCATACAATGCTACCTCTCTCACCGGCTAATGCTATTATCTCTATGTTTATTACAGAGCAGGAGGGGGATCGTCACAGGGATGATTGACAGTCCAAGAGTAGGAGTAGAGGCTCGATCTGTATTCTAACGGCGGTTGTATCTCAGAGACAGAGAGGGAACTGAAAAAACTGAAGACACTATGGGGGTTGTGGGCGAATATAGAAACACAGGGAAAGAGGAAAAAAAAAGTTCATTTCCCACTATAGATGCCTTTAAGAAAAGAAACCGATATAATGTTATAAAGCTAAAAAAAAAAAGTGTTTTTAGCTAACTTTTTGTTTAGGCTTAGTTCCCCTTAATAATCAAACCTGTATACACCTACAGGAACGTTTCTGGGTCACTAAGGGCTAGGCCCACACAGCGCTTTCGCCATTTGCGCACGATTCGCCGCTCGCGATTGAGCCTGACGATTTTTTAGTCTAAAATGGAAATCGCGGGAACGCAAAAAAATTCACGCGATTCTGATGCACATGCCGATTGCGCGTCCGCCAGCGTTTTTGGTAATGCAGGCGTTCACCCCATTGGTGCCGTTAACGCAGCGGTCATACCGCGCAGAAACGCATGCGCAAAACGCAAACGCGACCGCACAATAAAGCGCACAAACGCGGGTGCGATAACGCTCGATTTTGTGCGCGTTCCTGTGAGTTGCCAGTGTGCCTCAGTAACTATGAAATAATGAAAGCAAGGAACAAGGTACGGATATTTGTGTACCAGACAAAAGTAAATAGAGAGCAATTTTGACTTTCCGTGCTGTGCCCCTCCAAAGTCCGGAAATGCTGTGTAGGAGCTAGGGTGGGACTCAATGCTGGCATGAGTCGCCTCAACACCTCGTCAAGTTGAGGACCTGCTCAGTGCAGCCCCCCCTCCATATCCACCTCCCGTTTCTGCCTCCCCTATTATTAAAACCTTTGGGGTAGCGGTAGGGCTATGCTCCCCCAGCCCCACCCACATTAATATAATGTTAGAAAGTCACCCATCTCTATTACCTCCCTTCCCATCCGGCTGTTAGAACTCCCGGCAGCCGCGACCAGATTGGCAGCCGTGTCCCCGCGCCCCTGCAGCAATTCCAGCAAGCAGAGGCTGAACAATGCCGACGGAGGAGAGAGGAAGAAATAAGACCGGGGACATCTAACAATGATGTTGGTAGGGGCTGGGGGAGCAGCCCTCCCCCATATCAAAAGTTATTTATACGGGTGGCACATGCCCTTAAATACTATTAAAATAAAACCAACAAGTGTAGCTTTTGTTGTTTCTACTGCAGGGAGAACAATCTGATTGGTTCTGGAGATACACAGATAAACTGTAGCCCCATGGCTATTTGTATTCACTGGTTTCACCTACATCCTATCCTGGCTAACACAGTAATAATAACTTTATTGTACTGACAGACTTACGCACTGTCCCCGGCTGTCAATAGTAATAATAATTTATTGTACTGACAGACTGACGCACTGTCCTGGCTATCACGTAATATAACTTTATTGTACTGACAGACTGACGCACCATCCCGGCTATCACAGTAATAATAACTTTATTGTACTGACAGTGACACCACCGTCCCGGCTATCAAAGTAATAATAACTTTATTGTACAAACAGACTGACAACCGTCCCGCTTACACGTATAATAACTTATTGGAATGACAGATGCTAACACGATAATGATAACTTTATTGTACTGACAGACTGACAGACTGTCCCAGCTCTCACCGTAATAATAACTTTATTGTACAGACTGACGCACCGTCCCGGCTATCACCATAATAATAACTTTATGTACTGACAGACTGACGCACCTTCCCGGCTATCACCGCATAATTTTAATTGTACTGACAGACCGTCCTGGCTATCACAGTGATAATAACTTTATTGTACTGACACACCCGTCCAGGCTATCACAGTAATAATAACTTTATTGTACAGACAGACGACTGAATGCACCATCCCGGCTATCACAGTAATAATAACAACTTTATTGTACTGACAACTGACGCACCTTCCCGGCTATCACCGTAATATAACTTTATTGTACTGACAGACTTGACAGACCGTCCCGGCTATCACAGTGATAATAACTTTATTGTACTGACACAAAACGTCCCGGCTATCTACCGCATAATAACTTTATTGTACTGACAGAGTTTACACACCGTCCCGGCTATCACGTAATAATAACTTTATTGTATTGAAAGACCAGACGCTAACACGGTAATGATACTTTATTGTACTGACAGGCTGACAGACTGTCCCGGCTCTCACGGTAATAATAACTTTATTGTACTGACAGAGAGACACACCGTCCCGCTATCACCATAAAATAACTTTATTGTATTGAAAGACTGACACACCGTCCCAGCTATCACTGTAATAATAACTTTATTGTACAAACAGACTGACACAACCGTCCCGGCTCTCACCGTAATAATAACTTTATCGTACTACCAGACTGACACACCCGTCCCGCTATCACCGTATAATAACTTTATTGTACGGTCAGACTGACAGACGCTAACACGGTAATGATAACTTTATTGTACTGACAGACTGACAGACTGTCCGGCTCTCACCGTAATATACTTTATTGTACAGACACTGACGCACTGTCCCGGCTATCACCATAATACAACTTTATTGTTCTGACAGACTGATACACCTCCCGGCTATCACAGTGATAATAACTTTATTGTACTGACACACCGTCCGGCTATCACAGTAATAATAACTTTATTGTACAGACAGACTGACGCACCGTTCCCGGCTATCCACGTATATACTTTATTGTACAGACAGACTGAAGCACCGTCCCGGCTATCACCGAATATTAACCTTATTGTACTGACAGACTGACGCAACCTTCCCGGCTTCGCCGTAATAATAACTTTATTGTACTGACAGACAACTACACACGTCCGGTTTATCACAGTGATAATACTTTTGTACTGACACACCATCCGGCTATCAAATAATAACTTTATTGTACACAGACAGACTGATGCACCGTCCTGGCTATCACAGTAATAATAACTTTATTGTACTGACAGACTGACGCACCTTCCCAGCTATCACCATAATAATAACTTTATTGTACAGACAGACAGACTGATGCACTGTCCTGGCTATCATGGTAATAATAACTTTATTGTACTGACAGACTGACGCACCATCCCGGCTATCACAGTAATAATAACTTTATTGTACTGACAGAGTGATCACCTCTCCCGCTATCAAGTATAATAACTTTATTGTACAAACAGACTGACAACCAACCCGTCCGGCTTACACCGTAATAATAACTTTATTGGAATGACAGACGTTAACACGATAATGATAACTTTATTGTACTGACAGACTGACAGACTGTCCCAGCTCTCACCGTATAATAACTTTATTGTACAGACTGACGCAACCGTCCCGGCTATCACATAATAATAACTTTATTGTACTGACAGACTACGCACCTTCCCGGCTATCACCGCAATAATTTTATTGTACTGACAGACCGTCCTGGCTATCACATGATAATAACTTTTTGTACTGACACAACCGTCCAGGCTATCACAGTAATAATACTTATTAGTACAGACAGACAGACTGATGCACCATCCCGGCTATCACAGTAATAATAACAACTTTATTGTACTGACAGACTGACGCACCTTCCCGGCTATCACCGTAATAATAACTTTATTGTACTGACAGACTGACAGACCGTCCCGGCTATCACAGTGATAATAACTTTATTGTACTGACAACAACCGTCCCGGCTATTACCGCAATAATAACTTTATTGTACTGACAGAGTTACACAACCGTCCCGGCTATCACCGTAATAATAACTTTATTGTATTGAAAGACAAGACGCTAACACGGTAATGATAACTTTATTGTACTGACAGCTGACAGACTGTCCCGGCTCTCACGTAATAATAACTTATTGTACTGACAGAGAGACACCCCGTCCCGGCTATCACCATAATAATAACTTTATTGTATGAAGACTGACACACCGTCCAGCTATCACTGTAATAATAACTTTATTGTACAAACAGACTGACACACCGTCCCGGCTCCACTCACCGTAATAATAACTTTATCGTACTAACAAGTGACACACCGTCCCGCCTATCACCATAATAATAACTTTATTGTACGTCAGACTGACAGACCGTAACACGGTAATGATAAAAACCCCTTATTTTTTAAACAGCTAAATAGTTCTTACATCAACCATTTAAGTATTACATTCTGTAACTATCTTTGAAAGAAAAGGGGACACAAACGTACAATAATTTTCAATAAAATCTGTTAATGCACAAATAACACATGTAACCTAAATAGATAGAATTACTACAGGATTCAAGTGCCAGGGTGTCACACAACAGACTAAGGGCTAGGCCACAACTGCTGCGTTTTTTTTTGCGTTTGCGCTTGCGTTTGCGTTTGCGATTGCGCTTGCGATTTTTCAAAATTATTGAAAACGCGGCAACGCAAAAAAAAACGTGCGTTTTTCGATGCGTTTGCGTTTGCGTTTTGCGTTCTGCATTTTTAATCGCAAGTCGATGCGATTTCCTATTCTTATTGAGAAATCGCAAGCGCAACGCAAAAAAATCGCACATGAAATCGCATGCGATTGCGATTGCGTTTGCGTTTGCGTTCAGTGTGGCCTAGCCTAATCTTCTTAAAAGGGGGAACATTTACTGCCACTCCCGCCACCATAACTACCATGACAACCACAAGCAGTAGCTTTGAACCCAATGCAACAAGCCACACAAGCGATTTAGCAGCTGCTTTTTATGTAATGACGAACAGTCCATTAATCAGCACTTGCCCATTATGTCTGTTGACATGTATCACGTCTTATTTTGCTCCAATGAAATCGCTCGTGTGGCTTACCCACAGACTCAATCCCCCTCTTACTTCTGTGCGCCGCACCAGCGACTTCCGTCTGATCAGCTCTTTGATGAACTTATTGGTCTTGTCCAGCTCGATTTCGTGCGATTTCAGTCGGTCCCTGAAGTGGGGGGCGTTCCAAGTAACATCGCTGAATTCCAGCGGAGGTAACCCCATCCGTGTGGTGGGAATCAATACAACCCAGTTCGGAACGATTCACCTAGAGGGAATCCCTCTATTGGAAGCGGCCCCCTCAGTGCCAAGCAGCCGCAGGGCGGGAGGGAGATCCCTTCACACTCATCGATCGCCCAAGGAAAGTTTTTGCTGGAAGGGGAGGAGTGGCGCGAGCTACGGTCACACACACATAACACATAATCAGGCTGGAGACTGAGACAAGCCGGGATAGCGATGGTATCCGGGTCCCTCCAGCTCCCCTATTGGCCACTTTGTGTTTTGCGCAGTGAAGGAAATGAGCGTTAGAAATGTGGGAACCTCTCAGATGAGGCCATGTGATCTAATTCTGTCCCGCCCACCGTGATCGGTCCAATCGCCCCCTCCATCTTTGAGCTCTGACAGTTCTCAGTGGGCCGTGGTTAGTCAATCCCCATGTGGCGACTGGCCCCGCCCCAATAACACCCGCCCACTACATTCGGTTAACTTATTGCCGCAGTGCGGTGTGTCCAGCAATCTGTATCTCTGGGACTGTTCAGTCTGTTCAGTCAGATTGTTCTGTCAGTCTGTCACAGTACAATAAGTTATTTATTACGGTGATAGCGGAAGGGGTGTCAGTCTGTCTGTATAATAAGTTGTTATTATTACGGTGATAGCTGGGAAGGTGCGTCAGTCTGTCTATACAATAAAGTTATTATTACGGCAAAAGCCGAGACGGTGTGTCAGTCTGTACAAAAAGTTATTATACGGCAAAAGCCGGAGACGGTGTGTCAGTCTGTCTGTACAATAAAGTTATTATTACGGCGATAGCAGGGACATTGCGTCAGTCTGTCTGTACAATAAAGTTATTATTACGGTGATAGCTGAGACGGTGTGTCAGTCTGTCTGTAAATAAAGTTATTATTACGGCGATAGCAGGGACATTGCGTCAGTCTGTCGTACATAAAGTTATTATTACGGTGATAGCTGAGGACGAGGTGTCAGTCTGTCTGTACAATAAAGTTATTATTACCTGTTAGCGTGTCAGTACAATAAAGTAGTAATTACGGTGGTGTAGAAGGGACGATGTGTCAGTCTGTCAGTACAATAAAGTTTTATTACTGTGATAGCCGGGAGGTGAATCAATCTGTCGTCTGTACAATAAAGTGTATTATCACTGTGATAGCCAGGATGGTGTGTCATTCTGTCACAATAAAGTGTATTATTATGGTGATAGCCGGGAAGATGCGTCAGTCTGTCAGTACAATAAAGTATTATTACTGTGATAGCTGGATGGGTTGTGTCAGTACAATAAAGTTATTATTACAGTGATAGCCGAGAAGGTGCGTCAGTCTATTATACAATAAAGTTATTATTACCGTAATAGCCGGGACAGTGCGTCAGTCTGTTTGTACAATAAAGTTTATATTACGGTGAGAGCCGGGACAGTCTGTCAGTCTGTCTGTATAATAAAGGTATTATTACGGTGAGAGCCGGGACAGTCTGTCAGTCTGTCAGTACAATAAAGTTATCATACCATGTTAGCGTATGTTGTCAGTACAATAAAGTTATTATTACTGTGATAGCGGGACGGTGCGTCAGTCTGTCAGTACAATAAAGTTATCATTACCGTGATAGCCGGATGGTGCCTCAGTCTGTCAGTATAAAAAGTTATTATTACTGTGATAGCCGGGACGGTGTGTCAGTCTGTCAGTGCAATAAAGTTATTATTACGGTGATAGCCGGGACAGCCTGTCAGTAATAAAGTTATTATTACTGTGATAGACGGGACGGTGCTCAGTCGCTCGTCTGTTCAATAAAGTTATTATCACTGTGATAGCGGACGGTGTGTCAGTCTGTCAGTACAATAAAGTTATTTATTACGGTGAGAGCCGGGACAGTCTGTCAGTCTGTCCTGTACAATAAAGTTATTATTACGGTGAGAGAGCAGGGACAGCGTTGGTCTGAGAAGGTTGTAGGAGCACGAAACGTCACATAATAAATGGAGGTTTGATCAAGCCTGGTGTGCCCAACTTTTATTGGATTTCTCAGTATTTACTGTTGGCTTCAGTTGTTGGTTGCACCCAGCATTTATCTACTTTATTACTCACTGGTAAAGGTGTGCAGGATCCCTTTGGTGTTTTTGTTGTTTTTGTTGTTGTTTTTGTTTGTACAATAAAGTTATTATTACAGTGATACCTGGGACGATGTGTCAGTCTTTCAATACATTAAAGTTATTATTATGGTGATAGCCGGGGATGGTTGTCACTCTGTCAGTACAATAAAGTTATTATTACTGTGATAGCCAGGACGGTGCGTCAGTCTGTCAGTATAATAAAGTTATATACTGTGATAGCGGGACGGTGTGTCAGTCTGTCAGTGCAATAAAGTTATTATTACGGTGATAGCCGGGACAGGCTGTCAGTACAATAAAGTTATTATTACTGTGATAGACGGGACGGTGCATCAGTCTGTCTGTCTGTTTGTACAATAAAGTTATTAATACTGTGATAGCCTGGATGGTGTGTCAGTACAATAAAGTTATTATCACTGTGATAGCCGGGACGGTGTGTCAGTCTGTCAGTACAATAAAGTTATTATTACGGTGATAGCCAAAAAGGTGCGTCAGTCTATCTGTACAATAAAGTTATTATTACGGGTGATAGCCAGGACAGTGCGTCAGTCTGTCTGTACAATAAAGTTATTATTACGGTGAGAGCCGGACAGTCTGTCAGTCTGTCAGTACAATAAGGTTATCATTACCATGTTAGCGTCTGTCAGTACAATAAGTATATTACGGTGATAGGCGGGATGGTGTGTCAGTCGTCAGTACATAAAGTTATTATTACGGTGAAGTCGGGACGGTGTGTCAGTCTGTCAGTACAATAAGTTATTATTACTTGGATAGCCAGGACGGTGTTGTCAGTCTGTCAGTACAATAAAGTAAATTACGTGATAGCCGGGATGGTGCGTCAGTCTGCCGTATAATAAAGTTATTATTACGTGAAGCCGGGACGGGTTGGTCAGTCTGTCAGTACAATAAAGTTATACTACGGTGATAGCCGGGAAGGTGCGTCAGTCTGTCAGTACAATAAGGTTATTATTACGGTGATAGCCAGGACAGTGCGTCAGTCGTTGTACAATAAAGTTATATTACGGTGATAGCCGGGAATGGCGTCAGTTGTCTGTACAATAAAGTTATTATACGGTGATAGCCGGGAATGGTGCGTCAGTTAGTCTGTACAATAAAGTTATTATTACGGTAAGAGCCCGGACAGTCTGTCAGTCCAATAAAGTTATCATTACCGTGTTAGCGTCTGCCAGTCTGTCAGTCCAATAAATCTATTATTACGGTGTTAGCCGGGACGGTGTGTCAGTCTCTGAATACAATAAAGTTATTATTACGGTGATAGCCGGGACGGTGTGTCACTCTGTCAGTACAATAAAGTTATTATTAAGGGTGATAGCCGGGGCGGTGCGTCAGTCTGTCTGTACAATAAGTTATTATTATGGTGATAGCCAGGACAGTGCGTCAATCTGTCAGTACAATAAAGTTATTATTACTGTGATAGCCTGGACGGTGTGTCAGTACAATAAAGTTATTATCACTGTAATAGCCAGGACGGTGACAGTCTGTCAATACAATAAAGTTATTATTACGGTGATAGCCAGGAAGGTGCGTCAGTCTGTCAGTACAATAAAGTTATTATTACTGTGATAGCCAGGACGGTGCATCAGTCTGTCTGTCAGTACAATAAGGTTATTATTACTGTGATAGCCTGGATGGTGTGTCAGTACAATAAAGTTATTATCACTGTGATAACCGGGACGGTGTGTCAGTCTGTCAGTACAATAAAGTTATTATTACGGCGATAGCCGGGAAGGTGCGTCAGTCTGTCAGTACAATAAGGTTAATATTACGGTGATAGCCGGGACGGTGCGTCAGTCTCTCTGTACAATAAAGTTATTATTACGGTGATAGCCGGGAACGGTGCGTCAGTCTGTCTGTACAATAAAGTTATTATTACTGTGATAGCCTGGACGGTGTGTCAGTACAATAAAGTTATTATCACTGTGATAGCCGGGACGGTGTATCAGTCTGTCAGTACAATAAAGTTGTTATTATGGTGATAGCCGGGACAGTGCATCAGTCTGTCTGTACAATAAAGTTATTATTACGGTGAGAGCCGGGACAGTCTGTCAGTCTGTCAGTACAATAAAGTTATTATTACCGTGTTAGCGTCTGTCAGTCCAATAAAGTTATTATTACGGTGTTAGCCGGGACGGTGTGTCAGTCTGTTTGTACAATAAAGTTATTATTACTTTGATAGCCGGGACTGTGTGTCAGTCTTTCAATACAATAAAGTTATTATTACGGTGATAGCCGGGACGGTGTGTAACTCTGTCAGTACAATAAAGTTATTATTACGGTAATAGCCGGGACGGTGTGTCAGTACAATAAAGTTATTATCACTGTGATAGCCGGGACGGTCTGTCAGTCTGTCAGTACAATGAAGCTATTATTACGGTGATAGCCGGGAAGGTGCGTCAGTCTGTCAGTACAATAAAGTGTTTATTTACTGTGATAGCCGGGATGGTGCATCAGTCTGTCTGTCTGTACAATAAAGTTATTATTACTGTGATAGCCTGGATGGTGTGTAAGTACAATAAAGTTATTATCACTGTGATAGCCAGGACGGTCTGTCAGTACAATAAAATTATTACGGTGATAGCCGGGAAGGTGCGTCAGTCTGTCAGTACAATAAAGTTGTTATTATTACTGTGATAGCCGGGATGGTGCATCAGTCTGTCTGTCTGTACAATAAAGTTATTATTACGGTGAGAGCTGGGACAGTCTGTCAGTCTGTCAGTACAATAAAGTTATCATTATCGTGTTAGTGTCTGTCATTCCAATAAAGTTATTATTACGGTGTAAGCCGGGACGGTGTGTCAGTCTTGTTTGTACAATAAAGTTATTATAATTTGATAGCCGGGACGGTGTGGTCACTCTGTCAGTACAATAAATTATTATTACTGTGTAGCGGACTGGTGCGTCAGTCTGTCAGTACAATAAAGTTATTATTACCATGATAGCCAGGACAGTGCGTCAGTCTGTCTGTCTGTACAATAAAGTTATTATTATGGTGATAGCCGGGAAGGTGCGTCAGTCTGTCAGTACAATAAAGTTATTATTACTGTGATAGCCAGGACGGTGCATCAGTCTGTCTGTCTGTACAATAAAGTTATTATTACTGTGATAGCCTGGATGGTGTGTCAGTACAATAAAGTTATTATCACTGTGATAACCGGGACGGTGTGTCATCTGTCAGTACAATAAAGTTATTATTACGGCGATAGCCGGGAAGGTGCGTCAGTCTGTCAGTACAATAAGGTTAATATTACGGTGATAGCCGGGACGGTGCTTCAGTCTGTCTGTACAATAAAGTTATTATTACGGTGATAGCCGGGAACGGTGCGTCAGTCTGTCTGTACAATAAAGTTATTATTACTGTGATAGCCTGGACGGTGTGTCAGTACAATAAAGTTATTATCACTGTGATGCGGGATGGTGTATCATTGTCAGTAATAATAAAGTTGTTATTATGGTGATAGCCGGGACAGTGCGTCAGTCTGTCTGTACAATAAAGTTATTATTACGGTGAGAGCCGGGACAGTCTGTCAGTCTGTCAGTACAATAAAGTTATCATTACCGTGTTAGCGTCTGTCAGTCTGACCGTACAATAAAGTTATTATTACGGTGATAGGCGGGACGGTGTGTCAGTCTGTTAGTACGATAAAGTTATTATTACGGTGAGAGCCGGGACGGTGTGTCAGTCTGTTTGTACAATAAAGTTATTATTACAGTGATAGCTGGGACGGTGTGTCAGTCTTTCAATACAATAAAGTTATTATTATGGTGATAGCCGGGACGGTGTGTCTCTCTGTCAGTACAATAAAGTTATTATTACCGTGAGAGCCGGGACAGTCTGTCAGTCTGTCAGTACAATAAAGTTATCATTACCGTGTTAGCGTCTGTCTTTCAATACAATAAAGTTATTATTACGGTGATAGCCGGGACGGTGTTAACTCTGTCAGTACAATAAAGTTATTATGCGGTAATAGCCGGGACGGTGTGTCAGTACAATAAAGTTATTATCACTGTGATAGCCGGGACGGTCTGTCAGTCTGTCAGTACAATAAAGTTATTATTACGGTGATAGCCGGGAAGGTGCGTCAGTCTGTCAGTACAATAAAGTTGTTATTATTACTGTGATAGCCGGGATGGTGCATCAGTCTGTCTGTCTGTACAATAAAGTTATTATTACTGTGATAGCCTGGACGGTGTGTCAGTACAATAAAGTTATTATCACTGTGATAGCCAGGACGGTCTGTCAGTACAATAAAATTATTGCGGTGATAGCCGGGAAGGTGCGTCAGTCTGTCAGTACAATAAAGTTATTATTATGGTGATAGCCGGGGAGGTTGCGTCAGTCTGTACAATAAAGTTATTATACGGTGAGAGCTGGGACAGTCTGTCAGTCTGTCGTACAATAAAGTTATCATTATCTGTGTAACGTCTGTCATTCCAATAAAGTTATTATTACGGTGTAAGCCAGGACGGTGTGTCAGTCTGTTTGTACAATAAAGTTATTACTTGATAGCGGACGGTGTATCACTCTGTCAGTACAATAAAGTTATTATTACTGTGATAGCCGGGATGGTGCGTCAGTCTGTCAGTACAATAAAGTTTTATTACATGATAGCCAGGACAGTGATCAGTCTGTCTGTCTGTACAATAAAGTTATTATTATGGTGATAGCTGGGAAGGTGCGTCAGTCTGTCAGTACATAAAGTTATTATTACTGTGATAGCCAGGACGGTGCATCAGCGTCTGTCTGTACAATAAAGTTATTATTACTGATAGCCTGGATGTTGTGCAGTACAATAAAGTTATTATCACTGTGAAACGGGACTGTGTGTCAGTTGTCAGTCGTACAATAAAGTTATTATTACGGCGATAGCCGGGAAGGTTGCGTCAGTCTGTCAGTACAATAAGGTTTTAATACGGTGATAGCCGGGACGGTGCTTCAGTCTGTCTGACAATAAAGTTATATTACGGTGATAGCCAGGAAGGTGCGTCAGTCTGTCAGTACAATAAAGTTATTATTACTGTGATAGCCAGGACGGTGTGTCAGTACAATAAAGTTATTATCACTGTGATAGCCGGGATGGTGTATCAGTCTGTCAGTACAATAAAGTTGTTATTATGGTGATAGCCGGGACAGTGCGTCAGTCTGTCTGTACAATAAAGTTATTATTACGGTGAGAGCCGGGACAGTCTGTCAGTCTGTCAGTACAATAAAGTATCATTACCGTGTTAGCGTCGTCGTCTGACGTACAATAAAGTTATTATACGGTGATAGGCGGGACGGTGTGTGTCAGTCTGTTAGTACGATAAAGTTATTATACGGGATGAGCCGGACGGTGTGTCAGTCTGTTTGTACAATAAAGTTATTATTACAGTGATAGCTGGGACGGTGTGTCAGTCTTTCAATACAATAAAGTTATTATTATGGTGATAGCGGGACGGTGTGTCTCTCTGTCAGTACAATAAAGTTATTATTACCGTGAGAGCCGGGACAGTCTGTCAGCCTGTCAGTACAATAAAGTTATCATTACCGTGTTAGCGTCTGTCTTTCAATACAATAAAGTTATTATTACGGTGATAGCCGGGACGGTGTGTAACTCTGTCAGTACAATAAAGTTATTATTGCGGTATAGCGGGACGGTGTGGTCAGTACAATAAAGTTATTATCACTGTGATAGCCGGGACGGTCTGTCAGTCGTCAGTACAATAAAGTATTATACGGTGATAGCCGGAAGGTGCGTCAGTTGTCAGTACAATAAAGTTGTTATTATTACTGTGATAGCCGGGATGGTGCATCAGTCTGTCTGTCTGTACAATAAAGTTATTATTACTGTGATAGCCTGGACGGTGTGTTCAGTACAATAAAGTTATTATCACTGTGATAGCCAGGACGGTCTGTCAGTACAATAAAATTATTGCGGTGATAGCGGGAAGGTGCGTCAGTCTGTCAGTACAATAAAGTTATTATTATGGTGATAGCCGGGACGGTGCGTCAGTCTGTACAATAAAGTTATTATTACGGTGAGAGCTGGGACAGTCTGTCAGTCTGTCAGTACAATAAAGTTATCATTATCGTGTTAGCATCTGTCATTCCAATAAAGTTATTATTACGGTGTAAGCCGGGACGGTGTGGCAGTCTGTTTGTACAATAAAGTATTTACTTTGATAGCGGGCGTGGTCACTCTGTCAGTACAATAAAGTTATTATTACTGTGATAGCCGGGATGGTGCGTCAGTCGTCAGTACAATAAAGTTATTATTACCGTGATAGCCAGGACAGTGCGTCAGTCTGTCAGTACAATAAAATTATTATTACTTTGACAGCCGGGACAGTGCGTAAGTCTGTCAGTACAATAAAGTTATTATTACTGTGTTAGCCAGATAGGATGAACCAGTGAATACAAATACATGGGGCTAAAAGTTTATCTGTGTATCTCCAGAAACCAATCAGATGGTATCTAACTGCAGTAGAACAGCAAGAAGCTAACACTTGATTGGTTTATATTTATAGTATTTAAAGGGCATGTCCACCCCTTATAAAAACTTTTGATATGTGGTAGGGCATGCTCCCCAGCCCCTACAACATTTAAGTGTTAGAAGTCCCCGATACTTACTTACCTTCCCTCTCTCCTCCGTCGCAGTGTTCCAGCCCTCTGCTTGCATGGAATTGCATGCAGGGGGCGGGACCGGCGGCCAATCATGGTCGCGGCTGCCGGGAGTTCTGAACAGCGGAGGGGAGAGGGAAGGTACATAAAGATTGGGGGACTTTCTAACAATTATATTAATGCGGTTGGGGCTGGGGACACTACCCATACCCAAGGGTTTAATATTAGGGGGAGGCAGAGAAAAACGGGAGGGTGAGGGGGGGGGGCTGCACTGAGCATGCCTCAAGCCTTGACGAGGTTGAGGCAGACTCAGGCACAGCATGAGTCACACACTAGCTCCTACACAGCAGTTTCCTGGACTTTGGAGGGGCACAGCAAGGAAAGTATAATTGCCCTCTAAATTACTTTTGTCTGGTAACACAAATATCCTGACAACTGTTCCTTCCTTATTTCATAGTTAGGCTGAGGCCACACTGCAACGCACAAGAATCGCGCACAAAATCACGAGCGTTATCGCACGCGATTGTGCGCTTTTCTGTCGTTCGCGTTGCGTTTTGCGCATGCGTTTTCGCGTTATGGAAACGCTGCGTTAACGCACCAAAAATGGTGAACGCATCATTCACAAAACGTAGCGGACGCGCAATCGCATGTGCATCGGACATCGCGGGAATTTTTGCGCTCCCGCGATTTCCATTTTAGCGAAAATCGCAGGCACAATCGCGAGCGCGAAATGCGTGCGCGAAAAACGCGCTAGTGTGGCCTAGCCCTTAGTGACCAAAAACGTTCCTGTGGTGTATACAGGTTTATGATAAAGGGACAGCTAACAAAAGTATACTAAAACACTTTTTTTTTAGCTTATATATATCGGTTTTCTTTTTAAAGGGCATCTATAGTGGGAAAATGAACTTTTTTTCTCTTTCCATGTGTTCTATAATTCCCCACAACCCCCAGAGTGTCTTCAGTTTTTTCAGATTCCCTCTCTGTCCTGAGATACACCAGTTAGAAGAATACGAGAGTGCATTCCTCTACTCCTACTTGGACTGTCAATCAAATCCCTGTGACGTGATCCCCTCCCTGCTCTGTAATAAACATAGAGATAAGAGCATAGCAGGGAGAGAGGTAGCTTGATGGTAAGATTACGACTGCCCACTTGACCCCCCTTCTTAATAGCTTTCACTGATTGATGATGGGTCATCAAGTGAGAGATCGTAAACTGTACTGTTCTCCTTCTTTCGTGTATCCAGGACAGCTTGCTTTCTATTGGCCACTGTGTGTGGGTGTGTTTTTCAGGATGTTGAACTTTGATAAGCTTGTCGGTTAGCCGGAGTTGAGACATGAAGGAGGTAACAGATGGGAGGGGGAAGGGGGGAGTGCAACCGGATTTACAACTGCAGGCGTAAATTGATGTCCGTACTTTACTACTGCATGGTATTCTACGGACGAACATTCGCAGGATGGATCCAGATGGAGAGAGGGTCCCCTGCGCATGCCAGAGTCCTCAGGGAAGACAAAGAAGAAGCAGGGACCGGATGACTCACTGACAGCTCTTTCTCTTCACTTTTTGCAAATTTGGACATTTCAACAGCTCCTGAGAAATGCAGTGCAAACCAGAAAAATAGTGTGTAGTATGCCAAGTATTTCGTATCTGTGATTGACAAGAAGAAACATGTTATGGAGCTCTCTGCTGTCAGTGTTCTCTTTGCTAGTGAATAGAATTTGCCATTGGCCACATGTGTACTGAACTTACCAGCTGATAAAATTGCTACAAAATATTCTTGCCATTAACGATAATAAAAAACAGAGCAAGGCTGTCGGCCCATTTTTGTCATCAGACACCACATGAAGCAATTATCGGCCAATACTATTACTGTGTATAGCTCCCATTAGTTTTAATGGGGCCCTGTGCAATTGGTTTGAATTTTCCTCAAAGGGAAGACTGACCCCATAGGTTCACTGCAATCTGTCTACTAAGAGTTAGGCCATACTAGCAATCCTATCACACATTAAAAGCACACACTAGTGTTGGCCAATTGGTCTGGCAACATTAGGTGCGCTGCATTGCTACCTGCTTTTTGTAGAGCGCATGTGATCACAGTTTTTTTGCCAATCGCATGCGCTCTGATAGTGCAACACTGCCCAGAACGCAGCGCAAGCAGACAGTTACGTGCAGGAAACATGCACGTGTTTTTCCTGTGTTATACCGTCCGGCATAGTGCAGCTTCAGCCTTACAGATTTTGTTTAATTTACACCCCACACAGTGATATGACCTTTGCAACCACATATTGGAGCCTCCAGGTATAAAGGATGCCTAAATGCTGAATTGGAGAGCCCCAATGGTATTTATAACGTCTATTTACTTCTGTTGACTGCATTGTATACATATAGGCAATCAGCCCTGTAGGAGCAAGGGTTAGTATAGTATAACAGAGAACATCCTTTACTTTATAATATATTGTAAAGAAAGAAATAATAACTACTCCACATAGCACTAAAATGTTTTAAAAAGTCAAAAAAAAAATGGTTGGAAAATAATGTGTAAATGATGAGATACCATGGTGAAAAACATTCAGGGATTATTATTATGCAGTTAGGCTGAGTACACATGGAGGGACTATTTGTCCCGAGCGAGCGCACGGCCGGGACAAATGTCTGTCGGTTGCGTCAAATTTTGCCGCAAACCATTGACCGTGCGGTCCCATAGGGAACCGCACGATCGATCGTGATTTTCCGACACGTCCGTTCATCCGATCCAGACGAAAGTGGACCAATTCATGGCACTTTCGGTCGGTTGGCCGAAAATATCTCCTGGTGTGGGGCGGCCAGCTGCGACCGACCTCGATCGCCTGTTTTGTCCCTTCATGTGTACCCAGCCTTAGTTGCCCAAGGTAACAAAACTCGCTGGGCACTTCAGTCTTAAGTGTAACACAATTTATTTGTGACGTTTCAAAACCAGTGTGGTTTCTTCCTCAGACAAGCATCAAATGAACAAAATACATGCAAAGTGCTATTTATAGATATCAACTCAATCAAACTAGTAAGATGGCCAACTAGTGGTCAACAAATATACATATTAAAAAGTGTGGAAGGATAAAAAGATAGTTAGAATATATATATCAATATCAAAAAGCCTTAGTTGCTGTAGATTAACAGCACATTTTATTAAATATGCCCCTTTGTTTTATCATGTTAGGATTTTTTATAAATTTTATTGGCATCCATATTCAAGGCTGTCTACTACTTTTTGTGTAATTTATAGTAAGTTATACATACAGTAATTGATACTTAAAGACCAACTTATCTGAGAAAAACAACTTTGTAAAATAAAATATATAATTTGATTTGACATACTTTGACGACACACAGTGTGTGCTGTGATTAGGCCAGCCAAAGGGTGTGTGTACACTGATGAATTACATGGCAATAGACCTGGCAGGATAACAGGACTGAGAGAAGAGCTGCTGAAAAATTTTTTTTGGTACAAATGTCAGCCATAGGCCTCTTGATAGTTAGGGCTATTGCGGTTGCGCATGCGTTTTTACGATCATTGAAATAGCAGCAACACACCGAAAACGTGTTTTTTAGGGTGTGATGTGATTGCGCATGCGATGGCAATTTGCGTTCCGCATTTTTAACCACAATCGCATGCGTTTTTCTATATCTAATGAAAAACGCATGGGATTCCGTGTGTGATTGTGTTTGCAGCGCAGTGTGGCCATGCCCTCTTAGAATTCAGAAAGGCAGGTAGGTACTCTTCTTGGGTTTATTTCTCCTTTAATACGTACAACTATCACATTTAACCCAAAGAAATAAAACATGAATCCTTATCTAATTTGCAGATGCAAATATCCTTCCTGATCCCTGGATCAAATAGTTTGTTGTTTGCTAAATTGTTTCTGATATTTTTTTTCTTTCAAATAACTGGTTGATTGGTTTTGTTTATTGTACTTCTTTTAGGCAAATTTAAGATGCATAGAGACACATTATGCAAAGTAACATAGACTTCTGGGTAATTACCATGATTTCATGGAAGTTTTTAGGAAAGCTATATATGATTTCATAGAAGTTTTTAGGAAAGCTATATCTTTAAAGGGCATGTCCACAACCAAATCTAACTTTAGGGGTAAGGTAGTTAACCCCTACCCACCCCCAACCGCCACAATATTTCTTAAAAAAAATCCCCACATTTCTACTTACAATGCCTTGCATGCAGGGGCCGGATCTCAGTCGCATCTGTGATTGGCTGAGAGGAAGCCAATCACAGATGTGGCTGATGTTGTGTTAAACGCTGTGGGAAGGCTCTGTAAGTACGGATCTGGGGAGGGGGTCATTTTAGGAAATATTGCGACGATTGGGGGCAGGCAGGTGTTACTTACCTTACGTCCAAAGCATTTCATGCTAGGTGCAATGATGGCTGAGGATGGATCCGGATGGAGGGGGGTTTCTGCGCATGCCCCAGACTTTGACAAGGACGAGGATTCAGCATGGATCAGAAGCCTCACAGACAGCTTGGACTCTTCAGTTTCCTGGACTTTGAAAAGGCATATCTTGGGAACCGTAAGGAGCAGAGGTGTAAGGTAAGGTTTATTTTAAACCACAGAATGGTGCCAATAGTGGGTTTAATTATAGTTTTGGGGGTGGACATGCCCTTTAAAAAGATTTTTATATCATTCCACAAGCTAAATGCAAAACCAAGAGCGCCAACTACAGACCGGTATCGACTGTAGTTGGTGCATTGGTTTTGCATTTAGCTAGTGGAATGCTGTAAAAGTCTTTTTAAAGGGGAAGTTCAGAGCAAATACATATGCTTTTCAGAATAAAGAGCAGTATTTTTTCATCCCAATGACCTTAACCTGCCAATTCAGCATTTTGCCTGTGTATAAATAAATGTAACTGAAATACTGACTTCCTGTTTGCAGGACCCCTAGTAGAGACAGTTATGGTTTTGCCCTTGACCCAGTGCCTGGGTTGATTCAGTTGATCAGTAGAGATCTGAGCATCTTTGACCCATCCAACAGCCAATCAGTAGAAATTACTGTTAGGAAAATTCCAAGTATGTGCATCCTGGGAAGAAGAAGGACCATTAGAACCTGAAATGTCAGCTCACTAATGTGAACAGCAGAGAACTGCAAAGGGTATGAAATCAACTGATTTTTCAAAATGGGAGAGAATATGTGGAATAACTAAGAAGGCATTACACAAACTAACAATTTAACAAATATTGATAATTTCCCCTGAACTGTCCCTTTAAAGATACAGCTTTCCTAAAAGCTTCCATGGAAACATGGTCATTACCTAGAAGTCTTTGTTCCTTATTTGCATATTGCTGAAAGGGGAGTTTCATAGCCTTCATTCTCTCCCTATCTTATTTAATTTATTAGAGACACTTTGTAATACCAATATTTAAAAAAGGCAGTCATTCCCAGCCTGGTAACTATGGACTTGTAAGCTTAACAACAGCGGTGCTGGAAACTTTGTTAAGGGATCATATCCTTAACTTTGTCTCCAGAAATGATCTTAATAGTATAAGTCAGTATGGATTTATGAGAAATAGTAATAGGTTTTTATGAAGAAGTGAGTAAGAATTTAGATTCAGGCATAGCAGTAGATGTAGTACTTGGATTTTACTAAAGCTTTTAATACTGTGTCACATAGGCGACTGCTGGCCTAGAAAAAAACATTTGTACATCGATAGAGAATTGGTTATTGGATCGCAAACAAAGAGTGGTAGTCAATGGAGCTACATCCATGTGAGCTAAAGTTTAAAGTTCTAAGTGGAGTGCGTCAGGGTTCCGTACTGGGGCCACTTCTTTTTAATCTATTTATAAATTACTGAAGCTGGCCATACACATGCGATTTGCACAGCATGTGTACCAAATGATCACACTGGTTTCTATCGGCACACATGCTGTGGGAACCACATACACATACCCGGTATGGGGATCAGTCCGTCGTGGCATACACGGTACATTCGTATCAGCTCCCATTGACGGAAATTTTTTCCGTCTTTCCCGACCAACCATAGTAGCATTTATGGTCGTTCCTCGGCACTCTAGTCAGTTGGGAAAATATGGAATATGCAGTGCAGTTTTGGAATTCCATATACAAAAGGGACATCTTGGAAACGGAAGCAGTTCAGAGAAGGGCAACTAAATTAATAAGGGGATGGAGGGGCTTGCTTTGATGGCGATTAGACAAGTTAGGGCTGTTTACATTGGAGAAATTACATTTGCATGGGGATACGATCACGTTATACAAATATATTAATGGGCCATACAATGAACTCTCTGGTGCATTGTTCACTAATAGGTCATATCAGAGGACACGTGGACATCCTCTAAGGTTGGAAGAAAAGAAGTTTCATCTTCAGGTTTGGAAAGGTTTCTTTACAGTGAGAACGGTGAAACTGTGGAACTGTCTTCCAGCAGATGTGGTAATGGCAAGTTCATTGAATAGCCTTAAAAATGGGCTAGATAAGTTTCTAAAACTAAAAAAAATGTATATTATTGGTATTAATACATATACTGTAGATCTGGTTGATCCAGAGATACTTTCCGATTGCTGTTTGCCATTTTGATCCTCTGGATCAACTGTTAGGTAGGGTGAAAAAGGAGTGTAAAAGTGTGGACTTGATGGACAAAATATATTGAAGATTTCTGACATGGTAACTGGTAGCTCTGTTCAATGATTATTTGGCAGACCCCAAGGTTTACACCATCTGGTTGTGTTTAGGGGTACTGCACCCATGAGGGGAACATTGCCCAAGTTTATGGGCATGTGCTCTTAAACATGGGCACAGCATTGGAGCATTTCGCTCCTGGCACCTCGGGTTGTGATGACACAGTCTAAATTGTTATCAGTCCCTTGAGCATTTCAATCAAAAGTTATTGTTATTTCCTATATAGGAACAGAAAATACATGCAATCTGCAAGGTAAATCATGCAGGTGTGCATTGGAAATCAGAATTTCTATGTAAATAGTGGTGCCCTTGCTGAATGCATTACATGCAGTGAGGCCTAGCCTTCTTTCAGACAGAAAAAACCCTCACTGAACATCTAGAACAATACAGGCTTCTGACGTCATGGTTTCCCAGGTCCACTCATTTCATTTTCTGAGCTGCCTCCAAGGCCCGGTAATCATTAATGGACAACTCCACCCTCATAACAACATCTTTGCTATGTTGATATATCATATTTTGTCCTATGAATTCATTACTGTATGCCTGCTATGCTACTGGATGCCTCATGGAAACTGAGCAATTTAGAAACCTGTACTGAGCCTGGGCATGCTTAGAAGAGGCAGATAGGAGATTAAGGCTGAGGCCACACTAGCGCGTTTTTCGCGTGTTTGCGCACGCGTTTCGCGCTCGCGATTGCGCCCGCGATTTTCACTAAAATGGAAATCGCGGGAACGCAAAAATTCCTGCGATTTCCGATGCGCATGCGATTGCGCGTCCGTTCGCGTTTTGGTAACGCATGCGTTCACCATTTTTGGTGCGTTAACGCAGCGTTTCCATAACACGAAAAAGCAAAACCGCATGCGCAAAACGCGAACGTAAACGCGAACGCACAAGAAAAGCACACACAATCGCGTGCGATAACGCTCGCGATTTTGTGCGCGATTCCTGTGCGTTGCAGTGTGGCCTCAGCCTTACATTCAGTTATTGGCTGTGATGTCAACTGTCAAATCCATAACTGACAGTTACTAACTGGAAGAACCAAGAAGCAGAAACAGGGGAACAGGACATTGTGCAGGATTTTAGGTTAGACTTATATATTTCACATTTCAAACTATTACCCTTTAGGGTTTTGGGTGGTGATTTACCTGTATGTAAGTTTTCATTTTAGGGCTGGACTTACCCTTTAAGCATGCATTGGGTCACTTTTTATTTAAAGTTTATTGTAATGTAGGTTAATCTAGCAATATTAGTATATTTATATCCAGCGTTGTATAAGCCTTGTTAGATTTACTAATGCTCTGCAGCTTTGATTTTATAGCTGGAAGAAAACTGGCACTAAACGAATGAATGTTTAAGATGTAAGACTATCAGCTATATTTAGTCTTAGTTGCCAGTTAGATTGCCAAATTACAGTAATCCAGGGCTGCCAAGAAGCATATATTTTTAGAGTTGCTGATGGGCTATACACACTGTTTTCTAGATAACTACATGCACCAACAATTAGGATTCTTTGCTTAAAAGAATAGTCTTAGCATCATCTTCTTCATAAGGCATCCTAGAGAGGTGTGATTCATATTGACAGTCAGGTGACCATATTGTTTTCGCTCATGTAATCCTGTGCAGTCACATTAAGGCAACAAATCTGAGGATGGGGACTTGAACAAAACCGTTTGTTATGTCTGTATATTCTAGGATATCCATCCATGCATGTTTCTCCCTTGTGCTAAATTGATCACCACCAGCCACATAATCTCAGCAGTAGTGATAGTGATGCAGGATAAAACCTACTAAATTTAGAACTTAAAGGGCAACTGTGGTCTCCAAACAAGTTAGGATTAAATGAAAGCCTGCAGTATTTCCTTTATAATAAGCCGACAATCACATCTCTGGCTGGAGCCTGTGAGAAAATACATTGGGGTGAATGTTTAAACTTCCTGCTTCCAGTAGCTTTTGTGACATCACCTTACCTTACAAAAGGTGATTGGACCTGCTAAATTTTTTTCCAGCAATCCCATCCAAGGCTGTTTTCAAGCAGAAATATGCTTAAAGGGCATGACCACGGGCACTCCACCCCCAAAACTACACAGTAGGGCCACTACTGGCCCTACTATGTAGTGAGCAAAAATCCTTACCTTTCATCTCTGCTCCAAATGGTTCTCCAGCAGTGACTGTTAAGAAAAGTGAAGAGTAGGAGCTGTCAGTGAGTCATCTGGTCCCTGGTCCTCTGAGAGGTTTCTGACCTGTGTAATCAGCCAGTGTATAGGCACTTTATTGGTTGAGATGGGTTTTTTGATCAGAGATCGTTGCCCGATCCGCCAGGCAGATCTCCGAACAAACTGCCATTTTGGCCGATAAATACACAAACCGATTATCAGCCGAAATGGTCGTTCGTACACATCGTGCGTCACGGGTCGGCACCCACAATCACATGCATGTACAAACCTTAAGTGAACTCTTCCACCCCTCCTCCCACTGGATCCCTTCATGGCTGCATTTTCCCTAGCTTAAAACCCTTTTTCTGTAACCCTCAACTACCATGTTAGAAGCTGCAGAACTCTAATTAAATAACTTTGTTCCCCCAGCTTTCTCTATTGCGAGCAACCGTGATTGGCTGCCTCTCAGATTCCCAGATGCGGCTGCCAGTTTGGCCACGTTTGTAGTTCCGGCAAGCAGAGGGCCTGGATCAGAGTGCCGGGGGATCGAAGGCATCTAAGTAGAGCTCCGCTTCTTTATAAATAAATAAACATGGCTTTTAGGAGTGGGCTAGGGTGTCCCACACTACAGAATTCTCTTTTTCCAGGGGTAACTGACAAAAATGTTTAAAGGGTAACTGACAAAATGTTTTTTTTTTTTAATTTTATTTGTCCATTACTGGAAACTATACTTCTTCCCAAGCACCACTGTACTATTTTTATGTTGATCTATCCCCATCTGATTTGTTAAGATAACAAATCTGAAGCATCTACCTGTCAATCAAGTGCCTTATTATGATAAACTCTTCTGTAGTGTGCAGTTAGGGGTGACAGTATGTGTGAAATTCCTACTGGAAAATTCCCTCTTCCAATGCAGGCTCATACTGATTAGAGATCATGCTTGCATTTACAATGAGTTGTGCCTGATAAAGGGGACTTTGGTTAAGAGTAGGAGAGGGGAATGCTTAGCCTGTGCAAAACAAGTACTGGATTGTACTGCAGTCATGCAGCAACACACACCTCCAAGTAAGTGCTACTTACATGTATTCATATACAGTGGTTGGTAAAAGTATTCGGCCCCCTTGAAGTTTTCCACATTTTGTCACATTACTGCCACAAACATGAATCAATTTTATTGGAATGCCACGTGAAAAACCAATACAAAGTGGTGTACACATGAGAAGTGGAACGAAAATCATACATGATTCCAAACATTTTTAACAAATCAATAACTGCAAAGTGGGGTGTGCGTAATTATTCGGCCCCGAGTCAATACTTTGTATAACCACCTTTTGCTGCAATTACAGCTGTCAATCTTTTAGGGTATGTATCTACCCAGGGGTGTTCCTAGGGATTTTGACACCTGAAACATTTACTTTTAAATGCTGCCTATAGGCAGACAGGGACAGCACATAAAGTGGGCATGGCTTCATCAGGGAACATAGGCGTGGCTTGTGGAGGTGGGTGTCGTGGGCTGACTAACACTGACTGGTGAACTGGAGGGCTGACTTAACACTGATTGGTGGACTGGTGCTGAAACGCAGTATTGCAGGAAGGAGGATTTTTTTTAAACTGACGTCTTTTTAGTGTTCCACAGGGGTGTGCCCTAAACAAATGTTTCAGTTTGCTTCATGGTAGGGGCACCCCTGTCTCTACCAGCTTTGCACATCTAGAGACTGAAATCCTTGCCCATTCTTCTTTGCAAAACAGCTCCAGCTCAGTCAGATTAGATGGACAGCGTTTGTGAACAGCAGTTTTCAGATCTTGCCACAGATTCTCGATTGGATTTAGATCTGGACTTTGACTGGGCCACACATGGATATGTTTTGTTTTAAACTATTCAATTGTTGCCCTGGCTTTATATTTAGGGTTGTTCTGCTGGAAGGTGAACCTCCGCCCCAGTCTCAAGTCTTTTGCTGACTCCAAGAGGTTTTCTTCCAAGATTGCCCTGTATTTGGCTCCATCCATCTTCCCATCAACTTTGACCAGCTTCCCTGTCCCTGCTGAAGAGAAGCACCCCCAGAGCATGATGCTGCCACCACCATATTTGACAGTGGGGATGGTGTGTTCTGAGTGATGTGCAGTGTTAGTTTTTCGCCACACATAGCGTTTTGCATTTTGGCCAAAAAGTTCCATTTTGGTCTCATCTGACCAGAGCACCTTCTTCCACATGTTTGCTGCGTCCCCCACATGGCTTGTGGCAAACTGAAAACGGGACTTATGCTTTTCTGTTAACAATGGCTTTCTTCTTGCCACTCTTCCATAAAGGGCAACTTTGTGCAGTGCACGACTAATAGATGTCCTATGGACAGATTCCCCCACTTGAGCTGTAGATCTCTTGCAGCTCGTCCAGAGTCCCCATGGGCCTCTTGACTGCATTTCTGATCAGCACTCTCCTTGTTCGGCCTGTGAGTTTAGGTGGATGGATCAGTGCTCCGTGGGATGTTCAAGGCTTTGGAAATCTTTTTGTAGCCTAAGCCTGCTTTAAACACCTGTCTGGTGTGTTCTTTGGAATGTGACAAAATGTGGAAAACTTCAAGGGGGCCGAATACTTTTGCCAACCACTGTATAGATTTAGATGAAGAAAAGTATTTTTTTTTCAGGTTAACATACCCTTTAAGACTGAAAGTGCAACATCCTGCTACATTGACCCATGTATTGCCAGTGGCTCTCAAACTCTTTCAAGCTGTGGCACACTTGGCAATGCAAATGTTTTTCAAGGCACACATGTTTTTATGATTTGACTTGATGTTGTCATTACCCATATTTTAGGCACTTTACAGTGTATATTGTAATCAAATTTGAAATTGCTTCGTTGAAATTTCATCATACTATAGGGAAAATTTAATAACGCAAAGGTGTGTGTCTTACCTTGTCACAATCCCGGGATGCAACAGGAAATTATGTCCGTTAATGCAACACGGGAACTCAGCAAGGAAAGATTCTCTGCTTTGCTCTTCTGTTTATGGCCCCATACAATTTGTGCAATACGGTAGTGCAATACATATCTAGAGGGGTGCTGTATCGGGATCGCTGCACTATTTCCAAAAACTTTTGTAAATAGTGCAGTCCTCGTAAAATAAGTGTATACCTACGTTAACCTGATATTACATGGGGTTGCATGGATTTTACACTTATTTTAGTGATATTGGATCTCCCACGATATATTTATAGTTATACTTGTGAAAAATTTACACTACAAACATTTTGAAATACCACTGGCTCTCTGTAGTACCCTGGCACACCATCTGAGATCCCAAAGTTTATCAGAGGCAGAGGCTGAATACTTTGGATTGCCCTTGTATGTCCAAGAACAAATGTAAAGCTAGGTACACACCTAGCGATTTTTCCTCCTGACCGACCGTTCGATACTTTCGACCGGTCGGCCAGGAGGAAGGACTGTCGGTCGCGGCAAAAGCAGCCGCATCTGATAGTCACCGCGACCGATCGTGCGGGCCATAGAGGACCGCACGATCGGACGAGGTTTTCCACCCTGTCCGATCGTCCTTTCGTCCGATTCGGACGAACGGTCGATCGGACATGGGCACATTCGGATGCGATAATTTCGGTCTGATCGACCGATACACTGAACTATCGGTCGATCGGACCGAAATATCTCATCGTGTGTACCCAGCTTAAGAGAGGTGCCGCAGGTGCACACTACTTATGAGTATGTCATACTTTTTTATTGTGCAGAACACAAATACACACATTTCCAGTGTGCGTGTATAAACTTTTGATGCTGATAATGTTACACTACGCTTTTATGTCCAACACAGGGTTGTAGAATGATTTGAAGAGCTGCTAAGTAACTGTTGGCCCTGCGGCTGCCTTCTTTGATTCTTACATTATAGTAAAATATAACTGATTTGTTCAATACATGTTGACTTTTCTATAATCCTCACAACCTTCTAGTTGTTGGTTAACTACAATTCAAGGTAAAGCAACCAGCCTGCAGCAATTTGGAACAGAAACAGCAGACAGAAATTATGGACTCCCTTTAATTCAGTATTTCCAAATGAAAGTGTCTCCTTTGAGCTCTATATCCAGTGCAGCCCATTGCAGACAATGGGAAATGTTGCTTTCTCCTGACAAACTAAAATGAAGCAGTCTTGAAGCAACATGTTCTGTCAGCTTAATAGACCATCTAAATCATTCCCCTTAGGCTTTCTATGTTACAAGGGTTGAAGGAGCTTTCCTCACTCTGATATTCAAACCAACTGAGCATCATGGCAGTGAAAAGGTCAAAATAAATCTGAAAGTAAGAAAAAGTAGGTCAGCATTGAGAGTGCATATTCAATTATGTAGCAATGGGACAAGTATGTGAAAAGGAGAAATAAACTTTTAACTTTGAATGCCCAAATCTATGCAGACCCCCCCCCAATAAAAAAAACACAGTAATGGACTGAACCTTAAGTGCACCCTAAAACATTCCGCACCCTTATATTGCTGCAGGTTTAAAAGGATTTTAGAGAGCAATCCTGGGTTTTGAAAATGGTAAATATAAGAAATTGTTACCTCTGTGTGGAACAAATGCCTTGCATAGAAATCATGGCTCAGTAAAACCAACCAGGCATTCCATTAGTTTACATGACAGACTGATATTTGCACTTTAGAATTATGTTGAATTCTTGTCATCCGAGCAACCAGTACATCAGCTTTCAACTAGAAAGGGAAAGTTCGAGTATAAACTTTGAATTTGGCTTGAAAGAGCGCATTTTGGAAAGGAATGTGTGTGTTTGTGCTACAAATTTTAAAATTCAGTAATGGCAACAATGAGAACATTGTTGTTTTTTACTTAACCATTAACTATAGCTGTCACATGAATGGATGGGTAGGTCAGTTGGTATGTGTACTCGTTTCAGGTTGGGGGATAAAAGACTTTTTTGATGATTGGTCAAAATGTGTTTTTTTGACTATAGTTACCCTATGCTGCCATGGAAATGGAAGGGTATGTCAGTTGGTGTGTGTACCCGTGTGAGGTTGGGGGTATGTGTTTTTGCATGTGTGACCATATAACTAACTTTTATTGATGATTAGTCAAAATAGTTTTTGACTATAGTTACCCTTTAAATATGGCTGCAATGGATATGGAAGTGTAGGTCAGTAGGTGTGTATTAATAACATATACCATCTAGCCCGCTCCAACCAGTCTAGTGTGGGATTCCAAGATTTAAACAAGACGCTATTAGGGCTAATGTAGATAAAGCAATATATGTGGGGGTACTTTACAAACATTAAACTGAATAGAAATGCTTTGAAATGCTTACACAAGTTAAAGTTTGGATCAGGTGAACACCGCCTCTGATCCCTGCACTCCACTCTGTACTCACTACCAGACAGATCAGCGAACAAGCTCCACGCCCCATGCCAGCTCTGGCATTCACAGGTGGCTTTAGCTAGATCAGTAGGTGTGTGTACCTGGGTCAGGTGTGTGTATTGATCAAATACTTTTTTGTGACTATAGTTACCCTTTAAGTATGGCGGCCACAGAAATGGATAAATAGATTAGTAGGTGTGTGTACCTGTGCCAGGTTGGGGGTTAAATAAAACAAACTTTTTTGAGGATTTGTCGAAATTTGTTTTTGAATATAGTTACTCTGTATGGCTGCCACGGAAATGGAAGGGTAGGTCAGTAGGTGTGTGTACCTGGGTCTGGTTGAGGGGTATGTCTTTTTTGTGTTTACAACCACAAAACTTTTTATTGAGGATATATCAAAATTATTTTTTTTTTACTTTATTTACCTTTTAAGTATGGCTGCCACAGGAATAGAAGGGTAGGACAGTAGGTGTGTGTACCCATGTGAGGTTGGGGGTATGGGTTTTGATGTATGACCATATAACTAACTTTTATTGATGATTGATCAAAATTATTATTTTGACTAGTTACCCTTTAAGTATGGCTTCCATGGAAATGGAAAAGTAGATCAGTAGGTGGGTGTACCAGTGTGAGGTTGGGGGTATATGTTTTTTCATGTTTGACCATATAACTAACTTTTATTGAGGATATATCAAAATAAGTTTTTTTGACGTTATTTACTTTAATGCACTTAAAGTCCTTTAGGAGAAAGGCGCTTTACAAATTTTATTGTATTGTATTTAATTATGTCTGCCACGGGAATGGAAGGGTAGGTCAGTAGGTGTGTGTACCCGTGTGAGTTTGGGGGTATGTGCTTTGCATGTATGACCAAATAACTAGCTTTTATGGATGATTGATCAAAATTGTTTTTTTTGACTAAAGTTACCCTTTAAGTATGGCTTCCATGGGAGTGGAAAGGTAGGTCAGTAGGTGGGTGTACCTGTGTCTGTGTGGGGGGATGGGGGTATCAGCGTTTGTATTTATGACCATGAAACAAACTGTTTTGATCTCATGACCCATAAAACTGGAAATAAATGCAAAAAAATGTTCCAAAATTTGCAGATTTTTGCAGATATTTTGCAGATAACTCCGTAACGCTTCCACGGATTCCTTAGCTAGCAAATAGCATACTTCTCCTATATGCCCTGCACGTCTGTGGTGGATTTCGTGACTCTAGCTCAAAAACTGTGGGAGGAGATACAGTCCAAAAAAGTGGAAGAATAAAACATAAGAAGGAGAAGAAATAGAAAGAACAGTAATTTATCTCTTCAAGTCAAATGAATAATGTCTCTTAAGGGCACGGACACACTGCGCCACAAACGCAATCACACGCGATTGTGTGTGCGATACTGCTGCATTTGTGCATGCGATTTCTTCCTATGAGTTACAAAATCGCATGCGATTGCACTTTAAAATGGTGATCGCATGCGATTGCGTATTGCAAACAGAAACGCAATCGATGCTGTGATTTAGTGTTAGAAAAAACCCCAAAGAAAAAGCATGATAGTGTGGCCTAGCTCTTAGTATGATAATTTACACAAGGTTCGGCACTGATCATAGCCTGGGTTAGTTTGAGCAATTCCCATACTACTATAACCATGATGTTATAGACAGGGAGAATGAAAGCTACCAACACTTACTTTTGAATTGAATGCAGAATGGGAGACAGGAATACTTGCTCCTATCTTCCATAACATGATATATTCAGGGGAGGTTTTTTAAGATGTAATTGTCCTTTAATCAGCACTGTTAACATTTATTTGTTGAAATTTTACTTAGACACCCCCATAGCCCAATATTGCAAGATGAAGTTCTATTACAGTTCTCTGACTGTTCCATTACTCTGACTGTTGGCTTGGCTCCTCCTACCTTCTTGGTAGGTCATCCAACCCTGACATTGTTCCCCTGCCAGTTCGGTTCCAGAAGTTCGGGTCTGGTCTTTTAAACACCTGATCGCATATGTTTTCTTCATATGGGCAATCAGCTGTTTGCGGCAGAGGCTGGGGGCTTGTGGCTGGCCCTCCTACTGTCCGGTCCCCCGCGGGGGTGATGCGGGCGTTAGTTGTGTCACAGCATAGGAGGTGCCAGAAGTTTGCATTATCATATTTACATTTAGGACAGATTCTAGGTCTACCTTGTGCCATATGGCTCAGAATTTGAGGGGTGAGATAGCCTTGCTGTAGTATATAAAACTAGATGACTTTATTCTTTGCTGCAGGTGAGACCAATATGTGAGATGAGGTCATGTCTTCCCACTCCTCTGATGTTATGATGTGTATGTAAGTCCTCTATGAGTCTAGTAGTGTGTTATATACTGGGGTCGTCTGACAAAGGTTATGATGGGCATACACCCGAGATACCAATTTTTGATTGACAATGATCGTAGATTCTTTAATTAGGGGGTTGTATCATATTCCCTTGAAATTCAGAGCATAAGCAATGTTTCAAATGGTAATAGCGAAATAGATAATGGTTGGATATCTTAAATTTAGTTTGCAATTCTGCAAAGCAGCAAAGGATATCAATTGCTGGCATTTCCTATTCTCTATAGGATGTAAAAGCATGTATGAAATTTGGGGTTCCGCCATAGGTGTCCTTCTGTCAATACCCCTTCATATTTAATAAAATTATTAGCAAGTTTCCATATTTTGTGCATTTGTTTGTGTATTACCATCCCATCACCTATAACTTTACCTGAGGTATTTTCCAGACATGTCAGTGCATATGAAGATAAGTATTCATGTAACATGGGTTCTAGACCTCAGCCCCATCCCTGAATAGGGTCATCATTTGGATGGGTCAGGTGACACTTTTACCGAAGTGTGAAAGTATCTGAAATGACATAATATAGCTTCAAATCAGGTAGAAAAAATTTAATTAAATTGTTCCTGCCCAGTAGGTTGATGGGGAGACAAAGTTTGGTTTTCTGTTTAACCAGGGCTAGTAATAGCCAAACATTCAGTTCAAGAAAATGAAGAGGAGAGCAAGTTGTTGGATCAATGAAGTTGGGTCTGAATCCAAATCTGATTAAATTTTCCCATAGATATTGCCTTTCGACAGAGTCAAAAGCCTTATTGGCATCAAGTGAAACTACAAGGCGTGTACCAAAGTTATCATGGGACACTTCGGTGTTGTCTTCCTGATGTTTATAGAAGTGGATTTGTTAGGCTTAAAGCCGGTTTAATAACTATGGATCATTTTAGTAATTACTTTTTGAAGACTGTTGGCAAGAGTTCTGGCCAGTAGCTTATAGTCAACATAAAGAAGGGAGATAGGTCTGTAGGAGCTACATTTTTTGTGGATTTTTATCTGGTTTCAATAGTAGTATTATATGCCTCATACAGTGTTGGAGGAAGTTTCCTCATTTGGAAGGATTTCTGATATTTATCTAAAAGTTGTGGCAGGATAGTTTCAGGATATTTCTTATATACCTGAGTCTAATAGGAAAGGGAATGGAATGTGGTCTAGGTAGGAACCTATTTGGTCTTTGGTGTGTGGTGTCTGGGAGGTACAGTATAAAGATCTGCATAGAATTTCTCAAAGCAACGCACGATAGTTGTATTATCTGAGACCAATGTTCCATCTGGTGTTTTAATAGAAAGAATGGGGGTGGTTCCAGAAGGGCCATGTGCTAGATGTGCCAACCATCTTGCTGATATTTTACTATGCTCAAATTTTTTTTTTTTGCCGGAAGAATTGTTGTCAAGAGGTTTGTTCAGTTATAAGTAAATTGTGTTGTCTTTGGCTAGCTAGCCATTCTGCTTTGTTAGATGCTGATGGTTTGGCAATATATGTATCTTGTGTTTGTTTGAGCAGGTTGATTTGTTGTTTATCTGAGTGTCGAGTGTTATGTTTGATCAATGTAATGTTGGACTGTAGGTGGCCTCTAAGGACTGCTTTAAAGGTGTCCCATAATATTGTATATTGTATTTGTTTATGATCCAGCAAAAATATTCCTGTATGTATTGGGGAATATTATCTGGATCAGGAAAGTGTTGCCAACAAAATAGGTGGAATCTCCATGGTTTGATATTGTTTTTGGGCGGTTTGCCTGTATGGGGGAGTGATCACAAGCCACTCTAAGCAGGATTGATATTTCTGCAATTGAATGAAAGGTTTGGGGATCAACAAAGAAATAATCTAATCTGGATAAGGTGTGACACGTGGCTGAGCAACAGGTACAGTATATTCTGTTGGGGTGTAGTTGTCTTCACACGTCAACCCATCCAGCCTTGGTGATCTTTTGGGGTAAGGGAGTTTTTATTGGAGGAGGGGGAGTAGGGGGTGAGTGGTAGAACCTGTTTATTTTGGGGTTTATAGTGTTATAGAAATCACCCATACCTATGATTTTTCCAGTAGAGTACTTTAAAGCAAAAGTTATTGTTGCCTTAAGTGGAGCTAGCGATGCTGGGGGAGGATCATACATACCCAATAACACAAATAGAGAGGTGTAGATGTTCAGCGTGACAAATACATATTTTCCTCTTTGTTTATCGGATTGTATTTCTTGTACATTTTTTCTGATGTTTTTATGTATCAGAATTGAGACTCAGAGTACGCTATAGTATGATAGTATGCGGAATGCGTACTGTGGGATGCCCACCCCACCCAATACTTCTGTACTCTTACCAGAGTACCCGGGAGGTGAGGTGTCTCTTGTAAGCAGAAAATATCTACGTTAAGGTTTTGTATACATTACATCCCATGTGTTTAGGTATTCAGCTCCAGAAGAGTAGACAATATTTACCATATAAACTTAACATTACAAACCTTGTAACCACTTAAATGTTTCCATGTATAGGTAATAAATAGGGCAGTACCATTTAGGATGGCTAAGACTGGGTGGTTGTACTTGAATATTTATAGGGTCCCATTTGGGATTTGTTATTTGTCCAATTATGGCTTTCCCCTGGTGGCATATAGGTATTAAAGGGATAGGTCAGTGTGGGATAAAAGAAAAAATGAGTGGAAAGGAGGATGGAAATTGGTTGGGGACAGTCTATAATAGTATATGGCACCATCAAAGCAAATTGGGTAGCCATTAGGTTTGAATATCAGGGTTTATTCATGCCCCTCTCAAGCTAAGCCACCCCATAGTGGCACAGTCTTTGTAATGTACGCAGGCTATAAGTTTTATAATAGGTTCTCCACTGCTGCTCCCGTTCCTCATACTGCCACCCCCACTGGCTTTGCTAAGTAAACATTGATAAGATAAATGAAGATGAACAAACCTGAAGTTCTTATTGTACTGAAAGTGTTGTTGGTAATGAATGGCTATTGCTTCTTTCACAGAGATTTTCTACAACCGAAAGTTGCAGTTATTTTCCCTTTAATTTTTGAAGGCACATTCAAATATAAAAAACAAAATCACATATATTATAAGAAATAATTTGGCCCGTAACAATATAATATAAGGATATTTCACTGTAAGGAGACAATTTCCCCTTATATAATATAGCAGTATTTTTGTATGAAGAACAACAGTGGATTATATCCTTATAGTAGTCACTCAAAACAAATGCTGAAGAATTATACAAACACTATATATAAAACTTAAAACAATTACTCTAGGCTAATTTTCTTATATTACAAAAGTACATTGTGCTAGAAAAGTAATGTTACTGGTTTATACAGTTTCATTATAGGGCAACTGTGGTCTCCAAACAAGTTAGGATTAAATGAAAGCCTGCAGTATTTCCTTTATAATGAGCCGACAATCACATCTCTGGCTTCAGCCTGTGAGAAATGATATTGGGGTGAATGTTCAAACTTCCTGCTTCCAGTAGCTTTAGTGACATCACCTTACGTCTGCCTGCCCCTCTGCCGCGGGGGAGAAGCATGCTCAGTAAAGACTTAATACTGGAGAAATCAGGAAGAACCAGGGGGGAAAAATTGACAGTTGAGAAGAGGAGCCTATTAATGCAGACAGGGGCTGGTCACATGAATACAAGCTGGTCACGTGGCTAAAAAAACAGGAAGTGTTCAAGCAGGAAGTAATATTGCTGAACTTCTCCAGCAATAACTTTTCACAAATCTAGAGATGTGATTTAGGTTTTATTTTGAAGGTAAGATGGAAGGCTTTTTATATAATTCTTTCAAGTTTGGAAGAATTGGAGACCACAGTTACCCTTTAAGGGTTCTTTTTCGGATTTTGTGTTTTCTAAAGCATTTTTCCATTTTAAAGCTGGCAACTTAGCTTGCCTTGATCACCACGGATTTCAGAAAAAGAAAAACGTGAATCGTACTCTTGTCACATATTCCTAGTGACCTGATCAAACAATTCTATCAACAATTTGGTCCCTTTCTTTGCGAAGAGCTAACAGCGACCCACTTCCACACCAATGTGTTTTTTCACATCCTGGAATCCAGTCATGCATAATATTGATATATTAAAGCGATACTTTTGCAGTATGATTTGTACAATCCCTACTACTAGAAACTACTAGAAATATTACTAAATATTAAAGCAAATGACCAAATTGTTTTAGAAACAAGGAATCGCTGACACCAATAAAAATGTATAAAAGACATGGTTCCATTTCCTCCAAAACAGTTCTGATTGGAGCTTCTGTGGTGGATATTGTTCGGGATTATAGAGTTTTCATGCAAAGATAGTCAGACAAGTGTCTTATTACTTGCTTCATAATGACATGCTGACCCTTCTTAAATAGAGTTGACACGAACCATTGTTGTGAATAGATGTATGACAGGAATTCTTGGAGGGACTGGGCAGTGAAGTAAGCTTTGGAACCACAGTGTTATATTTAAGGTTTCAGAAGCTTCTGGGAATGCAACGGCTGATAAGAGACAATCAAGTTAAAGAAAATTGCTGCAAATAAGGAGAATTGAGATAAAAAACCATTGCTGAATTTGGAAGGCTCCCAAGAATTCTCATTCATTTACATTGTCCATCAGCAAGCTGTTAAGTGGTAGAGATAAAAATCACATACGGTATTTACTGTAAAAGAGGCTACAGCATCACATTATTGTCATTGAAAATGCAGTAATGCTTTGACGATTAGCCAATAACTGTAACTAAGTGTGATTTCACCCTGTAGTTTAAGCTGACATTCCTTCTTGTGACCTTTATTATATATGTTCTATGGCATTGGTGCTTAAGCCTATATTGTTGATCTACACAGCAGTACATGCATATCTATAATATTGCAGTACATTCCTACGAGAGGTTTACATTTGTTTAGCCATACAAGTGAATAAGTGAAATTAAGACACAGAGACATTGGGGGGGGCAAAGGCCACAATACTTTATTAAACTTAAATATTATTTCTCTACCACCTACTCTCCCTTATCCTCTGATATCTAGGAGCATATTTATAAAGGTGTGATATAGCTAAAATCGTACATTTTAAACTGTGATCGTAAAATTCAGATTGCGATAAAAAAATGTATGACTGCCAATACAATACCATTGCGGTACTTGGTATTGGGCATGGTATTGTACGTACGTCTGTTCGTTAATATACGCTCACGGTATAAATATGCCCCCTAGTGTCTCTGTTCACAACACAGAGCAATAGACCTTCCAGCTCTATTCTTTTTTCTCAGTTCTAGCTCCACTGCCCTTATTTCTGACTCTAGCCCTGATTTACTAATACATCCGTACAACTCTATCTTATCGACTACAACTGACTCCTTTTGCCCCCTACAAATTCACAATCATCTCCCCACTAACCTTAGTCCTTGGTTCAGTTCAGAAACTAAATTCTTGCGCTAATATACATGTGCAGCAGGACTTTTGGATGTCCAGAGAATTTTGAATTTGCATAAAAAAAGAACGGTCTACAGTATCAAAGGCGGCCCATAGGTCAAGGAGAATGAGTACCGAGAACTGACCCTTGGCTTTGGCAGTTTATAGGACATTTGAGACGTTGCAGAGGGCCATCTTAATTAAATGACCCGATCGGAATCCTGACTGCGATGGGTCCAATTAGCATGGAGGTAATTAGTAATGCATCTAGAGACGTTCTGTGACGTCACAATCTGGAAGTAAAAGTATGGCAAAGTACCTTTTCAGCTGCTATTTTTGGGACATTTTTAGCCCTTTTTATATTAAGAATTATTTATACACCCCTATCTATTTTTAAGGGGGATTCCAGAGTTTTTGTTACCTAATTTCATATGTATATTAACAGTAATAGTCCGGATATATGTCAGATACGTAAAGTAGAAGTTGAAACAACTTCACCTCACCACAACAATTTAGAGTAAAGTAGCTATGTGCCAGTTCTCCCCCCTCCTTTGCCTGGGAAGGTTAATGGCCTACCCAGAACATTGCTAGAGAAATATGTGTACATGTTATTTATACAAGTAAATTTTTATTCACAAAGAAAAGCTGATTTATATAATAGTTGGAAAAATGTCACTCCTTCATACAAATCAGAAGCAGCTTGATGGGTATATATTGCAATAAAATGATAAGGCAGGAGGGAGAACATATACTGTTCCTCGCCTTGTACAATAGAGCAGTGATGATTAATGTCCTTGAATGACTCATGAGGAAATCTGCAGCACTAATCTGTCTCTTGGTTTTTAGAGTCATGAGGATGTAACATTAATTCAAGAAGAAAAGCGCACAAATTGACTTTAGACAATGGAGTGCATAGCAACAGATAAAACAGAATATCTCATAACCACGTAGTAAGTATTTGTCTTTTCCAGATAACACTACGAGATGCAGTCCAAAGCTGCTAGGGAGAGCTGGACCATGATGTGAGTTAATAAATAGACAAAGGGACATAGTTTATCCTATAGCTGCAAAATGCTGGGAAAATAAACACTAATAATACTGTAACTTTGGGACCAGAAACACTATGCTATGATCTAGAAGCATTTGAGAATGCTGTGGGGTTTTGGGCACCAGATCACAAAAAGGATATCAATTAATTGGAACATCAAAACTGATAAGAGGAATAATTTGTTATTAAGATAAATTATTTAAGTTGGGTTTATTTCCGCTGTGGGGTGTTTGCGAGGGAATATGATTATCCTATATATATTTGTTAGAAGCAACTACAGCAATTAGAAGGGGGTCTTTTTTCTCAAAGGGGTTATCAGAAGACATGTGGTCAGTTGAGGAAATGTGATTTGAGCCTAAGCAATATAAATGGTTTGTCACTGTGGGAGCAGTTGAGCTTCATACACACATTAGATTTCCCCCGGCCAAACAACCAACTGAATGGCCTAAAATGTTCTTATTTTTAGTAATTATTTTAACTTTAAAACAGACAATGCTCTACTGAAGTTGATTTTCATTAGAAAAAGAGTTTAATATTTTTTTTGTAACTATTTTGATAAAATGTGACTTTTATTTATCAAGAAAATAGTGGGCAAAAATTTGAAAGAAGCATCACCTTTAGTTAGGTCCTGGTGTGGCAGTATTCTACAGGGGTGACTATTCAGAATGCAGACTTATACAGTATTCAGCTGAGGGTAGCTCTCCAGAATGTGTACTAGTAATGAAGTACAGCATTTACCTGAGGGTAGCTATCCAATATGTGTCCTAGAGATGAAGTATTCAACTGGGAAGGTAGCTCTCCGGGAATGCTTCCTAGGTCCCAATGAATAATTCAACTGAGGGTGGCTATCCAGAATGCAGCTTAGGTCCTGAAAAAGTATTCAACTGAGGGTAGAAATCTTGAATGTGTCCTAGAGATTAAGTATTCAACTAAGGGTAGCTACCAAGAATGCTGTCCATTTCCTCATGAAATGTTCAACAGAAAGGAGTGATCAATGATGCTAACATGATCTTGATGCAGTACTTTACTAAGACCCAAACCAAACTCAATTTAAAAAGTGAAGAAACTAACGGCGTCTTTCATGAGATGAAACTAAACGCTGCAGATTGCCTGTCTGTCTCCGAGACAATTTAGTCAGAATCATATCATGGTTTGTTTGCTCAAGCTCAGTCCCTTAACCCCCCAGCCACTGCCAGACTATCTGACTCTCTGTGTGGGCAAGCATGCTCATTAATCCCTATGAGGCAGCACTGGGAGAGGGAATTTGCCACCATGCAGTTTACATACCAACTGTCACCATTCCAGCTACAGCAAAACTATACATAACAGGGATGTTTATGACAGTAAGGCACTTTATTGACAAATGAAATGTAGGATGTTTCAGATTAGATATATAAAGAAATAGGGGTCAGATCAGCAATAAAGTTTTACAGTGATAATTGGGAAGAATTATAGTTTCCAGTAATGGGCAATTAAAAAAAAAATCCTAGTGTACATATCCTTTAACTTGATATCAAACAACTGAATGCTGCAACTCAGAAGAAAATGGATAGGAGTGGGTGGCAAACATTGGGATGGAGATCTGTGGTTTGGGGGAATGAAGAAGCTTAATCTAAATTTTAGGGGAAGACATGATCTTTAAGGCTACAAGACCTAGGACCAGACAGGTGCATTGAACACTGCCATCTCTGTGCTCGCTCAAAATATTAATAAGGCCCCTAAATTACTTTGTATGGTGAGAACATTAAGTTAATCATTATTTAAATGTACTTACTTTTATTTTGTTTATGTAATGCCATATATATTCACTCAGGTGATCTTTTTTTTGTACTTGTGTGTACCTTGAGCTTTTCTAAGGTTGTGGAACTTTAAAACTACATTTCATATCCATATAAGCAATCTATAATATGTATATGTGAAAGGAATACTAGTACAACTTTACTACCAGTTCACGCTCTAAATATTACCTTAGTGAGAATATGTCTTATTCTGTCTAACGATGAATTACTGTATCCAGCTAGTTATCATTCCTGTTGTTACAATAATTACAGATTAATTGCTAATTTTATGCATTTATCAAATTCAGAAAATAAAATAATTGTAAAATAAATGAAAATAAAATAATTGGACCTGAAGTTTAGTTTTTGAAGATGTTTTGCTAGTTATATTCAATTCAGAATGACTTGTACAAGAACCTGTTGGCAATATATTTTTGGTAACATCTCTTAGCTACAACGCAATCACACCTTGCATTCAAAAGGTCCCTGACACCTTGCTGTTATATGCTGACCAGGACACATTCCAGGGTATTTATTCCCATAGGTTTATTGTATGAGTTATTCTAAATGGATAACGACAGTCGGATGACTAGCGAAACGTCTTCAAGAACTAAACTTCAAGTCCAGCTGATGTAACTGAATACTACAGACATAAAAGAATTAGTACAGCTAAAGAGGTTACAATAGGTTATGCTGAAATCAATGAACTGTATGTGTAAAAAAGCTCCCTCTGGTGGAAAATCCATATTTACAACTAATTTAATTAAAAGCACTGATGGAGAAGAAAAAGTAAACTAGAAAGGGAAAGAACGAGACATTTTGGCAAATTACCAATATTAACACATATTGTAGTTTGAATTCCCTTCCAATATGAGGCCTGTCAATCTACATTTAAAGTTTATATTAAAACGTTTCCTTTCTAGGAAGCCTAATCAAACTTCAATGGAACATTTTATCATTTTACATTAGGGATAAATTGTTCATTATACAGTAAATATTCATATATCTTTATACAAATAAACTGAGAGATGTGTTAGCTGTGCCTTTTTAAGCTATATATTTTAAATATATTTGAAAATAGAACAGGACGACTAGTACACCTTAACTACCAGCTCACACTCTAAATATTACTATAGTGATAATTGTGTCTTGCATCTTCTGTCCCAATGAATTCTGTATCCAGCAATGATCATTCTGGTCATTACAATAATTAATGTTTAATTAAAGATTTGCTCCAAATTCAGGAAATAAAAAGAATTATTACAACTAAAGAGGTTACAAGCAAGCAACTACAGTATGAGATATCTAAAAAGCTCCCCCTGGTGGAAAATCCTGTCTATATTTTTAATCCTAAGCAGTAATGTAGAAGAAAAAGCCATTGATAAAGTCCGCTGAGACGAAACATGTATAGCATCCTAGAAGCTGAAGCCCCCTAGCCTTGATACTCTATGCAGGTAGCCTCTCTTGGTATTGTATTACTCACTTACAATTATACAGATAAGCTCCATTTATTGCTGCTACATTATCTACGCACTTTATATGATTGTGGCAATCATGTATACTTATATCATGTAAGAAAAAAAGTACCCATCATCCCCTAAGAAACAGGGGATAAACAGGAAAAAAGGTCCCTACAAATAGGCACACCCACTAATAAAAATGCATTGATAACAGGGTCAAAGGGGCAATGCCACTTCTACCATTAGGCAGAGTGAGACATTTGTCTCAGGCGGCACCCCTGCACTTAAGAAGAAAGGCGTCAGACAGGCAGTGGTGGAAAAAAATGTCTTTTCCCTTGACCGGTCAAGAAAAAAAGGAATTTTCCTTAATAACAGATATATTTTATATATTTGGGTTAGCTTTAGTTAGTTTGTTAGGGAAAGGTTAGACTAGTTGTGTTAGTTAGGGCCCTGCTGAAAGAGTCACCACTTTAAAACAGCGGCTTCGCAGCACGCCTGTAAATAATCAAGGGCGGCATTCAAAAGTTTGGCTCAGGCAGCAGAAACCCTAGAAGTGCCCCTGCAAAGGGGTTACCTAAAACATCTTTATAACCCAGAGATACCCTCAAGCAATAATAAACATGTATCCTATATTCATATATAAACAACCCCTACTACAATACAAGTATACTGTTACACATAATAATAACTATATAGTGGAGTGGCACGTAAAAACACCCCTGGACTATCGTAATGGTCCGATGCACTATACCAAATAGTTCAAAGGGCATACCGCACATAGCAGTGCAGGCTAAATCCCCACATATAACACAATGGGACTAAAACGGAGTGGTCTCGGTACTGACACCATCTGCATCTTATCCGGCACACGGAAGAATGCCACCGTCATCTCCATAAGCTTCGCCTGTCCCACATCTAGTAAATACTTAGACTGGTTTCAGATCTTAATTAGCATATTCGCGGCCTCCCAAAAGTACCATACATAAAATTTCGGTCTTCACCTGTCCCACCTCCGAGATACTACGCCCCTGCACCAGTAATAGTTCACATAAGTTCCATAGGCAGTCTGCATGAAAATACGAGCATCATACTCTCGACCTCCATAGTATAGTCCTCAACTCAAGGATACAAGACAATCCAGGCTCAGCTCCTCCACAAGCAGCCCTTATATTATGTGTCCTTATATTCCCATCAATTAATAAAGTATTTTTATAATAAAGTGCTATGGGTTCTATTTTCCTCTTTGTTATCTAATTGATCATTAAACCAATTTAAGCACCTTACCTATTAAAGTTATTTACTAAGCTAGTGCCAGATCTGAAATTATGGAAAGGAATATAACCAAATATATAATAAGATAATACATGCTTTAATATTTGTAATTTCCAATTTAAAACTGATTTCGGACCTTTTTTTAACCGTCTTGTAATATAGCTTGTTGTTAGTGTCTTTGTAAATCAGTGAGACATTTAAAAGTTATTTGCTTAATTACTTGCGAAGACCTGTAACGCACTGGAAATTGTTAAAGTGCATGTCCTATTTTTATATTTTTTAATATATGGTAGATACCCCCTGTCCATCCCCAACCACCGTGTTATTTCTCTAAAAAAATAATTACAACTGTACATACAGCCCTTTGTTCCTGCGGCACACTGATCCAGCTCCCTGCTTGTCAGAACTTGCAAGCAGGGGGCCGGACCGGCAGCCGCATCGGTGATTGGCTGAGACACAGACAATCACAGACGTGGCTGCTGTCAATGGAGAGAGCCATGGGAATGAAGTTCTGTTTTTTTTTTTAAGAAATAACTCGGCGGTTAAGGGTGGGCAGGGGGCATCTACCATATGTTAAAAGGATTTAATGCTGGGTGGAAGGATAAACATGGATGGATCTGGATGGTGGGAGGGGGGAAAGAGCTCCCCTGCGCATGTCACACTACCTCCAGGAAGACAGATCCTACTCTTCCGTTTCCTGGACTTTGGAAAGCACTGCAGGAGAACCATAAGGAGCAGGGATGTACGGTAAGGATTTTTTTAAACTTCACAGTGGGGCCAGTAGTGGGTTAAATTTTAGTTTTGGGGGTGGACATGCTTTTTATTATTTACATTTTTATACCAACGGAACTATATTGTGACTTGGTTAAATGTTCTTAAAAGTTAACAATCACCTGCATGAATTTTACTTTCACCTCCCAATTCTTCACACTAAAGGGGCTCAGTCTGGTGAAATGGATGTTCGGTCGGGCATCGCTGATGTTCTGCAGGGTTTGGATCTTCAACGATGCCCGACCAATCGACCAAACACTTACCAATAGTCCCCCAAAACGCCCGTTCGTACACTGTCATGCATCGCGGGTTGGGCTCCCTGATTGCACATATGTACAAAGCTTTATAAATGAACAGTAAAGTAACCCACAGTTCTTATATGTAGTCTGTGCACTCCTTCAGCAAAATGTATATCAAAGTTAGGATTTTTGTGTAAGCGTGCAGTAAATTATGTAAGTTTGTAGTATCTGTGGACTAACAGGGGCAGACAGAGGTGGTATCAGCAGTTTGTGGACCAATGTGTGTAGTACCCGTTAAACACCAGCATGCACCTTGCTGTGCTTAATTATCTTCATAGAAACACAGAGGCCCGCTTACACATGGCCTATGACATTGTTTTCCATAGCTAATAATGTTGTGGCGATTATGGCTAATCTCAATGTGGCATCAGACAAGTGGTTTCCTGATATTGCATGGTGTATCCTGTATTTTCCTGGCTGACATGTAAAAAACGGGCTTAATACATATCTGAGGACTAGAGATGTAATGCGGGTTCTAATAGAACCCAGTTTCGAATCGAATCCGAGGGTTTCGAAGTCCCGACTAAACTTTCGGAACACCCGGAATTTACCAAACCCAAATTTTCCGAGTTTTAATTTCGATAATTATCGAAATCGAAAGTAGCTGATTATCGAAATCGAAAAATAGATGATTATTGAAAGTAGATGATTATCAAAAGTAGATGATTATCGAAATCGGAAATAGATAATTATCGAAAGTAGACAATTTTCGAAAATAGAAAGTAGATAAATATCGAAAGTAGATAATTATCGAAAATCGAAAGTAGATGATTTTCGAAAATCAATAATCGAAAGTAGACGATTTTCGAAAATTGAAAATCGAAAGTAGACGATTTTCGAAAATCGAAAGTAGCCGAAAATCGAAAGTAGCCTATTTTCGAAAACGAAACTCAACAGTTTTGAACATCTCTACTGAGGACCAGTACAGAATAACCCTTAAACACTTTACTAAGGGGGCAATGCATTATCCACTTTAAATCTCCAAAAAATGTTTTTAAAAAATTAAAGGGTATGTCCACCGTTATTTTAACTTTTATGTTTCCAGTTTAACTGAGGGACAGGAGGTAAATGCGATATGTCTTACCTCCTGTCCTTCAGTAAAACTTACAGGAGACCAGAAGAAACTTACCGTGTAAGGATCCAGCGCTGCTGACAGCCTCCGACTACACTGACATTCTCCGACGGATCCACAGTCCTTTGCATAGGAGCGTGGACGCGACGGAGACTGTCAGTGAGGCCGGCGCTGGAGCGATATGTGGGTAAGTTTCTTCTGGTCTCCTGTAAGTTTTACTGAAGAACAGGAGGTAAGACATATCGCATTTACCTCCTGTCCTTCAGTTAAACTGGAAACATAAAAGTTAAAATAACGGTGGACATACCCTTTAACCCATTTTGGGGTCCATGCATTTTTCTAGAAGAAACATGGAAAAAGAGCTTCCCTTGATGTGTCAAATGTTTTTTCTGATTTTCCATGCTGTACTCTGCATTCTCCTAGAAGAAACATGAAAAAAGCATGCTTCTCTTAATGCTTCTCTTAATGTGGCTTTGGACAAGTCTTTTCCCAGAATTCTGTTGCTGTACCCTACATTCTTGTTGTATATTCTGAAAAGTGGGTTTTCTGATTTTGTATGCTGTACCTGGAAGAAACATGCAAAGAAAGTGCTTCACTTAAAGGCACACACTATACCCTTATCTGTCCCGACACAATATCACTTGTGATACAATCTACTGTATCCACATGAAATACTTTGGGTGAAGCCAAGCTTGTGTAGTACTAGCAGCTTCCAGTAGTAGATGGTGTTTTTATATTTAGTAAGGATTGTGTTTTAGGATTTTATATTCTGTTGCAATAACGTTTTGATATATATCAATGGCAGTTTGCTTCCACTAAGGGATCCTTTTTTTTCTAGTCTCTCTTGCCTGAGTGTTCATTGGCATGTGTAAGTTGTCCACTATGACTGGTGCATACAAGTTTTTCACAGTGACTGGTACATACAAGTTAGCCCACAGTGGCTGAAGCATGCAAGTTTGCCCACAGTGACTAGTAGATGCAAGTTTAAAGTTTAAATGACATTCACAAGTCCTCTAGAAAAACCTTTTGGTGAACTATGCACCAGAGACTTGATTATATAGCACATTAAAATATTTGTATAATGTGATCATATCCCCGTGCAATCGCCACCCTAACTTGTTTAATTTGCCTGCATAGTCAAGCCCCACCTTTCCCCTTATATTTTTAGTTGCCATTTCCAAAATGTGATTCCAAAGATGCACTGCATATTCCAAATGAGGCTTTACTAGTGCTTTGTATGACTCCCTCTTTACAAATAATATTTTTCTCTCTTGAATCTATTCCCCTCTTTATACAAGACCAGGGGAGCTTCTAAACCTTTTGGCAGCTGAGCCAAGCTGTTCAAGCCACCCCTACATTTTCCTGCTGCACGCTGCCGCAAAAATAGGGGTTGTGGCCTATGTTAAGTGGGAGTGGTTTGTAGAGGTGGGCATGGTGGACTAACAGTGTCTGGTGAACTGGAGGGCTGGCTTAACAATGGCTGCAGGGGAGGACTGGCCCAGTAGGCTGAGGGGCAAATGTTAGTCAGCCCTCCAGATCATTAGCCAGTGTTAGTCAGCCCTCCAGATCATTAGCCAGTGTTACGTCAGCCCTCCAGATCATTAACCAGTGTTAGTCAGCCCTCCAGTTCATTAGCCAGTGTTATGTCAGCCCTCTAGATCAATAGCCAGTGTTACACCAGCCCTCCAGATCATTAGCCAGTGTTAGTCAGTCCTCCAGATCATCAGCCAGTGTTACGTCCGCCCTCCGGTTCATTAGCCAGTGTTAGTCAGCCCTCCAGATCATTAGCCAGTGTTAGTCAGCCCTCCAGTTCATTAGCCAGTGTTAGTGGATACTGTTAGGTCAGCCCCTCAATTTAGCAGACACTGTCTGGTCAGCCCTCCAGTTCAAGACACTGTACTGACTGTACAACCCTCCAGTTCAGTATGCACTGTTTGGTCAGCAGCCACTGTTAAGTCAGGCTTCTAGTTCAGCAGCCACTCTTAGGTCAGTCCTCCAGTTCAGAAGCCACTGTTAGGACAGCCCTCCAGTTCAGCATTCACTGTTAGGTCAGCCCTCTAGTTCCCCAGTCACTGTTAGGTCTGCCCTCAAGTTAACCAGACACTGCCAAGTCAGCCCTCAAGTTCCCCAGACACTGTTAGGGCAGGCCTCCAGTTCACCAGACACTGGTAGGCCAGCCCTCCAGTTCAACAGACATTGAAAGGTCAGCCCTCCATTTCAGCAGACACTGGAAGGTCACCCCTCCAGTTCAGCAGACACTGGTAGGTCAGCCCTATAGTTCAGCAAACACTAGTAGGTCAGCCCATCAGTTCAGAATATACTGGTAGGTCAGCCCCACAGTTAAGCAAACGATGATACTAGCCACTGCTAGGTCAGCCCTCCAGTACCCCAGCCACCATTAGGTTAGCCCTCCTGTTCACCAGACACTGTTAGGTCAGTCCTCCAGTTCACCATCCAGTGTTTACTTAACAGTGGCTGGTGAACTGGAGGGATGACTAAACGGTGTCTGTTGAAATTGAGGGCTGACCAAAAAGTGACTGCTGAACCCTATAGCCCTCAAGTTTAGGAGACACTTTAACATCAGCCCTCCAGTTCAGGAGACACTGTAAGGTTAGTCCCCCAGTTCAAAAGACACTGTTAGGTCAGTCCACCCGTGTGACTGGTACATGCAAGTTTGCCCACCATGTAACTGGTACATGCAAGTTTGCCCACCATGTGACTGGTACATGCAAGTTTTCTCACTGTGACTGGTACATATAAGTTTTTCCACTGTGACTGACACATATAGGTTTGCCCACTGTGACTGGTGCATACACGTTTGTCCACTGTGACTGGCACTTACGAGTTTGCCCACTGTGACTGGAACTTACAAGCTGTCTGGCACTGCTTGCTAAAGTTAAGTATGTTATCTACTAGAACTCCCAAATCTTTTTCCATTAGAGATTCACTTAGCAGTGGCACAGAGTTATTTATGGTGTAGGTGGCACAAGTATTGTTAAACCCCGAATGTATCACCATTACATATTTCAACACACTCATCTGCCACCCATTTTGATCATCTATCTATGTCTGGTTGCAGCAGTTATACAAACAGAAAAGATAATAAATGCACATTCCTGGGCCCCATACAATATCATATTATCTGCACACTGGCATACATTATAAATAAAGGTGTTTTAGTATACATTATAACATAGATATGGGCCTAGGCACTCCTTCAGGCAATGTGCCAATGTATTCCAGGTGCTGCTTCCTTCAGTCCTCTACCTAAAGGACTCCAAGCTATAGCACAAGCAGAAAAAGGTTGATGGAAGCGCACACTGTATCTCAGAAAATATTCTGTTCATTGCATCACACAAATACACGTTTCGGAGAACGCTATGTCTCCTTCATCAGGTGTAACTCACACTCTAACCCATACCACCATTTATAGACCCAGTGATCCAAAATTGCTCCTCCCTCCAACCTTTTAGGGGAGTGGCCAGAAGTAGTTAACATACACAATAAGGTGTCTTTGCCAAACATGGAAATGTCCATAAGTGTCCTTGTTGATAATGTCCAAAGTTTTAGTGAAATCATACTTATAGTCTTTGACTTGTGATAAAGTGAACAACTTTTAGGCGTTTCCAATGTGTATTCAGCTGTATAGAAAAAGGTGCATAAATGTACAGTCACCTTATTGTGCTTTAGTATACATTTTTTTCTGCTTGTGCTTTAGTATACATTACTGTGATCACATGATCACCAGCAAATATGCTCCACACTACTACTAATCTTAGTATATCCAGCTTAATTAACTAACTTAACTAATTGCAAAAATATAAATTGCAACTCCTATTCCATCATCCATTTTGGGATTTGTAGTATATTCTCATTGCAGCTATACTGCAATCAGTGGATGCAAAGAATAATTTCACATACCAATTAAATCCCCCTCCTCTATTAGGACACGCCTTCATGCTGGCCTCCTACCTGGGCCAAAATACTGTAACTTGGCCTTCTTCTAGGAAAAGTCCTCTAAGACAAAAAAAGTACAGTACTAAATTTTATGCCTCTAAAACTATGGGAGGAGATACAGTACAAATAATGGGAAAAATAAAAGAGAAGAAATAGAAAAAAAGAGTAATTTGCATTTTTAATAAATATGTGTCCTAATCAAATATAAAGTATATTAAAAAAAATGTATTTACACATGGGTGAAATTCAGGGGATAGGTGATATCATCTTGTCAGTCAGTGTTGTAATTACTGTTTTTTATCGCACTTATCCTGTAAAGACCCAAGCAATCAGCTGTTTAAAAGTCCGGTACCGAACCAGCAGAACTTGTAAACAACTGATCACACGTATTTTTACTGCATACACGCAATCAGATGTTGAAACACAGTCTTAAAGGACAACTCCACCCTCATAATAACATATTTTAGAAAGAATGGCCTCTTTAAAATATGTTGATATATCATACTTTGTCCTATGAATTCATTACTATATGCCTGCTATGCTTCTGGATGCCTCATGGAAACAGCAATTTAGAAACCTGTACTGAGCCTGTACTGAGCCTGAGCATGCTCAGACAGGGGATTAACATTCAGTTATTGGCAGTTATATCAGCTGTCAAAAACAGGACATTGTGCAGGATTTCAGGTTAGACTTATATATTTCAGATTTCAAACTATTACTGTTTAGGGTTTTGGGGGGTAATTTACCTGTATGTAAGTTTTCATTTCAAGGTTGGACTTGCCCTTTAAGAAACTAGTCTGGATTATATGGATTCAAAGTTCCATCAACTCCTGAATTTATTTGGGTAAAGACATCAGTGAACAGTGTAAGGGCTAGGCCACACTACTGCGCTTTTTTTGCGATTGTGATTTGCGTTCCGCATTTTAAACCGCATGCATTTTTCAATACTTAATGTAAAAACGCATGCACAAACGCAACGAAATTGCAAATGAAATCGCACGTGATTGCGATTGCGTTTGCATTGCAGTGTGGCCGTGCCCTAAGGGTTCGTTCACACTAGAAACTGACAGAAACCCACAGCACGCGTTTCTGTCAGTTGCTGTCTATTTTTGCATGTATTTGGGCTAGGCCACACTGCTGCGCTTTTTTTTGCGTTTGCGCATGCATTTTTCCATATCATTGAAACCGCGGCAACGCACCGAAAAAGTGCATTTTTGGGTGCATTGCGATTTGCGTTCCGCATTTTAAATCGCAATCACATGCGTTTTTCAATACTTACTGAAAAAACACATGTGCAAACGCAACGAAATCGCACATAAAATTGCATGCGATTCCGTGTGCGATTGCGTTGCAGTGTGGCCGTGCCCTTTGTGTCCATTTTTTCACAATGCGTTTTTCATAGACTTATTTATTTTAACGCATGCAAAAAACAGACAGTAAAGGGCAAGGCTACACTGCAACGCAAACGCAAACGCAATAGCATGCGATTTCATGTGCGATTTTTTTTGCGTTTGCGCTTAAAAATGCAGAACGCAAAACGCAATCGCAACGCACTGAAAAAGCGTGTTTTTTTTGCGTTGCTGCATTTTCAATGATTTTTAAAAAACGCAGTCGCAATCGCAAGCGCAATCGCAAACGCAAAAAAAAACGCAGCAGTGTGGCCTAGCCCGAATACTGCATGCAGTACATTTTTAAAACGCAATGGACCGGAACGCAAACAGGCACAATTGAAACACAATAGTGCGAACAGTATTATTGAATTCTATGTGTCCTTGCGTTTTTAAAAACGGTCCGTTGCCAAAACACACCAAAAAAACCATAACATTTATTGTGAAGTAAAATTTCTGTATGAAAGCACCACCATGAATGTGCAGTTTAATATCACTAGGGGGCAGCATAGCACTGCTTAGCTTTCATCCATGCCCTTGCCATTAAATTTCCCAGGGTCTGCACATAAAACCCATAATATTCATAAAACATTATAAACCATTTTTTCTGCACAAACTGTACTTCTGCAAGAGTTAAATATTTTTAGGTGTGGTATAAACTTTGGTCAAACATTACACGGCCACTTCTAATCAACACGAGGCTGTAAATCATTGGTCATGACATTGTCATTGCCGTGACTAGTGGCTAACACCGGAAAGGAGGGACTGTCAGACTTAGTGATGAGTATCTTCCTTCATGATCACTGGTGAGCCAGGTATTGTGATCCTAGGGTTCGGGGGGTACTGGTTTCCAGGGAAAAAATTAATCTGAGGGTGAACATGCCCTTTAAGCCTTTTCTAAGATAGAAGGAGCAAAAAATATTACAGGCCCACTTTACCCAGAAACATTAATTAGATTATACACATTATGCACATCAAGTGACTTTTTTATCACATGTTGGAAAGAGCTGGTTTAGAACATACAAACAGTAAAACAGCAGTACATGCGACTGCAGATTTTACTGGAATCTGTCAGGATATGCGAACTCAACTGACCTCCCATACTCTGTATAGGGGATTGTTCAGATGGGTACCCATACATGGAACAATCTCATCGGCTTCATCCGCATAAAGGGAGTCAATATCGACAGATGGCAGTAGTTGTCAATTACAACCAAATCTGTTGGATCTGATAGGATTTGGCAAACATTGTCACGGTGTATGGCCCCCGAAAGGCTTTAGAACCCGTGGCAATTCCATCACAAGTGCAGAGTAGCTCACAATGGAAAAGACACTTTCCTATATTTAAAAATACCAAATAACCAAATAATAAAAAAGGAAAGGTTATAGAATTCTGTGAAAGACAATTAACAAGTATATATAATTGCTAGATTTCCAGGTAACACTTCTGATAAATTGTTTGCGGCATTACTCTGTAATAAGTTTGTTGGTTAATCATGCTGATTTGAGCAATGATCAGACCAGAGATGCTTAAAAATGATTAACTCTCTGAAAGCAAGTACCTCAAGTCTAAACAGCTGCAAACTGTGCAAGTATGTTATGCAGGAAGCAGGGTAAAGCTTATCAAACTAAGTGCTAGGTCCCAGTTACTTATTTGAATTGAGTTTGTGCTACGTGTGCTGGGCTCCAATTCATTATTAGAATGCATGTGTTCATGGTTTTCTACTGGAGCGCAGTGCACATAGCACATAATGCACAATGCAAAAATCTTGCTTGCGTTGCTGTGCATACAAATGGAAACTAGTCCTAAAGCTAAGTACAGATTTGAGGGGATGACATTGAGATTCTATCGGAAGCTGTCTGTCATCAGCTATAAATCTGGCTTAGCTACACACAATCCCCTTTGCACTGAGAGATAGTTTGGTGGACAGCAGCCACTATCGGCTCCCTATACTATAAGTATAGTGGTTGATGGAAATTTTCCTTTGCGGCAGATGGCAGTGGTTCGTCGGCAGCAGGATCAGTTGTTTTTGCCTACACACATGACATGCTTGGTGCAAGGGTTCGCTATGTGGTGAATCGTGTAGAAAGATTATGGGGTGGGGCTGGGAGTGACCCGGTGGCCTTGGTAAAGTTATAGGAGAAGAGGTACTTAAAGATTATTTCCGAGAGTTAGGGGCCATGTTAAAAATAAGGACCTCAAGGGTAGTATTTTCAGAAATACTACCGAAGCCATGCACTATGCTTGGGAGGCAACGAGAACTTAGGAGTATTAATGCGTGACTAAAGGGTTGGTGTAAGGAAATGGGGTTTGGGTTTTTAGAGAACTGAGATTCAATGCTGATAAATGTATGGTGATGCATTTTGGGTTTAACAATCCCTGTGCCATCTACACCATAAGTAACTCTGTGCAAAGTGAATCTCTAATGGAAAAAGATTTGGGGGTTCTGGTAGATAACAGACTTAGCTGTAGCAAACAGTGCCACACAGAAACTGCTAGAGCTAGCTAGATATTGTCTTGTATAAAGAGGGAAATAGATTCAAGAGAGAAAAATATTATTCTCCATCTTTACAAGGCACTGGTAAGGCCTCATTTGGAATATGCGGTGCAGTTTTAGAATCCCATCTACAAAAAGGACATCTTGGAAATGGAAGCAGTTCAGAGAAGGGCAACTAAAATAATAAAGGAAATGGAGGGGCTTGACTATGCAGGCAGATTAGACAAGTTAGGGCTGTTTACATTGGAGAAGTGACGTTTGCGTGGGGATATGATCACTTTATACAAATATATTAATGGGCCATACATTAAACTTTCTGGGGCATTGTTTCTAATCGGTCATATCAAAAGACGCATGAACATGCTTTAAGATTAGAAGAAAAGAAGTTTCATCTTCAGGTTAGGAAAGGTTTCTATACAGTGAGAATGGGGAAACTGTGGAACTGTCTTCCAGCAGATGTAGTGATGGCAAGTTCTTTGAATAGCTTTAAAAGTGGGCTAGAAAAGTTTCTAAAACTTAAAATATTGAGAATTATTGGAATTAATACATATGCTCTAGTTCTGGTTGATCCAGGGATGCTTTCCGATTGTCTTCTAGTAAGCATACAATAAGCATACAATTAAAATTTGTAAATTTGTAAATTTAATTAAAAACTTAAACAAAGTACTTAGGTAAGAACCAATTCATTCGTCCTACAGTTTTTTGGATCATAATCTTATTTCAGACCACAAAGCATTTAGGGCATGTCCACCCCCAAAACCAAAATTTAACCTTCTACCTTACATCTCAGCTCCTTATGGCTCTTCTGCAATGTCAGTTCAAAGTTTAAGAAATTAAAGAGTAGGAGCCATTTCTAGTGTAATTTGTTGCTGCCTGTAACTGTTCCTCATCAAGGTTTCTATGAGGGCAAGCATGCTCAGTAATCACTATGAGGAAGCATTGAAACAGGGGAATTTCCCATCATGCAATACACATGATTTGAATGAACTGTCTCCATTCTAGTTATAGCAAAACTGCACACAGCAGAGGAAAGTTCAGATGGTATATCTAAAGATAACTATTGTTTCAGTATAAATGACCTTTTATACCTGTTACCTATACCTGTAAATGTGCAGAAAGTGCTTGCAATAATCTTTTGTTTTTGTTGCAGCATTTGCAAGGTCTTTTTACTTATGTGCATCCTGCCATGGAATGTTAGATAACACAGTTAAATGGATATGTTACAAAACACAGTAACTCTTGAGTTGCCGCCATGCCAGTAGATTATCCAACTGTTCAATTTCTGTATAATGAGGTATGCAAGTTGGCTTTTCCTAGCTATGCAGTGCTCTTGGGCAATAGAGAAATAATTTCCCTGCTCAGCACCGTTCAGGAATAAACTAATTTTGCATTTGTTAGCATATTATTTTATAATAAGCTTATATTGGAATTGGATATATATTTAGTTATCAGATCATCTCATAAGTGGGGGGTTCTTACATTAAATGTAAGTAGCAGGGCTGCATTCATTACAACCTGGTTGTATTTACACTGCATGTTTTCATTATACAACCCCTATCCCTATACATTCCCTATCTTCCCTCTGCTGTTTGAGAGTACTTGTCAGGGAATGGTGGAATTAGTAGTGCAACTACTTATTGCACTTGGATTACACACACATTTGAAGGCTATTTGGCTAAAGTAAAGCAATTTCAGGCTCTGTAATCCAAAATCTATTATTATTATTTATCTGTTATATCAACGCATATGTGCTGTTTATGGACTGCTACACAATGACACCATAGATAAGAATCCCAGGAGCTAGAAAATATTCATTTCTGCAGTCCAACCAAACAACCAGCCATCTACTTGCAAATCTCTAACCTAAATACAAAGGCAAGACCTGCTAGTTTGACTGCTGATTAGAAACTGAAAATTTCATGCCCTTTTATAGTGTCTCATAAACAACCCCCCAAAATCCGATTGGTGTAGCTACAATCTTAAATCTGATTGGATCTTGGATCTTAGACCAATCAGATATTGTTGGTGGGTTTTGGAGTCACTACAAATAGTAAATGTTCAGTAAGAAGAGCTAGTTTCAGTTTTGCATTTTAGCTGAAATGGTATGTTTTTGTATTTAGGCATGTGTTGTATAAGCTTATTGCATGATTCTGACTGGGTAGCTTGAATGGGAAGCCCTTAGCTCAGATGGTTCTCAGTTTAGTTTTCAGTATTTGTCTATCAGAAAAAAAAAAAAAATCCAGAAAAAGTTTGGTTTGCTATCACAACTAAGTACTCAACAGGAGCTCTGAATAACAGCGCTATTAATGTATTTAGTGTTTCCAGATCAGTGAAAAATCAGAGAACACCTAGTAAAATCACATGCAGCAAGGCTGAGTCAGCAGTAATGCAGTTTTAATACAATCAGTGCAGTCCTGCTAACTGCATTTATTAAGAGCGTCCTACAATCAGCAGGTGATCTGGAAACCCTAAATGTATTGGAATATCTGGATCCAATATTTTACCAGATATAATTGTCAGTAATAGAACATAGGGGAATAATTGCAAACCAGTCTAGAGAGCAACATGGTAATCAAAGGGATATCAGAAAAACATGCAGCAAAACTGAGTCTGAATAATTGCAGTGTAAAAGCAACCAGTCCGCAATAAATGCAGCCCTGTTTATAACAACAGTTGTGTCCTTCATTCACCAGATAATCTTGTATCTCACTGTATATACTGTATATACTGCAAGGCCAATTTGAGCCGCACACCAGTTTTCTGAAGAATATCTATAAATATTGCTGTTATATATGTGAGCATATATTGATAAAAGCCTTTATATTCTTCAGAAAACTGGTGTGCGGCTCAAATTTGTCTTACTATAGTGTGTGTTGGGACATTGGGCATCTCTTTAAGAGATTCACATCCTTGCCTTTAAAGGAACATGATTATAGGGGGGGCCATATTTATAAAGATGCGGTATTGCTTTTTAGTACATTTACGTCTACCGTGCGTTTATAAATATAGCCCTAGGTGCTGCTGCTTTTTTGGTTAAATGGTTAAAATAGCACTTTCTCCATTTATTTATTAAACATGCAGAATCCGTTAAATATGCAAACAACTGATTTGCAAGTCCTACCTGGAATTCTGGGATTTTACATTAACCCTTTCCCTTCTATAGTTATCAATACCAATACTATATGATCTGATATTGTTGTGTGCAAGTAGCATGTTGATGTCAGATTGAATCAGTTTATCAATGGTATATATTATATTATATAGAATATTTATATATATATATTTGCTTGAAGATAGGGCACACTCTCATTTAATTTATTCTTTGATTGTAAATCCACATGTTTCTGCCCTCACTGGGTCCATCATCAGGGGCCTGCCCTCACTGGGGCCATCATGAGGGCAGAAACATGTAGATTTACAATCAAAGAATAAATTACAAGCATTTGACATTAAGACCTGAGAGTGTGCCCTATCTTAAAGCAAATATATATATATATATATATATATATATATATATATATATATATATATACCATTGATAAACTGATTCAATCTGACATCAACATGCTACTTGCACACAACAATATCAGATCATATAGTATTGGTATTGATAACTATAGAAGGGAAAGGGTTAATGTAAAATCCCAGAATTCCAGGTAGGACTTGCAAATCAGTTGTTTGCATATTTAACTGATTCTGCATGTTTAATTAATAAATGGACAAAAGTGCTATTTTAACCATTATGCAAAACCCTTCTGATTGGTAGACATATCTCCATAGACTACAAGCACACTGCCCACTATAGGAGGAGATAAATAAATTGCTGCAGCCATAAGAAACACAAAAATGAAAATAACTTGATAACCGTTAAAAAAAAATAATGAAAGTGTATGGCAAAAGTACACAGGATAGCGCTCCCTACACTACAGCAAAAAATAGATTAGGGGGTGGACATGCCTTTTAAACATAATGCAAAGTCAAAGACAAGACCAGAAGGTTGGAGGCAAAAACAGAGCAATTCTTCATAAATGTAATTCACATTTTGTGCAAGAAAATTTTTTGACCTTTCTTTAAAGAAATAAAAAAATATATATATCTATAATGGCACTCGGCAGGGGTGGCCTTCGTCCTGTATATAAATATATACAGCAGGGGTGGCCTGGCTTCTGGATGATAGACAGAGAGTTAGACAGATACAGATACAGTTACATACAGTAACACATTTAGGATAGCTCTTTCTTAAGAAAGTCAGCTACAGGGTATTCCACTTTTTCCATAGTTCAGACTTGAGCTTTGTAAATATGTATTAATGTGGTCATATATTTTCTAAATTGTACTGTAACCCTCTTACCCAGACTGACTTCCCCACTCCCCCCCATTATGTTCCTAGCAAAGGATAAAACTTCTACATGTACTAGGGTTTCACATATTATATCTGTTTGGGACAAGGGTAAAATATTTGCTTTTAGCAACACCAACTGCATCTGGAATTTAGGCTTTTATTGATCAAGTGAGGCTCACACTACATGTTTCGGATCATTGTCTTATTTCAAGTGTGAAAAAGAGCATGAAGTCTATCTCTTTTAAATAGACAGAAAGTTATGTCACTCAGAGATACACTAATCCCAGACACCCACCTCCCCAGGGTAGACACATCCCCCAACACACAAATAACTGGTTCAACAAATAATCCAATCCACTAAAGCATGGAAAAGGCCTTGTATTACCCATTATAAAGCAGGCAGAACATCTGATAGAGCCCAATAGTCCATATGGTGGCAAAATCCTTGATGTGACCCCATGGAAGAAACAGATTTTTTGAAAAAGTCCAAATCACTTCCAGGTGGCAAAATTCCTGGTATATGCAGAAACATAGGCAAATATAGCTTACAACCCCAAAGAACAGCCCCTACCTACCTAGGTGTATACTGGGGCCAACCTACCTGTATACTAGTGCCTACTTACATAGTTTGGGAGGGGCCAACCTACTTACTTGGTGGCTGGGGCCTACCTACCTACCTTCTTGTGTGTTGGGGGCTGGGGCCTAGCTACCTACTTGGGAAAGCTTGCAATCTGGTAGTATTGGCTGTAAAACCATAAATAAATATATAGGTATAGAATAGTATTTGAGGTTGAAAAAAAACTACAGATGTGCACGCCAATCTAGTCCAAACTACTTAGCAATACCCTCATTTCCTATCAGTATTAATGGAAAAATAATTCCTTCCTGAAGAGGTAATTAGAAATATCCCTGTATAACCTACAACTTTATGTATCAATGCCAGTAACGGTATGTCCATTCCCAAAACTAAAATTTAACCCGCTACTGGTCCTACAGTGTAGTGTTAATAATCAGAATCTGCCTCCTCTCTCTGCTCAATGAGCTTTTTATATGCTTGAGCATGTGCAGAGGGGGTAGCTGGGAATCAGCAGTCCATCATTGGTTGTGATGTCAGCAGTCAAAGCCTTGATTGTCTGTGTGGTGGAAGGGGACAGAATTAAGGGAATAATTGTACTTAAATGTCTGGTTAATAATACATATAATAATATGCTGAATATATTACTTGGGGTTGGGGGCAGGTTACGGACATGTGACCAGTTTTATGTTTAAAGGGTGGACATGGTTGTCTCTGGCACAAATGTAACTTAGCACATAGCTATAAACCTATTTTTAAAGCACATTAATAAAATTCTTACAACAATGCATTAAATTGAATAGTTGAATAGGGTCAGTTCTGTGGTAATCTTAAATTAAAAAAGCCTTTTCATGATTACCCCTTCCCATAAGAGCATAAACAACTGCATATTCATGGTAATTACAGCATTGTCATGCAAACTAACAGTCTCTATTTTATCTCTGTCTATCAAAAGCAACTTCCTTCAAGTCAACTTTTGTTTGTAAATGCCAATGAATCATTTCTGTGGGCAATATCTGCCAGCTTTTCCCCTTATAAAACAGTAGTTTCCCTTCAGTGAAATTCGGGCAAGTGCATGAGCATTTTGGTCTTAATACATTTTAGATTTTACTGGTTTGATTAGTTCTAGCTTTCTCACATACAGTTATATAGATTTTATCAAGATAAATGTGGTCTATGTAAATGTTACATTAATTTACTGCACCGTTATTACTCATAACCAAGTATAAAAAGTAAAATATATTAGAAAAAAAATATCCACACCTTTCTTCTAACGGAGAGCACCCTAAAATCCATTTCCTTAGACTTTATCCCAGAAACTGCATATTGGAATAACGTATCACTAGTCTTTCCAAGTAGTTTCCTACCCTTCAACATTCACCATTTAATCAGTACACTTTTGATAAATTCATTGCACAGGGCTGTGCTGAGATCAGGTTCATTGCCCTCCCCATTTTCTGCACTATGTTGTTTCTACCAATTAAAGGGGTAATGTTGGGGGTATGGCTGCAGCCACACTACAATGGAAGGTAATGTGCGAAAAGCGCAATTACATTACCATGCATAACTGCCCGTTTGCACACAATATTCCAGAGTGCAGGTGATTCATAAGAAAAAAAAGTGATCACATGCACTCTGAAAACGGATCACAGCACAGCATAGCACAAACAATGTGGCCACCCACACTGGAATGCACAGCTCTGCGATTCCCATGTGCTAAAAGACAAATATGTGGCTTAACTCAATGTAGTTTAGTAAACTAAATAAATGCAGTAAAATATTTCAGAAAATATCTCTCTCCAGTTTTACTGCCTCCTTCACCAGCTCAGTGAACTCTGGGTGCTCAAAGTGATCAAGAAATAAAGTATTTGTCCAGTTAGATAATCTGTACCTCCTTGTGCAAAAGAGAGAGGAAAGGAAAATTAAAGTAACGTTGTAATCAGTCTCTGTTTACAACGTTACTTCAGCCCACAAAACATTACACTGTGTTTTTCCCACTGAATAAATGGTTTAAGGACCCAATTCACTAAAAAAGTGCCCTTCATCAGATACTGAGTGAACGTGCAATACACAATAAATAGAGCTCATAGCCCAACCCTCTCCAAAGTTCCGCCTCCAAAAGGTGGGATCTTCTTCCCTTGGATGAGAAGGACAAACATAAAGTCCATAGTGATATGTGTCTTGATAAAATAAACCTTGTAGGATGAAATGGATATGGATCAAAAGGCAAACATATTTGTATAAATATAAATGTTAAGGATATATATCAGTGGTGGCGAACCTATGGCATGGGTGCCAGAGATGGCACCCAGAGCCCTCTCTGTGGACACTCATGCACAGCAGAGTTCATAAGACTTTTTATACCAGAAACAGTCCGGTCTGCTCCCCTTTTTAAATTCCAGCACTTGGGAAAGTGCAGTGGCTGTCTGTAGCAGAGAGAGGTCAAGTGAACATTTGTGTCTCGCTCTCTCTGCTTCTGCACATTTCAGCACAGATGGGGAGTGCAGTGAGAAACTGCTGCGCATGAGTTCTCTGTCTTTCTCTTTCCCATGGCTGCCACAGCATGCTAAGGAGGTGAAGAATGTCAATTTACTCAGTTTTTATATTTCTGCTTTAAAGTTCGGCTCTTCTTGAGTCACTGTTTTGGATCTTAAATTCTTGTCTGATAAAGTGGCATTAAAGTGGTAATCTATCTACTGTATCTGTCTGTGTCTATCTGTCTGAGTTTTTTCAATCAAATCTCAGTATTTAGGTTAACTTGTCATGTTGGCACTATGCAATAAATAAGTGTGTTTTGGACTGCAGTTTGGGCACTCGGTCTCTAAAAGGTTCGCCATCACTGATATATATATATAGATTCAACAAGTTTGTCCATTGTTATGGAAGTTCCAGATTCAACAAATTGTATTATTCTAAAAAATTTACCTTCTTTCCACCAATTGAAGCTGTCATTTTGGTATCCTGGAAGGAAAGTTGAAGAGTAGGTAATTGTGGACAATAGGGAGGGGGTAGTTATTAGTTTATATTGGTATTTTATTCAATCCCATAATTGGTAAAGGTAAATAGGGTTAGATAACTGGTGTTTTTTTATTGGTCGGTGTCCAAGTGATTAGATTAGTTTAGATCTAGTGGGTAAATAAGGTCTGACTCAAGTTGGACCTATCTTGAGGATTGCTCAAGTGTGTGCCATGTTAGTATTTGTGTCATTTGAGCAGCAATATAATATTTGTATAAATCAGGAATCAGGGATTGGTTTACGGTATATATGAGGCTATCTTCTTGTTGGATTTTTTCCCCCATCCAGATAAAGCCTGTAATTTGTGATTGAAGTGGTTTTAACCATTTTTTTGATATCCATATTGGGATACATCTAAAGAGGTAAAGTATGCGTGAGACGATATTCCTTTTAACTGTATATTTTCTTCCTAGCCAAGAAATGTTAAATTTTGTCCATCTATTCAAGTCATTTTGTAATATTTTGTACATTTCAGGGTAGTTGGCTTGGTATGGTTGGAGTTTATGGTTGGAGTAAGATGAATCCCTAGGTATTTGAATCCCTCTTCCTTCCATGTGAATTGAAAGTTTAATTCTAGTAATTTAAATGTAGCAAAATGGTTCCATTGCTAAGATAAAGATTATTGAGGATAGGGGGCAACCTTGTCTTGTGCCTCTTCTTATCTTTATGAGGGTTATGGTATCAGTGGGTAAGCGTAAGATAGCAGTGGGATTGTTGTAATATATTTGTAATGCGTTTATTATGGTCTCAGGGAAGTTATACTGTCTCAGGGTTTCTAGTAAGTATTGCCAATTTAAATTATTGAAAGCTTTTTCCATATCAAGTGACATAATACATCCGGGATATGATGTATGTTTAAGTGGGATATAATATTGCATATGGGGTGTATATTATCGTTAGCTTGGCATCCTAGGGAAAAGTCTACTTGTTCAGGGTTTATTTATTGTGGTAAAGGGGTATTTTTTCTGTTGGCTAATATTTTTGTCATGATTTTCAAATCTTGATTGATTAGTGAAATTGGGCAGAAATTCTAGTCTGTTTGATTTCCCTGGTTTGTGGATTAAAGACATGTCCACCCCTTTTTACAACTTGTTTCTGTAGTGTAGTGCTCCCTCCCCCAACCCCAAACGCCATATAAATTTCACACAAAACACCCCCGATCTGTACCTACATCACCTCTTTCCCCAGTCGATCTGCACAGCCGGAAGCCGCGTCCGCGATTGGCTGCCTCTCAGCCAATCACGGACACGGCTGTCGGTCCGGCCCCCTGCTTGCAGTTTCATGCAAGCAGAGTGCCGTGACTCATCGACGGGGGAAAGAGGTGATGTAAGTACAGATCGGGGGTGTTTTGTGTGAAACGAATATAGCGTTTGGGGTTGGGGAAGGGAGCCCTACACTACAGAAACAAGTTGTAAAAAGGGGTGGACATGCCCTTTAAGGTTATTTTCTCTCCATAAATCGGATAAGTTAAATGGCAATCTTTTACCATGCTTTTTGTAGTATCTTAGTTTGATTTATTCCAATTCAGATCTAGTCGTATATTGAAATCACCCACTATCAATGTTGGAACGTTCATAAATTCTTCTAGTTTAGTGAGGGTTTTACATAAAAATTTGTGCTGGTGGATATTTTGGGCATAAATATTAAAGGGCATGTCCACCCTTATAATAAACTTTTCACCTATAATAGTATGCCTTCCCCCAGCCCCAACCGCTATAAAATAATTTTAAGAAAGTGCCCCGATCTTTACTTACCTTCCCTCTCTCCTCCGACGCATTGCCCGGCCTTCTGCTTGCAAGACACTGCAAGCAGCGGGCGGGACCGGCAGCTGCGTCCGTGATTGGCTGAGAGGCAGCCAATCACGGACGCGGCTGCTCAGAAACGCGGTTAGGAGGACAGGAGAGAGGGAAGGTAAGTAGAATCGGGGGACTTCTTAAAATTATTTTTTAGCGGTTGGGGCTGTTTTATTGGTAGGGGGAGGGATCGCAAAACGGGAGGGGAGGGAGGGGGAGAGGGCTGCAGTACGCATGCCAAACTTCTGCCCGAGGCGAGACAGGAGGAGAGTCCATATGGACTCTGCTATCCTCGGTGGGCAGTTTTTGGGACTTTGGGGGGGGGGACTACAGGAGAACCATATGGAGCTGGGATGTAAGGTAAGGATTTTATTACACTACATGGTGGGGCCATTAGTGGGGGGATTATAGTTTTGGGGGTGGACATGCCCTTTAAACAACACATATGGTTCTTTATTTAAATAACAGTGAAGTAGTATATATCTACCATCGGGATCTGCAATCGTTGTTTTGATATCAACATCTAATGAATTATGAAAAAGAATAGTGACACCAGGTTTTATTTGCAGGTTCTGCGGCTGAAATTAAATGAGAATAATGTCTATTCAGGAATTAGGGAGCTGATTTTGCTACAAAATGTGTTTCCTGCCAGAATATGATCTGTGGTTTATATTTGTTATACTCTTTAAAAGCTATGGAGCATTTCTGTGCAGTGTTTAGCCCCCAAACATTATGTGTTACACATATAATCTGTCCTTGCTGTTGGGTTTTACTATTATTATTATTATGTGTCATCTCCGGTATTTAAAGGGTATGTCCACCCTAAAAAAATTTTTTTGATATATGAGTGCCCCTGTCCCCCCAGCCCCAACCGCTATATTTATTCTTTTAGAAAGTGCCCCAAACTTTACTTACCTCCCTTCTTTCCTCCGCCGTGCTGCCGGCCCTCTGCTTGCGAGAAAATGCAAGCAGAGGGGCGGGACCGGCAGTCGCGTCTGAGATTGGCTGAGCGGCAGCCAATCACGGACGCAGCTGCCGGGAGTTCATTTCGGCGGGGTAAAGATTGAAGGTAAGTAAAGTTGGGGAGCTTTCTAAAGAAAATATAGCGGTTGGGGCTGGGGGAGACAGGGGCAATCATATAACTAAAGGGTTTTAAGATGGGGGAGGGAATCTGAGAGGGGAGGGGGGGGAGGGGAGGGGGAGAAGGGCTGCAGTACGCATGCCAAACTTCTCCCGGAGGCCAGGTAGGAGGCAGAGTCCTATATGGACTCTGCTATCCTCCTGGTGGGCAGTTTTTGGGACTTTGGAGGGGGACTACAGGAGAACCTTATGGAGCTGGAATGTGAGGTAAGGATTAAACTACACTACAAAATGGGGCTAGTAGTGGGGGGATTATAGTTTTGGGGGTGGACATGCCCTTTAAATAATGCCAAAGGTGATGGAGATAATGGTTCCTGTCATGTCTATTAGATCTTGTCTAAGCTTGTCTGGATATACCGTTAAACAATCAACACTACAAAAACATTTGTTCACATTGTGATAATAAAAGAAAAACATTTTTTATAATAAAGATAAAAATAACAAAATTTGGGAAGTTTAATCCGCTTCTTTTATGCGAAGCACATAAATGTCAGTTATGGGTTTCTTAGGTGCTTTATTGGCATCTTCTAAATTACACTTAAATTACTAAGTAAGAATGAACTTGTCCATTTTCTGTCCTTTCCCCTAATTGTTTTATTCACTAAAGAAACACAGTGAAATGCCTTAGAATATGTTAAGTTTGCCTCCATGCAGGATCCAATACATACATAGAGATGTATTTCTCTTGTGTGTGCCTACCAATTAAATCTTTTTTCCAATACAAAAAAGCAGGACTAGATAAAAGGGTATGTCTACCCCTTAGAAAAACCTGTAATATGATAAAACGTAAGTTCCAAACTGGTTAATGTTATTAAAAATGCTGCCAGACAGAGGTATCACACTTATAAGTTCACAATCCACTGCTGCTTTCTCCCCCTCCACTGCTGCTGCTCCGTTCATTTTCTGTTCCCGAGCAGCAGCAGTGGAGGCTCATCTGGGAATAGCAGTCAGCCATTGGACGAGATGTCACTGCATTACCTGGAAGTGCCAGAGAGCCGCAGAGGTGGATAGAGGACCTGGTAAGTATAAGATGTCTGTCTGGGAGCATATTTAAAGGGTATGTCCACCCCTAAAATAGGTTTTTAATATTCTGCTCCCCCATGTCCCCCAGCCCCAACCGCATGTTTCTTCTTTTCAAAAAGCTCCCCAAACTCTTACTTACCTCCCCTCGATCCTCCGCCGCACTGCCGGCCCTCTGCTTGCGAGAATGCAAGCAGAGGGGTGGGACCGGCAGTCGCGTCTGTGATTGGCTGAGCGGCAGCCAATCACGGACGCGGCTGCCGGTCATTCAGTGCAGCGGAGGAAGCGGAGAGGTAAGTAGAGTTTGGGGCTTTTTGAAAAAAAAAAACATGCGGTTGGGGCTGGGGGACATGGGGGAGCAGCATATTAAGGGGTTTACGCTAGCTGGAGCGATAGTGAACGGGAGGGAGAGGAGGGAGAGGGAGGGGGAGGGAGGGGAGGAAGGGCTGCAGTGCCATGGCAAATACTACCGGAGGCAAATAGCAGGCAGAGCCCTGCTATCCTCCTGGTGGTTAGTTTGAGACCTTTGGGGGGGGGTTCAGGAGAACCCTATGGAGCTGGGATGTGGGTAAGGATTAAACTTACACTACATGGTGGGGCCAGTAGTTGGGGGGATTATAGTTTTGGGGTGGACATGCCCTTTACCCACATTAACCAATTCGGAAATTACGTTTTTTAAGGGGTCCTGCTTATCATGTTAAAAGTGGTGGACATACCCTTAGGGTACCTGTAGGGCTCCCATTTTCACTATTGGTTCTTATAAGCTCTATTCACTAATGAGTGCTAATAAGATGTTTATTTGCCTTATTAACAAACTATAGATATTGCTAATGCTATGGGCAGACTTTCTTGGATTGGATTTCTAATCGAGGGCAACGATTGAAAGTACAGCTGAAAGTTCCCTACCTTGAGCCCTTGATATTTCTGCAGCTTTCAGCTTGAAACCTACAGAGAGATTGGGACAGACGATGCAGTAGATGGAAAATTTTCCGCCTGGCCCAATATTTCCCCCCCAATCAACTGCTCGATATTGTTGAGTGGTTGATTAGAAAAAAGGAAAGTGGGTTTTGGCATTTGGAGTGATTCGATCAAAATCGCTCCAAATGTCGAGCCTGTGTAGAGGGTGCTTTAGTTTACTTTTTCAGACACAGTGGCACAAGTTGAGATGAATAATCATAAACCTATATACTAAAAGGATAGTTGCTTTTTGAAAGCATGCAATATCTAATTTGCTTAGTTAATAAAAAAAAAGTCACAACTGAATCTTTATCCTACTGTAAATGATGACTAGTAGAATAAAACCTTCCATTATTGCCGAAAAAACCTTTAGAATCAATTCGTTGGGTGCTTCCCTTATAACTTATCCACTCTGTGTATATCCATTGGGGCTTCTCCTTCTAGTAAACTGGCAAACATTTTCCCCATGATACAATTAGGAAAGCCTTCCCTATTGCCTGATGTATCATCTATAAATTCGGGAAATTCATCACAGTCTGAAATAAATCTGTGTACAATATAGTACAAAATAGTGTACATTCAAATAAAATAATAATTTCCTAGGTGGCAAAAACAGTTACGTGGAATGCTACAGATGAGTGGAATTTAAGAAACAAAAAGAGTGGGTGTAGCCTTTGAGATTCTATTACATATATTGAAACATTTCCTTTGTGAGACTTTTGTCCAATGCATATTTCGATCTCATCTCTTTTCCTCTGGTTGAAAATTCTCCTACTGCAGCATTTGTGTCATATGTTGTGGTTATGTAATCATATAGTTTTGGTTATAATTTGTGTTTAAATGTTAATTTTCCCTTGGACATAAATGGTTCATTAACATTAGATTACATTTTTAATAATAATTGGTTTTGTTAAGAAAGCAGCAGAAATGTGCTTACATTGCTACGTTCTCCCGGAGCTCTGGTCCCAGTTGCAAGCAGAGGCCGGACCAGAAGCGGCGTCTGTGATTGGCTGAGAGGCAGCCAATCACAGATGTGGCTGCCGGCAATGCAGAGCGCCGGGGGAACGAAGCAATATATGTACATTTCTGCTGATTTTTTAACAAAACGAACATGGCGGTTGGGGGTGGGCTAGGGTGCCTTAAAAAACTACAGAAAAACTTTTTTATAGGTAGGGTACCAAGCAGCAAAGATGGATCCGGATGGATGGAGTGGCGGGCTGCGTATGCCTGAGTCCTTACTGAGGACAAGGAAGAAGCAGAGACCAGATGACACACAGACAGCTCCTACTCTTCAGTTTTTGTAAGTTTGGAAACGCACTGCAGGAGAACCATAAGTTGCTGAGAGGTAAGGTAAGGATTTTTTAACCCTACACAGTGGGGACAGTAGTGGGTTAAATTTAGTTTTGGGGGTGGACATGCCCTTTAAAGTCAATGGATCAAAATAAAACAAACATTTGCAGGTCGATGTAATAAGTGAAAGTGCACTACTTACTAGAGATGGCCAGTTCGCGGATCCGAAAGCGGATCCGCAGCGGATTTCCGAGATCCGCGAATTGCTGCGTTCGAAAATTTTCAAAAAAACGGGAAATTTCGAAAATTAAAGAAATTTTTGATATTCTAGAAAATTCTAATTTTAAGAGAATTTTCGAAAATTTGGCAAAAATGATACAGTAATTTGCTGGGCCCTGGGAAATGGTCTGGGGAACTTTCTAAAAAGAATCCTATTTTGATTAGTTACAATCAGGATTTTCAGAAAGAATCTGATTGGTATACCAACCAATCACATCCTTTTACCGTCAGAATTGGTTACAATTAGATTCTAATCTTATTGTAACCAATTCCGATTGGCATACTAACTAGAGATGGACCTGATTGTGGAACCAAACCGGATTATGGAACCAAACCTGGTTCCATGGCAGATCTCCGAGATCTGCCAATCCGCGGATTTTCCGAACCCACCTTTGAACATTTTTGAAGATTTTTATGTATCAAATTCACCAATGGCAGCTGGTTTTACCGTGCCAACCCCTGGGTATAAAAGGCAGCTAGACAGGTGCCACTTTGTCAGTGTGTTAAAGTGAGTTTAGTGGAGACCTGACAGTGTAGGATTTAAAGAGTTTTTCCATGCTTTTGAAGCTTACTGAGTGTGAATTTTAGTGTGGTGGATTAGCACTTGTTGTTAACCACTCCTGAATTCACACAATTTGGGACCCAAAAGTCCTTTTGAGGATTAACCCCTATGAGTTTTTTGGACAAATTTAGTGTTAGGCCTTTTAGAGGTCTACTGGCCCTATTTAAAAACACACAGTATTGCAGTTTAGCGATACAGTGCATTATCGATAATGTACAACCGCGGCAGTAAATTAACGCTGAATGTTCGTTAATTAACAAACTAATTCTGGAGGACCAAGACAGTGGTATGGATGTCAAAATGACGCGCCAGCCAGTGCTATGTAGCCCCTCAATTATAGTGCACTTCTAGCGCTGTACGTGCCTTTTGCCCAATGGAATGCTCTAAATCCAGGGGCAAGCGGCAGATCAGAGATGGTAGGGGGGGGGGGATTTCTGAAGAAGACCAGTAGGAAGTTCATGACTAGAGATGGATAGACCCAAACTTGAACACTACAATTTGAACTTCGATAATATAATATGTTCCCAGACTTTAGCACTCTATACAGAAAATAGAGGAGCGGTCACCTACCCCCTCCGTTAGCGGAGCTTCCACATCAGCGGCCTTTCAGCATGTCCTTGAAAACATATACACTGCAATAAACAGGCTAAGCTTTAGGGTTTTAAAACTTCACCTTTATTTGTAAGCAATTCTTTGGATACATTAAAATTATTTTAGAAGGTATACTAACCAATAAGTTTCTTTTTCAATCAGAATTGGTTACAATCAGATTGGTCTGTTCCCCAGACCATTTCTGAGGTCCCAGAGCCATTTACAGTAAGTTACTGTATAATTTTTTGCAAAATTTTCGAAAATTCCTTGAAAACTCGAAAATTCCAAGAAAATTCTCGAATTTTCGAAAAATATCGAAAGCGGCTCGAAAACAGAATGCGGAAGCTCGAAAAACGGTGCAATCGTGAGGAAAGTTTGTTTTTTTTTAGTTCTGGGTATATGTACGTGTTCCCCAGACCATTTCCCAGGTCCCATAGCCATGTACAGTAAGTTACCATTGCTGTTTTACCTTATATTTAGGTGGATCTGTGCGGAATTTTTTTTCCCATTGACTTTAATGGGTTTTTACGCAGATTTTCGAATTTTCTAATTTTTTCGAAAATCCGCGAATCCACAGGCGGAACGGATTTTAGCAGTTTTGGCCATCTCTACTACTTACCCGACCGTGCTCCGGCAATGCTGTAAACTCTTTTGCAAGACTTAATGCATCACAGGATCCAGTTCAGGTAAGATGTGCGCTTTACGCCTCCATAGAAAAGGCATTAAGATTTGCTCAAAATGTTTCATGCAAATCTTAACTTTGCCTTATCTACATAGGCTAAACTGCTCAATTTCCAAAAAGTTTTGGAATTGGTGCTGTCACTGCAGAATTAGTGTTAAAGTGCATATATAACGAAAAATAGGTTATTTTAAATTGACCATAACTGGAAACTATCATTCTTCCCAACCACCACTGTATATTTCAGCTGTCAATCAACAGGGAGATTCAATAAAAGTTCTTATTGTTTAAAATGGTGCTAATTTTGCTCAAACCAATCAGATCTTATTTAACATTTGTAAGCTTACATCTGATTGGTTGGGGCAAAATTAGCACCATTTTAAACGATAAGAACTTTTTATTGAATATCCCTGCAAGTTCCTTGCTCTCAAAAACTTTTCTTCTGTGAGTAGTTTTACTGTAGCTGGAATGGTAACAGAGTTTTAACAGTTGGAATGCTGTATGCTGTGTGCAGTTGGTTTGTGGGAAAAAAGTCAGGTCGGATGGAAGTGGGAGTGGTTAAAAGAGGGAGGGGGGATACTGCTCCTAAACAAAATGTGTGCTGGATTGAAGGCATGCAGCAACACATGCAAATCAGAGTAAGTTCTACTTACATGTATTCAATTATAGATTAAGATGAGGGAAAGTAATTTTTTTAGTATAGTGTCCCTTTAAACCTGCACTTACCCGAAAATACATTGGGTATAGTGAGATTTACACTAATTCGACCAGATAGCAGCTATTATAATATCGTCCCCTTTGAACCTTAACATAATCATTAAAATAGTTATACATTGTAGTATATATCGAGAGAGAGTTGTATTTATAAGGATCTGGTATTTATGTTACCAATGTTTCCAGTTCTTATAGCATTTGGGGAAATTATTGTTGGTCAGGTAGAACATTTTTTTCATATTGCATATTTAGTGTGAGATTGTCTTGTAGTTTGGGAATCCTTGTGGTTTTGGAATATTGTAAAGATATGGTACATTACAGTTCTTTGTTCAGTTGGAAGGAGACTAATAGTAGCGATGCAAGTTCTGGAAAGGTCCATCAGACTTTAGATTAAATAAGATATTCTGGGTGCCAAAGCAACAAATCCATTGCTTTTTTTATTAGAATTACCCTTTGGATATAAGACAAATAAACAAAGGAGTAGGAGGTGATGTATTAAAATGATATGGATTAAAAAAAAATAGAAAGTTATTTTAATGGATTTTTTTTGCGGAATAAAACACTAAAATACCAGGGATACCTGTGCTTGTGAAGGTTTTCATTCATCCAGGTCATGGTATATCTGTTGTATTTTTCTGAATTGAGAAAGCCAGTAGGATGACTAGCGTAACGTCTTCAAGAACTAAACTTCAAGTCCAGTTGATCTAATTGAATACAACAGATATACCAGGGATACCTTTTATAAGGTCAGAAGGTTCATTCTGATTGGATACTAACTAGTGAGGACATGATGTCATTATATATACATTGGCCATGAATCTGGTTTGCAGGCTAATTTTGTTATTATTTGTTGCCGTTTTTTGATAATAGAGGGAATAACCAGTATGTGATATAATCCTAGTCAGGGAAATAACTGCACACAAACACCATGCTGCTCTTTCTTTCTCAGTTCAAGGAGACAACAACAACTTTATCTGCAGCTGTATGAGAGCACACATAAAAATAAACATATTAACATTATTATTTATTTATATTTCTCTAACTGAAGGTATGTTTTATGCAACAGTAACATAACTACTGGGGGAAGCAGCCCCCATAACTTTTCAGAGGTTTACCGAAATCTCAGTTTGTGAGGATGAATTCAATTTACAAAACTAAAGGTTCGTACACACATGCGATCTTGGGTGCCCACCCCCAATGCACAATGTGTACCAATGGCCATTTCAGCCGATAATCGGCCAGTGTATGGGCACTCGGCCGAAACGGGCACTCGTTCGGAGATCCGCCTGGCGGATCGCACAACGATCTCCAAATGAGAGGCCCTTTTCGGCCGATAAAGTGCACATACACAGGCCGATTATCGGCATGTGTGTACGAACCTTAAGATTTTTTTTATAATAGGATATCCTGCTGATGTTTATTAAAAGGTCTTTACAGCTCCCCTGTACCACAGCCGCTGAATATATTTTAAAAATAATCATTCAACCCCATTGGAGTCCGTAAGAATCTGCTTGTCTTTTATACTAGGTAAATATATTGGTTATTTATTATGTTCCCTAATAAATTTGGCCATAAATTCTTAATGTAATTCTATTGGGGCCCGAACAGAAAAATTAAAACTAATATTCAGAAAATATTATTTATTTTGGTAGTCGAGGAGGTGTAGGTCAAAGGCAAACCACAACTGCTATTCATTTCACAATTTAACAGTCCATATAATAAACTATCTGGGGCATTGTTTACTATAGATGAGCTAGAACATGAACCCAAGTTCGACCTGAACTTTAATAGTTTGGAAGTATTCTGACATTTTAGAACATCCCTAAAGTACATAGTTCGGGTTTTCCAAACTAGCAGACATATTTGCGATAATTATTGAATTTTCCCTAACCCTCAAACAATCTGTTTCAGCGATAACCCTCAAATGCCGAGTTTCGGCGATACCCCTCGAATGTGGAATTTTGGCGATAACCCTCAAATGTAGCGGATCTGCGATAACCCTTGAATATAGGTATTCGTTCAGTAGACCTCAAATATATTGTTCATGAGCCCTTGAATGTTTTGTTCAGTATCCCTCAAATTGGTGATAACCCTCAAATTTATAATTCGGTAACCCTCGAATGTAGCACAAACTCCATGCGGGAAAGCCGACAATTAACCAATTGTGGGGAAAGTTAGTGTTTAAACAAGTTTAAGGGATATATACGTGTTCCCTAAACCATTTCCCAGGTGCCACAGCCATTTACAGTAAGTTATCATTCCTATTTTAACTAGAACTTTTTTTAAAAAAAATCTCCAATTGACTTTAATTGGTTTGTTTTACTGAAGTTCTATAGTTCACCAACAAAACACGTGGACATCTCCGGACAACAAAACATGTCAGAGGACACATGGACAAGAAGCTTAGTCTTCAAGTTCGGAAAGAGTTTTTCACTGTAAGAACTGCAAAACTATGGAGGTTGTGATGGCAGGTTCTTTGGAAAGTTTCATTGGATAGTTTCAAAGAAAGCTGGATGAGTTTCTGAAAAACCAGGAATGTTGCATGTACTGGTATTGATAAATAAAGTAGAGTTGATCCAAGAATATTTCTAATTGCCACTTGGAGTCAGGAAGGAATTTTTTCCCCTTCCCCCTAATTCTGAAGGTTTTTGGGGTTTTTTTGCCTTCCTCTGGATCAATAGTTAAGCAAGTAATGTGGGGTTGCTGATTAGGTTGGACTGGGTGGATGTTATTTAATCTGAAATACTATGCCAAATATACTATACAAATGCAGGGTGCTTTGCCTTCATGTTAACAATACAATACAATACATACATACATACACGCATGCAATACAATACATACAATACACGCATACATCAATGCGATAAGTAGAGATGGACTAGAACTCGAACTCGAACCCGAGTTCGAGCCGAACTATTCGAATTCGAACTTCTCAAACTATCCCGGACCCAGATTTTCGATATTTTCAGACTCAATAAATAATAAATGTTCGACTGTTCGAATATGCGAGTAAAATGCCTATTATACCTATACGCGAGCAACGAATCCGAGAGTAAAGTGTCCATTAAAACCTATACGCGAGCATCGAATCCGCAAGTAAAATGTCCATGGTATCTAGGCGCGAGCATCGAATCTGCGAGTAAAGTGTCCATTAAAACCTATACACGAACGCGAGCATCGAATCCGCAAGTAAAATGTCCATGGTATCTAGGCGTGAGCATCGAATCCGCGAGTAAAGTGTCCATTAAAACCTATACGCAAGCATCCAATCCACGAGTAAAATGTCCATGGTATCTAGGCGCGAACATCGAATCTGCGAGTAAAGTGTCCATTAAAGCCTATACGCAAGCATCGAATCCGCAAGTAAAATGTACATGGGACCTAGGCGCAAACATCGAATGTTCGAACACGAGAGCTCAAAAATAGCGCCAGTGAGAATAAAATTGATTTTTCGAATGTCCTGGATATTCAAACATGTTCCCCAAACCATTTCCCAGGTCCCACGGCCATTTACATTAAGTTACCATTGATATTTTATTTGTATTTCATTAGAACTTTTCGAACTATTTGACTCCCATTGACTTTAATGGGTCCGTTTTCGAACTTTCCATATAGTTCAAAAGTTCGAAAACGGACCGAACTTTCGATAGTTCGGCCATCTCTAGCGATAAGCCCAATATGGGAAAAAAACAATGCAATTTAAAAGGATCATTCCAATTGTTTATGTTCTTCATCTAAACTACTGGGCATCAGCTGACTGACTGTGTCTAAGATTCACATTATACAATTACACATTAAAAGAAATAAAGTCAAATACACACATCAACACATTCCAGTCCACTGTATTTGCAATATCAATTGTATATTGCAAAACAAATTTCCCAAGATCCCCTTTTGACTCAGAGCCAAAGACCTTCTGAGTTTATAAGCAAATGTTTACTAATCTGTAACGACATTTAAGGCAGGCATTCGTGGGTTGTTCCTTTTCAGGGCCTTATAATTAATATGACTAAAATATTGTCCTGTGCCCTTGTCCATTCAAACAAATGATGATTGGACTAGTCAGAAGATGTTGCAATGACCCCATCAATCGCCACAAAGTGGTGTAGTTTAGATTTCGATCAGGAAAAAATGAACAGCTACACCAGGAGCAGTAGCTCTTCCAGGGGAAGCAGTGCAGGGGAACAGATTGCCTCCCTGCTGCTACCCTTACATTGCAAGACAATGGATGTGCACTCCTGTGATCGGGAGCACACCACCATTAACTTGTATTGAAAGTGGTCACTGCACTGTGAGCAGGATTTTCTCCCTGCTTCATGGATGCGGCAGCCCTGCTCAGGAGTAATTCATTGAGAACTCCACTTTCTATAAGCAATGCAGGAAAGCATTTAGATATGAATAATCTCATGGATAATCAAGTGATGGGAACATATATCCAAATAATCCAGTAAGAAGTTATTTTGGATTTTATACTGACTAAATAAAAATACTGTGAACTTTTTGATCTCTTACTGAATGATAATAAAGACATTGTAAGTACACAAACATGCATAAAAACACAAAAGCATTAGAATTCACAAATACATGTAATAACACAAAGAAACAATAACCAACAAGTCATATCAAATAATACACATAGCTACCTGGACTTGTGGTTGTGCCAATAAAAAAGAAGCCACTCACCAGGTTATACAGAAATGGAGCAGCAAATCACCATCTAGGACTGAAAGAAAATATAAAAATCGTCACTGACACACAAGGGGTGCAGCATCGTAGATCGTGTCCTGGAAGTGCAGGTGGATGCATGTTCTATTGATCTGTTACTGAAAGAAAACATGTCATTTCAAATAGGTGAACTAATGGCAGCACGCAGAGACAAATGTTTAATAGCACAGATTTCCCCATATACTATTGTATACAATATATATATGCAGTGTTTGTTTTCTCACATTTGTAAATATGTTTTTTAATCTTTACAATTTCTGGCACCTACTATTAAATTGTTCATATAGTCATTCATTTTATACCTCTTATCCTTTACTGTCAGTCTCTGAAATATAAAGCTGAATCCAGTCAAGATTTGCCCGTTTGGAAATCTTCTTGGGGGACTCATCCAGCTTAATTGAAGCACCAAAGGGTCAGACCAACTGCAAATCTACTATGTTTGTCATACAGAGTGAAATAAATAATGGCAATGAATTCACCCTAAAACTAAGTTCAGAAATAACTGTATTCTAGCCATACACTATCACAATGTTCTGACATGAACGTCAAATCAATTGCAACATCGAGTGAAACACAAAATGAAGGCGCAGGAATGGCAGGAGGTAATTTTGTAGTGTATGGCCAGCTTTAAGGTGGCCATAGATGCTAAGATCCCAGTTGCATAATATCAGGATATTCTGATATCGTACGTTCGTCAGATTGTGTATGGTTGCCTTATGTTTGTCCTATAATTTTCCCTATTGGGACAGTTGACATTTTTTGCCTGAGAGGCAATTAGTGGATTGTATGATTGGATTGCCCTTTGGGCAAAAAAGTGCCAATATAGTACACGATACACGATACAATCTCTGGTCATACATTATCACGATTATTGGATGGTATATGGCTGCTCCACCTTATCATTATAATCTGGATTTGTCCATATATGACCCAATTTAGACTGAAACTGATGAAATCTCCTTGTATACTCAATAACATTTGCAATGGGAATGTACAATTTAATTTTTTGTGGAGGCACAACAAAGTAGTAAATGCCATGGGAGTCTTTTTTAAAGAAAGTTACAAATATATTTTGAGTAATACTTTTTTTTGGACTTCATGGAACAATTACTGGTAACAAAATCACAAAATTCTTAGAAAAACACTTTGCACACATAACACTTATCACTATTCTTCTGTTTACATTGCACAATAATAATGAAGTGCCCTTTAAGAATGTAAAACTGGAAAGAGCTAAAAACTGAAACAGCTGACTATAGGGAAAATGTAAAAGCAAACTACATGATAAAAAATTATGATAAAGTATTGAAAAAAGTCTAAAACTGAAGCCCCAATATTTTTCCCCAAAACAATGGGGTGTCTATGCTGATCAATGGTCCAATCCCAGGCAGGATTGACACCTGGAATATATTTGGTTGTTGGTGATTACCTGTTGTGACCAATGCAGCGAGAGCTACACCCTGCTTCTGCCAGATGGATCTGTCTGGGAGATCCTCAAGTTTTTCCAACAGGTGTCTAATTTTTTATGTATCAGCAGATAACTAGAAAGGGAAAGTTTAAGTATAAACTTTGAATTTGGCTTGAAAGACTGCATTTTGGAAGGGAATTTGTGTGTTTGTGCTGCAGATTTTAAAACTCAATAATGTCAATGAAGAGGACATTGTTGTTTTTTTACTTACCCTTTAAATATGTCACATGCATTAAAGGTAGGTCAGTTGGTGTGTGTGTATTCATATCAGGTTATGGGATAAAATACTAACTTTTTTAATGATTGGTCAAAATAATTTTTTTTTTACTTTAGTTACCCTTTAGGTATGGCTGCCATAGTAATGGATAAGTAGATCAGTAGGTGTGTGTACCCGCGTTGGGTTGAGAGTTAAAAAAAAAAGTTTTTGATGATTGGTCAAAATTAGTTTTTTTGACTTTAGTTACCCTTTAAGTATGGCTGCAACAGTAATGGAGGGGTAGGTCAGTAGCTGTGTATACCTGTATTATGTTGGGGGTTAAAAAAACAAAGTTTTTTGATTATTGATCAAAATTTGCTTTTTTGACTTTAGTTACCATTTAAAGTATGGCTTCCACAGTAATGGATAAGTAGATCAGTAGGTGTGTGTACCTGGGTCTGGTTGAGGGGTATGTCTTTTTTGTGTTTACAACCATAAAACTATTTTTTATTGAGGATAAATCTAAATTTTAGTTTTTTTACTTTAGTTACCCTTTAAGTATGGCTGCCACTGTAATGGGTAAGTAGATCAGTAGGTGTGTGTACCTGGGTCTGGTTGAGGGAGTATGTCTTTTTTTGTGTTTACAACCATAAAACTATCTTTTATTGAGAATAAATTTAAATTAGTTTTTTTTTTTACTTTAGTTACCTTTTAAGTATGGCTGCCACAGTAATGGATAAGTAGATTAGTAGGTGTGTGTACCTGGGTCTGGTTGAGGGGGTATGTCTTTTTTTGGGTTTATAACCATAAAACTATCTTTTATTGAGAGAAATACTAAATTAGTTTTTTTGACTTTATTTACCCTTTAAATAGGCTTCCATAGGAATGGAAAGGTAGGTCAGTAGGTGGGTGTACCTGGTCTGTGTTGGGGGTTGGGTGTATCACCATTTGTATTTATGACACATGAAAAAACTGTTTTGAAATATCCACATTTGAGGATTGTTACCATTATAGTCATGGGAAAAAAATGTCCGGAAATTCCCTATAACGCCGTAACGTCTGTACGAATTTCATTTCTCTAGCTCAAAAACGTGGAGGAGATACAGTCTAAAAAAGCGGAAGAATAAAACGAAGAAGAAAAAGAAGAAGAAATAGAAAGAACAGTAATTTGGCTTTTTCAACCAAATTAATTAACACGGAAACTTATTTAATATGAGATGCTAATTTTGCCAGTTGCATTATTATCTGCAGCAACCAGTTGTTACCAGATGTGATAGAACAGTGGGTGTAACTACTGGGCCACACGACAATGGGGGGACTGGGAGGTAAGAGGGCCCGTAAATCTCTTCCACAACTCCCTGATCAGCTTTTTTTAAAGAGCTAATCACGTGTTTCTTTACTGCATATGCGTGATCAGCTGTTTAAAAACAGCTGATTGCGGATGCTCTGTGTAGGGATTGGGTTGGGTCGGGGGGGTCCACAGTTGGTTAGAAAAAAGGAAGACTTGATTGGCTAAGATTAAAAGCACAGGTAATAAATGTGCCCTACAATCTGGGGGTATGCACACTTTTACTGCAGCCTAGTCCTGAGAAAGCATTGGTGTACGATATTAATACAATTATATTTGTATATTACATATCGTAAGTGGCCTACAATAATGGGAGCAATTGACACTCTGCTTAAATGAAAACTCATAGCCACCGTCATTCCCATACACTAATAGGGAATGCAATAAGTTTTGTTTGCATAATTTACCTGCCCAAGATCCCATGATGCACTAAACCTTTGTGAGATTTAGTACATTGTGGGATCACAGTCAGGTAACAGCGAACCCTCCGTCGGCTTAATATTCTGATTGATTATATGTTAAGGTTATGCAAAAACAGGTAGTGCAAAATGTAACCAAAATGTGTATTGCAAAACCATTGCTTTCACTGTTACTTGCGCTTTCAGTTCTTTCCATCCAACCGTAATACAGGATATCTACCACCTCTGCTGCCATGTAACTGCTCTTTGTGCCCTCAGAAAGTACTGGGCAAGTATATCTGTTGTATTCAATTAGATCAACTGGACTGAATGTAGTTCTTGAAGACTTTTCGCTAGTCATCCGACTGGCTTTCTCAATTCAGAATGACTTGTACAAGAATCTGTGGCAATTATGTACCCTGGAAAGTCCCAATTAGCATATCACAGCCAGGTGTTAAGGGTGTGATTGGATAGTGGCTAAGAGGTGTTATAGGAACGCCCAGAGTAAGTGTTAAAAGCATTGTACATGGCAGACAGTTGGTGTCGAACCCCCCCCACCTCTATTTGGCTTGGTTTCTTTATTTTCACATAAATGGCCCCTTAACACCTCTCTTGAACCAGTCACGTTCCTTCGCCAATATGTTAACATTACAATCTTCAAAGGTATGTCCTTTATCCTTAAGATGCAGGTACACGGCTGAGTCCTGACCCGAGGAATTGGCTCTTCTGTGGCTGGGCCATACGTTGATGCAGTTGCTATTTGGTCTCCCCCACATACAATCAGCATTCTTCACTGTACTGCACTGCATATATGATGTTGCTTTTCTTGTCTTTTGTTATTGGGTCTTTCGGATGTACCAATTGCTGCCTCAGTGTGTTGTTCGGTTTAAAGCAGACGGGATACGATGTTTTTTGAAAATTCTTCTTAATTTCTCGGAGACCCCTGCTACATATGGGATGACCATGTTCTTCTTCCTGTCTTGCTTTTCCCCTCTCACTGTTGGTATTTGTGTTCTTTTCTTTCCTTCTACTTCTTTTGACAAAGGCCCATTCTGGATATCCACAAGTTTTAAGGGCTCCTCTGAGATGTTTCATTTCTTTAGACTTCCCTCTGTGCTAGTGGGATGTTCTCGGCTCTGTGTTGCAGGGTTCTGATGACACCATGACACTGATGAAAGCAAGTTGTTTTTTGTACCTCTTCCCTTGTGAATTTATTGTTGGACTTGTGCCTGAATACCACCTATTTCAATACAGGGATAAGTTCTATAGCAAAAACATGGATGTGCTATGGGATCTCCAGTTTCACCCATTGTGGCCAACCTTTACATGAGGAGTAAAAACACAGGCGCTTAATACCTTTAAGGGCATAGCACCCAGCCACTGGTTCAGATATGTTGATGACACCTGGGTTAAAATCCACCAGAAGGAAGTACAAGCTTTCACAGAACACATAATGCGATAGACCAAAACATTAAAGGAGAACTAAAACTTCAGTTTTCAGATCCTAATGTGAAAGTTTTTCTCCCCAGAACACCTACACATTGAAAGATTCTTCTCTAGTTATTTGCATTTAGTAGATATGAGTAATGATTCTGTAACAAAGGAGGCTTCCATCTTGTTGCCAGTACAACTCATAGCCCATGTTGGCTTCAAAGAGCCACGCTCCCGACCCCAGCATTCACTGTCTCTATGTGTAGAGTTTCTAGCATCTCTTTCTAGTGAAAGATAAAGCCTCAAATGTACCTGGAATCACAGCTGATTTGGCTGTGGCGCACCATGTAAATGCTGGTGTTTAGAAACAATCAGACCAAGAAGTCGCAAGTTCAAATCCCCTAGCTTACTTATAAACAATATAAAATAGTCTACTGCCTGAGTTTAGTGCTTTTTTTGTTTGTTTGTTTCCATGTTTCTAGAAAAATATGAAGTTTCTACATATGTACAATCTTATATATAGCAGCTCTGTTATTTATTTACCAACCAGTGTGAATTGCTGACAGTCTTCAGTAGCAATACAAAACAGTGTACTGATTTTACTGACATTTACTTCCATTGATTGAGAGTTCACCTGTGGCGTGCTCTGCTAAAGTGCTGGGGTTAGGGGAAAAAATCAGACTTTGGGACACAGATTCGATTCCCCATGTTCCCTTTTTGTTTTTTATTATGTGTCTAGCAAAAGATAAAACTCTACATGTACTAGTCCATTACTTATTAGCCCTTGTGGCCTAGTGGTAGAAAGCTTTCTTTTTAGAAAGACACAGAATAGAAGGTTGCTGGTTCGATTCCCATACTTACTTTTATTTTTTGCTGAAATGTTAAATGTTTCTGTTTCTTTCATCCATGCTAGCAAAGACATACACTGCAAAGATTACTTTTCTTTTTTTGTATGTAAAGCATAGGAATTTATCATTGTTAGGGACAGGAGCATTTCTAATGTGTTTACACAAAAACTGCACTGGTATCTGTGTTCTGTGTCAGAGGGAGGGAACTCTGAGCTGTAACATGATTGGCTGTCAGCTTCCAGGAAGCAAGACTGCAGTTTCCTGTGAAGTGTCCGGCGGACACTTAGATGGTGTTCCCAGATAAGGTGAATTATGGGAGCTGACCCTTAGTACACACAGGCTATTTTCATAAATCACCCGCATCCACAGCAAAGGGAGACATGAGACACAGCTTGTTGTTCTTTGTGAATGTGCTCTCTCTATTGGGACAATGTTGTCTTGGGACTTTAGTTCTCCTTTAATTCACAAGGGAAGAGGTACAAAACAAACACAAACTTGCTTTCTTGGACTGCTGGTAGAAGTTAAGGAAAATGGTAAACTGGAAGTAGAGGTTTACAGAAAACCAACACACACAGATCAGTATTTGATGTTTGACTCCCACCACCCTTTAGATCACAAGCTGGGTGTCATCAGAACCCTGCAACACAGAGCCGAGAACATCCCCACTAGCACAGAGGCGAAGGCTAAAGAAATGAAACATCTCAGAGGAGCCCTTAAAACTTGTGTAACTGTAACAGCATTTTCTGGGGTCATCTGGATAGCCCCATGCAGTATCCTCCATTTTTGGGGATAATGCCCAAAGTACATTCAACTACTGTTTTTACCCTGATCAGTCTGTAGTTAAATGTTCTTTTGGCACGGGAAAGGCCCTTTGGGAAAAAGGCTGTCAGGGCTCAGTGCTTGCCTGTTCCTCATTCACGCTGTGTTCGGGGATCTCCGGCGGCCGGCGCATCCACATCCGATGACGTATCCCACGGCATCTGTTTTTGCGCACCCACGCGCCTCCCTCTGTTCTGTCTTCTGGTGCCTTGCGGATGCCCACTCACACCTCCTCTATATCCTCTGATGCCAGTAGTTCCCATGGGGGGCGGAGGAGATCCAATTTAGTTTGAATGGGCCAATCAGTATCTGGCTCAGTCTTTCCAATATCCCCATTGGTTCCTTGGCCTATGTAATGCCCAAGCAGTCTTCCAGGATTTTATTAAAGATGTCTATGGGAGTTCTTGGGTAGGTTTGTGATTGTATACCTTGACGATATTCTTATCTTTTCATCCTCTTTAGGACAAAATGTCAAATTGGTCCTTGCTAAACTCGAGAGAAACCATCTGTTTACCAAGTTGGAGAAGTATTCATTCGAGTTCCAGCAGATTCCTTTTCTTGGTTTTATCATCTCAGATAAGGGCCTCACTATGCATCACAAAAAGGTTCTGCAGTTCTTGATTGGGAGGTTCCCACCAGCCTCAAAGCCCTGCAAAGATTTTTGGGATTCGCCAATTTCTATAGGAGATTTATAGGAATTTTTCTACCTTATGCCAAAAGTGATGGAAGATTAATGGTTCCTGTCATGTCTATTAGACTTGTCTAAACTTGTCTGATATACCGTTAAACAATCAAACACTACAAAACGTTTGTTACACTGTGATAAAAAAGAAAAACATTTTTATAATAAAGATCAAAATAAACAATTGGTGAAGTTTTCGCCCGCTCTTTTACTGCGAAGCACTATAAATGGCAGTATGGGTTTGCTTGAGGTGCTTTATTGTGCATCTCCTGGTAAGGATCAAGGATGTCTGTCTGGGAATATTTAACAACTTAAACCAATTCGGAAAGTCGTTTTTAAGGGTCCTGCCTTATCATGGTAAAGTGGTGGACATACCCTTAGGGTACCTGTAGGGCTCCCATTTTCACTATTGGTTCTTATAACTCTATTCACAATGAGTGCTAATAATGTTTATTTGCCTTATTAACAAATATAGATATTGCTAATGCTATGGGCAGACTTTCTGGATTGGATTTCTAATCGAGGGCAACGATTGAAAGTACAGCTGAAAGTTCCCTACCTGTGACCCTTGATATTTCTGCAGCTTTCAGCTTGAAACCTACAGAGGATTGGGACAGTACGATGCAGTAGATGGAAAATTTCCGCCTGGCCCAATATTTCCCCCCCCCCAATCAACTGCTCGATATTGTTGAGTGGTTGATTAGAAAAAGGAAAGTGGGTTTTGGCATTTGGAGGATTCGATCCAAAATCGCTCCAAATGTCGAGCCTGTTGAGAGGTGCTTTAGTTTACTTTTTCAGACACAGTGGCACAAGTTGAGATGAATATATAAACCTATATACTAAAAGGATAGTTGCTTTTTGAAAGCATGCAATATCTAATTTGCTTAGTTAATAAAAAAAGTCACAACTGAATCTTATCCTACTGTAAATGATGACTGTATAAAAAACCAACACCTTTAGAATCAATTCTTGGGTGCTTCCCTTATAACTGATCACTTGGTATATCCATTGGGGCTTCTCCTTCTAGAAACTGGCAAACATTTTCCCCATGATACAATTAGGAAAGCCTTCCCTATTGCCTGATGTATCATCTATAAATTCGGGAAATTCATCACAGTCTGAAATAAATCTGTGTACAATATAGTACAAAATAGTGTACATTCAAATAAAAAATAATTTCCTAGGTGGCAAAAACAGTTACGTGGAATGCTACAGATGAGTGGAATTTAAGAAACAAGAGTGGGTGTAGCCTTTGAGATTCTATTACATTATTGAAACATTTCCTTTGTGAGACTTTTGTCCAATGCATATTTCGATCTCATCTCTTTTCCTCTGGTTGAAAATTCCCTACTGCAGCATTTGTGTCTATGTTTGGTTATGTAATCATATAGTTTTGGTTATAATTGTGTTTAAATGTTAATTTTCCCTTGGACATAAATGGTTCATTAACATTAGATTACATTTTTAATAATAATTGGTTTGTTAAGAAAGCAGCAGAAATGTGCTTACATTGCTACGTTCTCCCGGAGCTCTGGTCCCAGTTGCAAGCAGAGGCGGACCAGAAGCGGCATCTGTGATTGGTGAGAGGCAGCCAATCACAGATGTGGCTGCCGGCAATGCAGAGCGCCGGGGGAACGAAGCAATATATGTACATTTCTGCTGATTTTTTAACAAAACGAACATGGCGGTTGGGGGTGGGCTAGGGTGCCTTAAAAAACTACAGAAAAACTTTTTTATAGGTAGGTACCAAGCAGCAAAGATGGATCCGGATGGATGGAGTGGCGGGCTGCGTATGCCTGAGTCCTTACTGAGGACAAGAAGAAGCAGAGACCAGATGACACACAGACAGCTCCTACTCTTCAGTTTTTGTAAGTTTGGAAAGAACTGCAGGAGAACCATAGTTGCTGAGAGGTAGGTAAGGATTTTTTAACCCTACACAGTGGGGACAGTAGTGGTTTAAATTTAGTTTTTGGGGTGGACATGCCCTTTAAAGTCAATGGATCAAAATAAACAAAACATTTGCAGGTCGATGTAATAAGTGAAAGTGCACTACTTACTAGAGATGGCCAGTTCGCGGATCCGAAAGCGGATCCGCAGCGATTTCCGAGATCCGCGAATTGCTGCGTTCGAAATTTTCAAAAAAACGGGAAATTTCGAAAATTAAAGAAATTTTTTGATATTCTAGAAAATTCTAATTTTAAGAGAATTTTCGAAAATTTGGCAAAATATACAGTAATTTGCTGGGCCCTGGGAAATGGCTGGGGAACTTTCTAAAAAGAATCCTTTCTGATTAGTTACAATCAGGATTTTCAGAAAGAATCTGATTGGTATACCAACCAATCACATCCTTTTACCGTCAGAATTGGTTACAATTAGATTCTAATCTTATTGTAACCAATTCTGATTGGCATACTACTAGAGATGGACCTGATTGTGGAACCAAACCGGATTATGGAACCAAACCTGGTTCCATGGCAGATCTCCGAGATCTGCCAATCCGCGGATTTTCCGAACCCACCTTTGAACATTTTTGAAGATTTTTATGTATCAAATTCACCAATGGCAGCTGGTTTTACCGTGCCAACCCCTGGGTATAAAAGGCAGCTAGACAGGTGCCACTTTGTCAGTGTGTTAAAGTGAGTTTAGTGGAGACCTCACAGTGTAGGAGTTATAGAGTTTTTTCCATGCTTTTGAAGCTTACTGTGTGTGAATTTTAGTGTGGTGGATTAGCACTTGTTGTTACCACTCCTGAATTCACACAATTTGGGACCCAAAAGTCCTTTGAGGATTAACCCCTATGAGTTTTTTTGGACAAATTTAGTGTTAGGCCTTTTAGAGGTCTACTGGCCCTATTTAAAAACACACAGTATTGCAGTTTAGCGATACAGTGCATTATCGATAATGTACAACCGCGGCAGTAAATTAACGCTAATGTTCGTTATTAACAAACTAATTCTGAGGACAAGACAGTGGTATGGATGTCAAAATGACGCGCCAGCCAGTGCTAGTAGCCCCTCAATATAGTGCACTTCTAGCGCTGTACGTGCCTTTTGCCTAATGGAATGCTCTAAATCCAGGGGCAAACGCAGATTGTTAGGGGGGGGGGATTTCTGAGAAGCACAGTAGGAAGTTCATGACTAGAGATGGACTAGACCCAAACTTGAACACACAAATTTGAACTTCGATAATTAATGTTCCCAGACTTTAGCGCTCTTATACAGAAAATAGAGGAGCGGTCACCTACCCCCTCCGTTAGCGGAGCTCCACATCAGCGCCTTTCAGCATGTCCTTGAAAACATATACACTGCAAATAACAGGCTTCAAGCTTTAGGGTTTTAAAACTTCACCTTATTTGTAAGCAATTCTGATTGGATACATTAAAATTATTTTAGAAGGTATACTAACCAAAAGTTTCTTTTTCAATCAGAATTGGTTACAATCAGTTGGTCTGTTCCCCAGACCATTTCTGAGGTCCCAGAGCCATTTACAGTAAGTTACTGTATAATTTTTTTGCAAATTTTAAAAATTCCTTGAAAACTCGAAAATTCCAAGAAAATTCTCGAATTTTCGAAAAATATCGAAAGCGGCTCGAAAACAGATGCGGAAGCTCGCGAAAAACGGTGCAATCGTGAGGAAAGTTTGTTTTTTTTAGTTTCTGGGTATATGTACGTGTTCCCCAGACCATTTCCAGGTCCCACAGCCATGTACAGTAGTTACCATTGCGTTTTACCTTATATTTAGTGGATCTGTGCGGATTTTTTTTCCCATTGACTTTAATGGGTTTTTAACGCAGATTTTCGAATTTTCTAATTTTTTCGAAAATCCGCGAATCCACAGGCGGAACGGATTTTAGCAGTTTTGGCCATCTTACTACTTACCGACCGTGCTCCGGCATGCTGTAAACTCTTTGCAAGACTTAATGCATCACAGGATCCTAACTGGTAAGATGTGCGCTTTACGCCTCCAAGAAAGGCATTAAGATTTGCTCAAAATGTTTCATGCAAATCTTAACTTTGCCTTATCTACATAGGCAAACTGCTCAATTTCCAAAAAGTTTTGGAATGGTGCTGTCACTGCAGAATTAGTGTTAAAGTGCATATATAACGAAAAATAGGTTATTTTAAATTGACCATAACTGGAAACTATCATTCTTCCCAACCACCACTGTATATTTCGCTGTTCAATCAACAGGGAGATTCAATAAAAGTTCTTATTGTTTAAAATGGTGCTAATTTTGCTCAAACCAATCAGATCTTATTTAACATTTGTAAGCTTACATCTGATTGGTTGGGGCAAAATTAGCACCATTTTAAACGATAGAACTTTTATTTTGAATATCCCTGCAAGTTCCTTGCTCTCAAAAACTTTCTTCTGTGAGTAGTTTTACTGTAGCTGGAATGGTAACAGAGTTTTAACAGTTGGAATGCTGTATTGCTGTGTGCAGTTGGTTTGTGGGAAAAAGTCAGGTTGGATGAAGTGGGAGTGGTTAAAAGAGGGAGGGGGGATACTGCTCCTAAACAAATGTGTGCTGATTGAAGGCATGCAGCAACACATGCAATCAGAGTAAGTTCTACTTACATGTATTCAATTATAGATTAAGATGAGGGAAAGAATTTTTTTAGTATAGTGTCCCTTTAAACCTGCACTTACCCGAAAATACATTGGGTATAGTGAGATTTACACTAATATCGACCAGATAGCAGCTATTATAATATCGTCCCCTTTGAACCTAACATAATCTTTAAAATAGTTATACATTTATGTATATATATCGAGAGAGAGTTGTATTTATAAGGATCTGGTATTTATGTTACCAATGTTTCCAGTTCTTATAGCATTTGGGGAAATTATTGTTGGTCAGGTAGAACATTTTTTTCATATTGCATATTTAGTGTGAGATTGTCTTGTAGTTTGGAATCCTTGTGGTTTTGGAATATTGTAAAGATATGGTACATTACAGTTCTTTGTTCAGTTGGAAGGAGACTAATAGTAGCGAGCAGAGTTCTGGAAAGGTCCATCAGACTTTAGATTAAAAAGATATTCTGGTGCCAAAGCAACAAATCCATTGCTTTTTTTATTAGAATTACCCTTTGGATATAAGACAAATAAACAAAGGAGTAGGAGGTGATGTATTAAAATGATATGGATAAAAAAAAATAGAAGTATTTTAATGGATTTTTTTTGCGGAATAAAACACTAAAATACCAGGGATACCTGTGCTTGTGAAGGTTCTTCATTCATCCAGGTCATGGTATATCTGTGTATTTTTCTGAATTGAGAAAGCCAGTAGGATGACTAGACGTAACGTCTTCAAGAACTAAACTTCAAGTCCAGTTGATCTAATTGAATACAAACAGATATACCAGGGATAACCTTTTATAAGGTCAGAAGGTTCATTCTGATTGGATACTAACTAGTGAGGACATGATGTCATTATATATACATTGGCCATGAATCTGGTTTGCAGGCTAATTTTGTTATTATTTGTTGCCGTTTTTTTGATAATAGGGGAATAACCAGTATGTGATATAATCCTAGTCAGGAAATAACTGCACACAAACACCATGCTGCTCTTTCTTTCTCAGTTCAAGGAGACAACAACAACTTTATCTGCTGTATGAGAGCACACATAAAATAAAACATTTAACATTATTATTTATTTATATTTCTCTAACTGAAGGTATGTTTTATGCAACAGTAAACTAACTACTGGGGAGAGCAGCCCCCATAACTTTTCAGAGGTTTACCGAATCTCAGTTTGTGAGGATGAATTCAATTTACAAAACTAAAGGTTCGTACACACATGCGATCTTGGTTGCCCACCCCCAATGCACAATGTGTACCATGGCCATTTAGCCGATAATCGGCCAGTGTTGGGCATCGGCCGAAACGGGCACTCGTTCGGAGATCCGCCTGGCGGATCGCACAACGATCTCCAATGAGAGGCCCTTTTCGGCCGATAAAGTGCACATACACAGGCCGATTATCGGCATGTGTTGTACGAACCTTAAGATTTTTTTTATAATAGGATATCTGCTGATGTTTATTAAAAGGTCTTTACAGCTCCCCTGTACCACAGCTGCTGATATATTTTAAAAATAATCATTCAACCCCATTGGAGTCCGTAAGAATCTGCTTGTCTTTTATACTAGGTAAATATATTGGTTATTTATTATGTTCCCTAATAAATTTGGCCATAAATTCTTAATGTAATTCTATTGGGGCCAACAGAAAAATTAAAACTAATATTCAGAAAATATTATTTATTTTTGTAGTCGAGGAGGTGTAGGTCAAAGGCAAACCACAACTGCTATTCATTTCACAATTTAACAGTCCATATAATAAACTATCTGGGGCATTGTTTACTATAGATGAGCTAGAACATGAACCCAAGTTCGACCTGAACTTTAATAGTTGGAAGTATTCTGATATTTTAGAACATCCCTAAAGTACATAGTTCGGGTTTTCCAAACGCAGACATATTTGCGATAATTATTAATTTTCCCTAACCCTCAAACATCTGTTTCAGCGATAACCCTCAAATGCCGAGTTTCGGCGATACCCCTCGAATGTGGAATTTTGGCGATAACCCTCAAATGTAGCGGATCTGCGATAACCTTATATAGGTATTCGTTCAGTAGACCTCAAATATATTGTTCATGAGCCCTTGAATGTTTTGTCAGTATCCCTCAAATTGGTGATAACCCTCAAATTTATAATTCGGTAACCCTCGAATGTAGCACAAACTCCATGCGGGAAAGCCGACAATTAACCAATTGTGGGGAAAGTTAGTGTTTAAACAAGTTTAAGGGATATATACGTGTTCCCTAGACCATTTCCCAGGTGCCACAGCCATTTACAGTAAGTTATCATTCCTATTTTAACTAGAACTTTTTTTAAAAAAATCTCCAATTGACTTTAATTGGTGGTTTACTGAAGTTCTATAGTTCACCAACAAAACACGTGACATCTCCGGACAACAAAACATGTCAGAGGACACATGGACAAGAAGCTTAGTCTTCAGTTCGGAAAGAGTTTTTCACTGTAGAACTGCAAAACTATGGAGGTTGTGATGGCAGGTTCTTTGGAAAGTTTCATGGATAGTTTCAAAGAAAGCTGGATGAGTTTCTGAAAAACCAGGAATGTTGCATGTACTGGTATTGATAAATAAAGTAGAGTTGATCCAAGAATATTTCTAATTGCCACTTGGAGTCAGGAAGGAATTTTTTCCCCTTCCCCCTAATTCTGAAGGTTTTTGGGGTTTTTTTGCCTTCCTCTGGATCAATAGTAAGCAAGTAATGTGGGGTTGCTGATTAGGTTGGACTGGGTGGATGTTATTTAATCTGAAATACTATGCCAATATACTATACAAATGCGGTGCTTTGCCTTCATGTTAAAATACAATACAATACATACATACATACACGCATGCAATACAATACATACAATACACGCATACATCAATGCGATAAGTAGAGATGGACTAGAACTCGAACTCGAACCCGAGTTCGAGCCGAACTATTCGAATTCAAACTTCTCGAACTATCCCGGACCCAATTTTCGATATTTTCAGACTCAATAAATAATAAATGTTCGACTGTTCGAATGCGAGTAAAATGCCTATTATACCTATACGCGAGCAACGAATCCGAGAGTAAAGTGTCCATTAAAACCTATACGCGAGCATCGAATCCGCAAGAAATGTCCATGGTATCTAGGCGCGGCATCGAATCTGCGAGTAAAGTGTCCATTAAAACCTATACACGAACGCGAGCATCGAATCCGCAAGTAAAATGTCCATGGTATCTAGGCGTGAGCATCGAATCCCAGTCAGTAAAGTGTCCATTAAAACCTATACGCAAGCATCCAATCCACGAGTGAAGATTAGCTATTTTTGCCTAGTTACACTTCAATTTACAATATTGAAATACATACATACGATTTTGGGATCAATAGGTTTTTAATAACGCAGTGTTAAGTAGCGATTAGAGATGGACTAAACCGAATTGAACGAGTTCGTAGCGAACACTAGAAAGTTCAAGTTGTAGTATAACTTGACCAGATAAGTTTATGATTTTAATACGTCAATAATAATGTTGACTGTTGAACAGATGTATAATCTACGTATACTTGTTAGCTGTGATGATGAGATGTAAAGTTTCAATAATAACGTATTAAGTAGATTGAGTATGTTTTTTAAGTAAATGTAACCATTGTTGTATTAGGCGCGTTGTCGATTATGGGTTTGTAAAAGTGTGTATTAAGTTAACTTATACTTTAGAGGGGTATTTTTGGTGGCATGAAAGAAAGTGAAAATGTTAATAATAGGTTCTAGCGTACATGATCCAAGGTAAGTTACGTTTGGTCTTATTTGTTATTAAGTTGAAGTGTATACTTGCAGCTCAGTCGTCCAAAGTTTAAAATGTCCATGGTATCTAGGCGCGAACATCGAATCTGCGAGTAAAGTGTCCATTAAGCCTATACGGCAAGCATCGAATCCGCAAGTAAAAATGTACATGGGACCTAGGCGCAAACATCGAATGTTCGAACACGAGAGCTCAAAAATAGCGCCAGTGAGAATAAAATTGATTTTCGAATGTCCTGGATATTCAAACAAGTTCCCCAACCATTTCCAGGTCCCACGGCCATTTACATTAAGTTACATTGATATTTATTTGTATTTCATTAGAACTTTTCGAAACTATTTGACTCCCATTGACTTTAATGGGTCCGTTTCGAACTTTCATATAGTTCAAAAGTTCGAAAACGGACCGAACTTTCGATAGTTCGGCCATCTCTAGCGATTAAGCCCCATATGGGAAAAAACAATGCAATTTAAAGGATCATTCCAATTTGTTTATGTCTTCATCTAAACTATGGCATCAGCGACTGACTGTGTCTAAGATTTCACATTATACAATTACACTTAAAAGAAATAAAGTCAAATACACACATCCAACACATTCCAGTCCACGTATTTGCCAATATCAATTGTATATTGCAAAACAATTCCCAAGATCCACCTTTGACTCAGAGCCAAGACCTTCTGAGTTTATAGCAAATGTTTACTAATCTGTAACGACATTTAAGGCAGGCATTCGTGGGTTGTCCTTTTCAGGGCCTTATAATTAATATGACTAAAATTATGTCTGTGCCCTTGTCCATTCAAACAAATGATGATTGGACTAGTCAGAGAGATGTTGCAATGACCCCATCAATCGCCACAAAGTGGTGGTTTAGATTTCGATCAGGAAAAAATGAACAGGCTACACCAGGAGCAGTAGCTCTTCCAGGGGAAGCAGTGCAGGGGAACAGATGCCTCCTGCTGCTACCCTTACATTGCAAGACAATGGAGGGCACTCCTGTGATCGGGAGCACACCACCATTAACTTGTATTGAAAGTGGTCACTGCACTGTGAGCAGGATTTTCTCCCTGCTTCATGGTGCGGCAGCCTCTCAGGAGTAATCATTGAGAACTCACTTTCTATAAGCAATCAGGGAAAGCATTTAGATATGAAAATCTCATGGATAATCAAGTGATGGGAAATCATATCCAAATAATCCAGTAAGACAGTATTTTGGATTTTTACTGACTAAATAAAAAATACTGTGAACTTTTTGATCTCTTACTGAATGATAATAAAGACATGTAAGTACACAAACATGCATAAAAAAAACAACAAAAGCATTAGAATTCACAAATACATGTAATAACACAAAAAAAGAACACTAACAACAAGTCATATCAAATATACACATAGCTACCTGGACTTGTGGTTGTGACATAAAAAAGAAGCCACTCACCAGGTTATACAGAAATGGAGCAGCAAACACCATCTAGGACTAAAGAAAATTATAAAAATCGTCACTGACACACAAGGGGTGCAGCATCGTAGATCGTGTCCTGGAAGTGCAGGGGATGCATGTTCTATTGATCTGTTACTGAAAGAAACAATGTCATTTCAAATAGGTGGAACTAATGGCAGCACGCAAGAGACAAATGTTTAATAGCACAGATTTCCCCATATACTATGTATACATATATATATGCAGTGTTTGCTTTCTACATTTGTAAATATGTTTTTTAATCTTTACAATTTCTGGCACCTACTATTAAATTGTTCATATAGTCATTCATTTTATACCTCTTTCCTCTGTCAGTCTCTGAAATATAAAGCTGAATCCAGTCAAGATTTGCCCGTTTGGAATCATTCTTGGGGGACATCAGCTTAATTGAAGCACCAAAGGGTAGACCAACTGCAAATTACTATGTTTGTCATACAGAGTGAAATAAATAATGGCAATGAATTCACCCTAAAACTAAGTTCAGAAATAACTGTATTCTAGCCATACACTATCACAATGTTCTGACATGAACGTCAAATCAATTGCAACATCGAGTGAAACAAAATGAAGCGGCAGGAATGGCAGGAGGTAATTTTGTAGTGTATGGCCAGCTTTAGGTGGCCATAGATGCTAAGATCCCAGTTGCATATATCAGGATATTCTGATATCGTACGTTCGTCAGATTGTGTTGGTTGCCTTATGTTTGTCCTATAATTTTCCCTATTGGACAGTTGACATTTTTTGCCTGAGAGGCAATTAGTGGATTGTATGATTGGATTGCCCTTTGGGCAAAAAAGTGCCATATAGGACACGATACACGATACAATCTCTGGTCATACATATCACGATTATTGGATGGTATATGGCTGCTACCTTATCATTATAATCTGGATTTGTCCATATATGACCCAATTTAGACTGAAACTGATGAAATCTCCTTGTATACTCAAAACATTTGCAATGGGAATGTACAATTAATTTTTTGTGGAGGCACAACAAAGTAGTAAATCCATGGGAGTCTTTTTAAAGAAAGTTACAAATATATTGAGTAATACTTTTTTTTGGACTTCATGGAACCATACTGGTAACAAAATCACAAAATTCTTAGAAAACACTTTGCACACATAACACTTATCACTATTCTTCTGTTTACATTGCACAATAATAATGAAGTGCCTTTAAGAATGTAAAACTGGAAAGAGCTAAAAACTGAAACAGCTGACTATAGGGAAAATGTAAAAGCAAACTACATGATAAAAAAATTGATAAAGTATTGAAAAAAGTCTAAACTGAAGCCCCAATATTTTTCCCCAAAACAATGGGGTGTCTATGCTGATCCATGGTCCAATCCAGGCAGGATGACACTGGATATATTTGGTGTTGGTGATTACCTGTTGTGACCATGCATGCGAGAGCTAAACCCTGCTTCTGCCAGGATCGTCTGGAGATCCTCAAGTTTTTCCAACAGGTGTCTAATTTTTTATGTATCAGCAGATAACTAGGAAGGGAAGTTTAAGTATAAACTTTGAATTTGGCTTGAAAGACTGCATTTTGGAAGGGAATTGTGTGTTTGTGCTGCAGATTTTAAAACTCAATAATGTCAATGAAGAGGACATGTTGTTTTTTTACTTACCTTTAAATATGTCACATGCATTAAAGGTAGGTCAGTTGGTGTGGTGTGTATTCATATCAGGTTAGGATAAAATACTAACTTTTTAATGATTGGTCAAAATATTTTTTTTTTACTTTAGTTCCCTTTAGGTATGGCTGCCATAGTAATGGATAAGTAGATCAGTAGGTGTGTTGTACCCGCGTTGGGTTGAGAGTTAAAAAAAAAGTTTTTGATGATTGGTCAAAATTAGTTTTTTTGACTTTAGTTACCCTTTAAGTATGGCTGCAACAGTAATGGAGGGGTAGGTCAGTAGCTGTGTATACCTGTATTATGTTGGGGGTTAAAAAAACAAAGTTTTTTGATTATTGATCAAAATTTGCTTTTTTGACTTTAGTTACCATTTAAAGTATGGCTTCCACAGTAATGGATAAGTAGATCAGTAGGTGTGTGTACCTGGGTCTGGTTGAGGGGTATGTCTTTTTTGTGTTTACAACCATAAAACTATTTTTTATTGAGGATAAATCTAAATTAGTTTTTTTACTTTAGTTACCCTTTAAGTATGGCTGCCACTGTAATGGGTAAGTAGATCAGTAGGTGTGTGTACCTGGGTCTGGTTGAGGGAGTATGTCTTTTTTTGTGTTTACAACCATAAAACTATCTTTTATTGAGAATAAATTTAAATTAGTTTTTTTTTTACTTTAGTTACCTTTTAAGTATGGCTGCCACAGTAATGGATAAGTAGATTAGTAGGTGTGTGTACCTGGGTCTGGTTGAGGGGGTATGTCTTTTTTGGGTTTATAACCATAAAACTATCTTTTATTGAGGATAAATCTAAATTAGTTTTTTTGACTTTATTTACCCTTTAAATATGGCTTCCATAGGAATGGAAAGGTAGGTCAGTAGGTGGGTGTACCTGGGTCTGTGTGGGGGGTTGGGGGTATCACCATTTGTATTTATGACCATGAAAAAAACTGTTTTAAAATATCCACATTTGAGGATTGTTACCATTATAGTCTATGGGAAAAAAATGTCCGGAAATTCGCCTATAACGCCGTAACGTCTGTACGAATTTCATGTCTCTAGCTCAAAAACTGTGGGAGGAGATACAGTCTAAAAAAGCGGAAGAATAAAACGGAAGAAGAAAAAGAAGAAGAAATAGAAAGAACAGTAATTTGGCTTTTTCAAGCCAAATTAATTAACACGGAAACTTATTTAATATGAGATGCTAAAATTTGCCAGTTGCATTATTATCTGCAGCAACCAGTTGTTACCAGATGTGATAGAAACAGTGGTGTAACTACTGGGCCAACGACAATGGGGGGACTGGGAGGTAAGAGGGCCCGTAAATCTCTTCCACAGACTCCCTGATCAGCTGTTTTTAAAGAGCTAATCACGTGTTTCTTTACTGCATATGCGTGATCAGCTGTTTAAAAACAGCTGATTGCGGATGCTCTGGTAAAGGGATTGGGTTGGGTCGGGGGGGTCCACAGTTGGTTAGAAAAAAGGTAAGACTTGATTGGCTAAGATTAAAAGCACAGGTAATAAATGTGCCCTACAATCTGGGGGTATGCACACTTTTACTGCAGACTAGTCCTGAGAAAGCATTGGTGTCTGTAAGATATTTAATACAATTATATTTGTATATTACATATCGTAAGTGGCCTACAATATAATGGGAGCAATTGACACTCTGCTTAAATGAAAACTCATAGCCACCGTCATTCCCAATACACTAATAGGGAATGCAATAAGTTTTGTTTGCATAATTTACCTGCCCAAGATCCCATGATGCACTAAACGCTTTGTGAGATTTAGTACATTGTGGGATCACAGTCAGGTAAGCAGCGAACCCTCCGTCGGCTTAATATTCTGATTGATTACATGTTAAGGTTATGCAAAAACAGGTAGTGCAAAATGTAACCAAAATGTGTATTGCAAAACCATTGCTTTCACTGTTACTGCGCTTTCAGTTCTTTCCATCCAACCGTAATACAGGAAAAGTATCCTACCTCTGCTGCCATGTAACTGCTCTTTGTGCACTCAGAAAGTACTGGGCAAGTATATCTGTTGTATTCAATTAGATCAACTGGACTTGAAATGTAGTTCTTGAAGATGTTTCGCTAGTCATCCGACTGGCTTTCTCAATTCAGAATGACTTGTACAAGAATCTGTGGCAATTATGTACCCTGGAAAGTCCCAATTAGCATATCACAGCCAGGTGTTAAGGGTGTGATTGGATAGTGGCTAAGAGGTGTTATAGGAACGCCCAGAGTAAGGTGTTAAAACAGCATTGTACATGGCAGACAGTTGGTGTCGAACCCCCCCACCTCTATTTAGGCTTGGTTTCTTTATTTTCACATAAATGGCCTCCTTAACACCTCTCTTGAACCAGTCACGTTCCTTCGCCAATATGTTAACATTACAATCTTCAAAGGTATGTCCTTTATCCTTAAGATGCAGGTACACGGCTGAGTCCTGACCCGAGGAATTGGCTCTTCTGTGCTGGGCCATACGTTGATGCAGTTGCTATTTGGTCTCCCCCACATACAAATCAGAGCATTCTTCACTGTACTGCACTGCATATATGATGTTGCTTTTCTTGTCTTTTGGTATTGGGTCTTTCGGATGTACCAATTGCTGCCTCAGTGTGTTGTTCGGTTTAAAGCAGACAGGGATACGATGTTTTTTGAAAATTCTTCTTAATTTCTCGGAGACCCCTGCTACATATGGGATGACCATGTTCTTCTTCCTGTCTTGCTTTTCCCCTTCACTGTTGGTATTTGTGTTCTTTTCTTTCCTTCTACTTCTTTTGACAAAGGCCCATTCTGGATATCCACAAGTTTTAAGGGCTCCTCTGAGATGTTTCATTTCTTTAGACTTCGCCTCTGTGCTAGTGGGGATGTTCTCGGCTCTGTGTTGCAGGGTTCTGATGACACCATGACACTGATGAAAGCAAGTTTGTTATTTTGTACCTCTTCCCTTGTGAATTTAATTGTTGGACTTGTGCCTGAATACCACCTATTTCAAATACAGGGATAAGTTCTATAAGCAAAAACATGGATGTGCTATGGGATCTCCAGTTTCACCCATTGTGGCCAACCTTTACATGGAGGAGGTAGAAACACAGGCGCTTAATACCTTTAAGGGCATAGCACCCAGCCACTGGTTCAGATATGTTGATGACACCTGGGTTAAAATCCACCAGAAGGAAGTACAAGCTTTCACAGAACACATTAATGCGATAGACCAAAACATAAAGGAGAAACTAAACTTCAGTTTTTCAGATCCTAATGTGAAAGTTTTTCTCCCAGAACACCTACACATTGAAAGATTCTTCTCTAGTTATTTGCATTTAGTAGATATGAGTAATAGATTCTGTAACAAAGGAGGTTCCATCTGTTGCCAGTACAACTCATAGCCCATGTTGGCTTCAAAGAGCCACGCTCCTGACCCCAGCATTCACTGTCTCTATGTGTAGAGTTTTTCAGCATCTCTTCTAGTGAAAGATAAAGCCTCTAAATGTACCTGGAATCACAGCTGATTTGCTGGTGGCGCACCATGTAAATGCTGTGTGTTTAAAAACCATCAGACCAAGAAGTCGCACAGTTCAAATCCCCTAGCTTACTTATGAAACAATATAAAATAGTCTACTGCCTGAGTTTAGTGTTTTTTGTTTGTTTGTTTCATGTTTCTAGAAAAATATGAAGTTTCTACATATGTACAATCTTATATAGCAGCTCTGTTATTTATTTACCAACCAGTGTGAATTGTGACAGTCTTCCAGTAGCAATACAAAACAGTGTACTGATTTTATGACATTTACTTCCATGAGAGAGTTCACTGTGGCGTGCTCTGCTAAAGTGTGGGTTAGGGGAAAAAATCAGACTATTGGGACACAGATTCGATTCCCCATGTTCCCTTTTTTTATTATGTGTCTAGCAAAAGATAAAGACTCTACATGTACTAGTCATTACTTATTAGCCCTTGTGGCCTAGTGGTAGAAAGCTTTCTTTTTAGAAAGAACAGATAGAAGGTTGCTGGTTCGATTCCCCATACTTACTTTTATTTTTTGTGTGAAATGTTAAATGTTCTGTTTCTTTCATCCATGCTAGCAAAGACAATACACTGCAAAGATTACTTTTCTTTTTGTATGTAAAGCATAGGAATTTATCATTGTTAGGGACAGGAGCATTTCTAATGTGTTTACACAAAAACTGCACTGGTATCTGTGTTCTGTGTCAGAGGGAGGGAACTCTGAGCTGTAACATGATTGGCTGTCAGCTCCAGGAAGCAAGACTGCAGTTTCCTGTGAAGTGTCCGGCGGACACTTAGATGGGTGTTCCCAGATAAGGTGAATTATGGGAGCTGACCTTAGTACACACAGGCTATTTTCATAAATCACCCAGCATCCACAGCAAAGGGAGACATGAGACACAGCTTGTTGTTCGTTTGTGAATGTGCTCTCTCTATTGGGACAATGTGTCTGGGACTTTAGTTCTCCTTAAATCACAAGGGAAGAGGTACAAAACAACAAACTTGCTTTCTTGGACTGCTTGGTAGAAGTTAAGGAAAATGGTAAACTGGAATTAGAGGTTTACAGAAAACCAACACACACAGATCAGTATTTGATGTTTGACTCCCACCACCCTTTAGATCACAAGCTGGGTGTCATCAGAACCCTGCAACACAGAGCCGAGAACATCCCCACTAGCACAGAGGCGAAGGCTAAAGAAATGAAACATCTCAGAGGAGCCCTTAAAACTTGTGTAACTGTAACAGCATTTTCTGGGGTCATCTGGATAGCCCCATGCAGTATCCTCCATTTTTTGGGGATAATGCCCAAAGTACATTCAACTACTGTTTTCACCCTGATCAGTCTGTAGTTAAATGTTCTTTTGGCACGGGAAAGGCCCTTTGGGAAAAAGGCTGTCAGGGCTCAGTGCTTGCCTGTTCCTCATTCACGCTCTGTTCGGGGATCTCCGGCGGCCGGCGCATCCACATCCGATGACGTCATCCCACGGCATCTGTTTTTGCGCACCCACGCGCCTCCCTCTGTTCTGTCTTCTGGTGCCTTGCGGATGCCCACTCACACCTCCTCTTATATCCTCTGATCCAGTAGTTCCCATGGGGGGCGGAGGAGATCCAATTTAGTTTGAATGGGCCAATCAGTATCTGGCTCAGTCTTTCCAATATCCCCATTGGTTCCTTTGGCCTATATAATGCCCAAGCAGTCTTCCAGGATTTTATTAAAGATGTGCTATGGGAGTTCTTGGGTAGGTTTGTGATTGTATACCTTGACGATATTCTTATCTTTTCATCCTCTTTAGGACAAAATGTCAAATTGGTCCTTGCTAAACTCCGAGAGAACCATCTGTTTACCAAGTTGGAGAAGTATTCATTCGAGTTCCAGCAGATTCCTTTTCTTGGTTTTATCATCTCAGATAAGGGCCTCACTATGCATCACAAAAAGGTTTCTGCAGTTCTTGATTGGGAGGTTCCCACCAGCCTCAAAGCCCTGCAAAGATTTTTGGGATTCGCCAATTTCTATAGGAGATTTATAAGGAATTTTTCTACCTTAATGGCCCCTTTAACCAATTTACTAAGAAAGGTGCCTTCTGTTCTCCCTGACCCCAACATGCTCAGGCATTCTTCCTTAAGTTAAAGGAGGCCTTTTGTAATGCACCTGTTTTGGGGCACCCCAATGTTAACCTACCCTTTATTGTAGAAGTGGATGCCTCAGAAATTGGCGTAGGTGCTGTTTTGTCCCAATATTCTGGTAATCCCGAACAACTGCATCCCTCCCCAGCGGAGGCTAACTATGATATAGGTAACTGGGAGCTCCTAGCCGTTAAAATGGCTTTTGAGGAGTGGAGACATTGGCTAGAAGGGGCACTTCATCCAGTGTCCACTGATTATAAGAATTTTGAGTATATAGAAAATGCCAAGAGATTAAATCCCAGACAGGCCTGTTTTTTTCTCAAGATTCCACTTTAGAATCAACTATAGACCTGCAGCCAAAAATGTGAAGGCTGATACACTCTCACGCAATTTTTCTGATTCTTCTTCTGATTCTGAAACCCTGCCTGAACCTATTCTTCCTTCTCACTGTTTCTACATCTCAGTTGTTGCCTGATCTTTCTGATCTTCTTAACTTTTTTCAGTCTGAGGTTCCTAACGGTAAACCTACTAATCTGTTGTTTGTTCCTCTCAGTCTCCGTTTACAGGTAATCCAACAATTTCACGATTCCAAGTTGGCAGGTCACCCAGGGGAGAAAAAGACCATAGAACTCCTTTCCTGTCATGTCTGGTGGCCCTCTATATCCAGAGAAACCAAGGCCTATGTTAAATCCTGCATAGTTTATTCCTGCAGTAAGATGCCCAGAAACATCCCTCATGGTACTCTTATGCCACTGTCTGTGCCCACTTCTCCATGGTTGCACATCTCCATGGATTTCATTGTCGACCTGCCTGTTTCCCTGGGGGCAACGGTTATTTGGGTTATAGTGGACCGTTTTAGTGAAATGGCTCACTTTATACCACTTTATCCCTGTTATTTGTTAAGCATATTTTTCAGCTCCATGGTGTTCCCGAGGACATAGTGTCAGATAGGGGTGCCAATTTGTAGCCCAATTTTGGCATTCCTTTCGTACTCGGCTGGGTATCTCTCTTTTTCTTCTTCTTTGCATCCCCAGTCTAATGGCCAGACAGAGAGAACTAACCAATCGTTTGAACAATATCTTTGTTGTTTTGTCTCAGATTGTCAGGAGACAATTACGATTTGCCGAGTTTGCCTATAACAATACTATTCATTCTTCTACAGGTACATCTCCATTTTTCTGCATTTTTGTCCGTCATCCCAAAACATCCTCTGTAACCGGACCAACTTCTGACTTTCCTCTTCTGGAAAATTGGTCTCAACACATGTCCACTATCTGGTGCCAGGTACAACAAAACCTAAAAAAGGCTTCTTCCCATCAAAAACAATTTGCAGACAAACATCGATCTAAGAAACCGGACTTCTCTCCTAGTGATCTTGTCTGGGTCTCCACTGGTAACCTCTCTCTCCGTCAACCCTGCTCCAAGTTGGGTCCCAAATACATCAGTCCATATCCTATTCTTTAGAAGGATAACAGAGTAACCTACAAAGTGGCTTTACCTCCATCTGACAAAAGTACCAATTCATTTCATGTCTCATTGCTAAAATCAGCTACCTCTTGCTACTTCTGAACCCCCTCCTCCAATTGAAGTCCAGGGGGAAACGGAATTTGAGGTTGAGAAAATCTTGGACACGCGTTGGATCCAAACTCTTTACAGTATCTAATTGACCGATGACGTCATGCCATAGCGTTTGTCTTCATGCACCCGCGCGCCTCCCTCTGTTCTGTATTCTGGTGCCGTCTGGATGCCAACGGACACCTCCTCTTATCTCCTGTAGTTCCCATGGGGGGCGGAGGAGATCCAATTTAGTTTGAATGGTTGGTGTTCCGGTTTTCCAGAGTATACCCGGCCTCAGCGTCTATACCTTGCGCTCTAAGACCTGGGGGTAATCGTGTAAAGCGAGGCGCAATAAGTCTCCTGACGATTGGGGGCTTGTCTATAGGTGAAGACAGCAGCTGTAGATTGGGGTATAGGCACTGAAGGTATACTCGGGGACTCTGGCATCACAAAGGCCTCATAACATGTTCTGACAAGGCAAAAGCTTTGTCATGAACAAAAACATGGGGGAAAAAGGTAGGCCTAGGTTTGGGGGAGGAATGCCCAGTTTTTCCATTTCCAAATCTGCTCTGCTGGAAGATACTGGCATCATTGGAACTGCCATAAGCCCCCACCCCACATCATATAAGTAAACTTATAATCAGCATCAACAACAGCCAATAAAACAAATGAAAAAAACATGCTGTGCCTGTTCCAAAACATTCTGCTTATTTTTTCCCTATTTTCCCCATTTTAAGTAAGATATGTGTATATATATATATATATATACTAGCAAAAGTGTGCCCGTTGGTGCACAGTGGAAATTTTGTGTGTATGTTTTGCCATGTGTAGTTGCAGTGCTCACAGGAACCATCAGGAAACATCCAGGGGGGCAAGCAAAAGTGTGCCCATTGGTGCTCAATGGAAATTATGCATGTGTATATTTTGCTATGTGTGGATATAGAATCTTTACACAGGTATATTTTAAACTGTTACTCAGACAGTCACCAGCTTCCAGAGGAACCAAATAGGATAATCCTGCAGGCCTGAGAGTAGACCCAGGCAATCCTGCCACACTGTGTGGTTGAAACTAAACATGCTAGGTTAAGTGGTGCACGGCAAGAGGTGATGGTACCTCATATATTATAACAGAAGGTACCTCACAGCATTGTGTTATTATAATAATAGCATTGCCTTAATAATCTAACATATAAACAAACATTTCTAACTCCCAGTTTATCTAAAGAAATGGATTTATCCTTTATATACTCTTTTATACAGATCTAATTGAAAAAATAGCTTCAGAGCAAATTTTAATAACTGCTTTTTTATTTCAGTATTACAGTAAATTCTTGGTATACCTGCCTGGCTTTACCACTAAGCAAAAGGCTTAGGACTTGCAAGTGAGCACCTTCATCCCAACCATTAATAGTGACTGCCAATTCAAATTGTTCTAGCCAATCAGTCCACTCCCTAGTTACCCTATCAAATGGATCAGGTTTAAAAATAGGTTTGGCAATTGAGCTACTGAGTCTAATTTGGGAATTTGATCTGCAGGTACCAGGACAGGACTATTTAAATCAATACTTTCAGTAGCAGCTTAATACAGAGAACAAATATACATAGAAAACTGGGAGAATAAATGGTATTATCATCACCGCTGCCACCAATTTGTACCAGATCACTGCTTTATGAAAGGATTATGGGTAGCACGGCACACAGTGGGTTACTCTGGTGGTCTGGCAAAAAGCAGACAGTGCACATAAACAGGTTCCCCACATAACATATGCAGTAATCAGGGGTGTTCCTATCTATGGTGCTCCACTTTGAATAATAACCAGGCCTGTATATTGTGTATCCTTGTAAGTTAGTTTACACTTATCTGTTATCTCAGAGTTTGTATCCAATAAGGTAACTTGTCTGTCCAATAATCGGTCCCCCCAACAGGTGGCAACAGGATCTTATACACAGGATCTTGTGTTATATTCAATATCACTCCAAAGCAAACACCACAATCTACTTTCACTTTCTCTCCTCCTAGACATAGAGAGCAGGGATGTGTCTTGTCTTTTATCACTCACTGACACCACCTGCAGTCTGGAGGAAGGGGGTACTGTAAGGAAGCATACTTACCTTACCCGGCGCTCCAGTCCGTCCAACATAGCGGCATCCAGGGTCCTGCCGCACCAACGTCAGCACACCGTGTGCGTGACGTCAGGAATGTATGACGGTGCGTGACTAGGCGCATGTGACGTCACGGAAGAGTGCCCATTGGCGCGAAGATTCGAAAAGGGCTGGAAACTGCCTCCTGATGCTCGAAAATAGCATTGCTTGCATATTGAGCTGTGCTGAGTTCCCGTCAACACTTCCATAATTTTCCATTTGGATTCCTGATTTGCCTTTCATGCTCTCCAGTTGACCTTGCCTATGAACTTTCTGCCTGGATTATTCTAGTATTATTGGACTCTATTCCTCACTCCATATTTGTCTGTTCCTGTCGCTCGCTGTTCCTGTGGTGACGACCTCCTCGCTGGTCCTGTCTTCTCCTGTCTTCATACAGGTAACCATTACAGTATTTTCGGACCATGTACCTACCCAAGGAAGCGTCCCTAGACCTGGAAAAGATCCTACAAGGCATGGCGGCACGGATGGATGCGTATGAAGCCCAGCAGAATCGTATTGGACGGGCATTGGATACTCTATTTGCCAGAGCTCCTCCAGTACCTCCCACAGCCGGTGCTTCCCCAGTTGTACAACCTCCCCCTCTACCTATGGAGGGCCACAAGGAACCACAAATTCCTCCTCCTCCTCGTTACAACCGAGACCCTCAAGCCTGCAGAGGTTTTTTCAACCAATGCCAGATTCAGTTTGAACTAAAAACTTCCCACTTTGTGTCGGATCGTGCTAAGGTGGGATACATAATATCTTTACTGGAAGGTAAACCTTTGAAATGGGCCTCCCTAATATGGAAAAAATAATTCTCCTCTAGTGAATAATTACTGCTGAGTTCCTTTCATCCTTCAAAACTATCTTTGATGCTCCTGGTCGTGCTATGACAGCCTCCTCTTGCCTCCTCAGTTGAAACTGGGTGTTCATAATGCAAGTCAATATGCTATCGAATTCCGTAACCTGGCCGCAGATTTCACATGGAATAATGAGGCTCTTGTAGCCGCCTATTGGCAGGGCCTTTCTGATAAACTTAAAGACGACCTTCTTAAACTTAAAGACGACCTTCTCTAGATGTTTCTAGAGATTTACCTACCAACCTAGATGAACTTATCTCCCTCAGTATCAAGATTGATACTCGCCTTAGAGAACGCCTTTCTGAGAAAGAACGTAGTAGGAGATTTCCACCCTTGGCTCCACTTTAATCCCCCTCCTCAACCTCCTTCTTCTAATTCCCTCCCGGCTGTAGAACCTATGCAAATTGGTAGAGCCCACCTGTCTGAAGAAGAAAAACTACGGAGATGCACAGCGGGGTTATGTCTCTACTGTGGAGGAAGGGGCCACTTCACCAAGAATTGCTCTCTTAAACAGGGAAACTCCAAAGCCTAGATAGCGTTGGGGTGACTCATATGGGTGGAATTTCCAACATCACACTGCAGGATTCTACTCGATTTCTCCTTCCAGTACAACTTCAAATTAAACCCACCAAAAACCCTAAACTATTGACATTCCTTGACTCTGGGGCAGCTGGAAATTTTATGGACACTACCTTTGCTAAACGATTGAATATTCCCTGTTTGCCATTGTCCAATCCTCTCTGTGTGTTTTCCATTGAGGACAGACCTCTTTCCTCTGATGTTATTTCTCTGACCCCAAGTCTAATGTCTTTGAGAGTTGGCCCTTTCCATAAGGAAAATATCACCTTCCTTATCATCGATTGTCCCGTTGTTCTTGGTCTTCCCTAGCTTCGTCTTCACAACCCCGCATAGACTGGCATACCAACAGTATATAACATTGGAGTCCTACCTGTCAGACCAAGTGTATCTCTTCTACCCCTCCATTCCTGTTTGTTCTTTGAACTTAGAATCTTTGCCACTTAGAATCTTTGCCACTTCAGTACCAAGAATTTGCAGACGTCTTCTGTAAAAAGTTAGCAGAGACTCTCCCACCTCATCGCCAATATGATTGCCCAATTGAGTTGCCAAGTACCATTCCACCACGTGGTCGTACATATCCTCTTTCTCCTTCATAGAAGTCTATGAAAGAATACATCCAGGACAACCTTCAACAGGGTTTCATTCATCCCTCTACTTCCCCCGCTGGTGCTGGATTCTTTTTTGTGGAGAAGAAGGATGAGGGTCTTCGCCCTTGCATCGATTAAGATAACCATCAAAAACCGTTATCCTCTCCCTCTGATTGCGGAACTATTTGACCAACTGAAAAATGCCCGTATTTTCTCCAAAGTAGATCTTCGAGGGGCTTATAATCTGATTCACATTCGTCAGGGGGATGAGTGGAAAACAGCTTTTAATATTCCAAGAATTCAGATTGAAAATGGAACTTAAATGTTCTGATAGCTTGCTATGATTATCTTAGTTAGCCAATAAAGGTATCACCTTTATACCACTTTTGTTATTTTTTATTTCAAAAGTTTTACCCTGTAAAGAATTCGTAAATGACCTGTTCAGAGATCTCTTGGGTTGTTGTGTGGTAGTATATTTAGATGATATATTAATCTTCTCTGAAAACTTATTATCCCATAGAAACCAAGTAAAAGTTCTCTCTCGTCTTCAACAAAATTCCTTGGTTACATCATTTCTCAAGGAGGTTTCGAGATGGGCCCAATCAAGATTTCTGCCATCAAAATTGGCCCATACCTACAATACCACAGCTATTCAAAGATTTATTGGCTTTCCCAACTATTACAGGCAATTCATTAGGAGATTCTCCCCTCGTATCTCTCCTATTCTTGCCCTAATCAAAAACTCCTCAGGCATTGGACACTTTTAACTCTCTAAGGGCTAGGCCACACTAGCGCGTTTTTCGCGCGTTTTGCATTGCGCTTGCGTTGCGCTTGCGATGTGCGAATCGCAATGTCAGGGCAAATATAAAGAAAAGCGCGGGAAGTAGGCCACACAATGTGCGTTGGGAAATGTTACATGCGCTTGCGATTTCCTAACGGGTGCGTTCACCATTTTTTATCCGCTTTCTGCTAAATCGCATGTCAATGAAAGTCTATGGATGCGTTTAAAAAGCGGATACAAGCGGATACAACGCATGCGTTTGCGATTTTTTATCGCATATCCGGTATGAGTCACATCCTGTTTCTTTGAGGGTGTAGTGAGGCGAGAGAAGCAGGTGGGGTTTTTGGAGAAAAAAAAAATAATTTGGTGTTTTTGGAAGTGTTGTAGGAGTTTTGTAAGTTGTTTGACTTAATTTTTGTGGCTTATTTTTTAAGCTGTGTATTGTGTGAGCAGTGTGGGGTTTGTGTGGTGTGTGGTTTTTGTGTCAGGGTGTGGTGGTGAGATTTATAATGTCTGGCCTTAAGAAAACCCTGTCCACTGAGGAGCTCATCAATAAAGTTCAGGCTTATCCTGAGCTTTATGATAAAACAAATAATCTGTACAAGGATGTCTACAGGGCCAAACAGGTCTGGCTGCAGATAGGGCAGGAGCTCTATGAAGACCTTTGGATACAATTAACCCCCAAGCAGAGGGATAAGAAAGGTAATTTCTGAAATTTATATCTATATACCTATATGGATATGTACATCTATGGTTATATGTGTAGCTGTGTTATTTTGTTAGAAGTGTAAAAATATATATTTTAATTATAGTGCAAGAAATGAAAACACGCTGGCGATCTATTAAAGATAACTTTAAGCGTGAGCTGCATGCAGAGCAAGAGGAGAGTTGTAGTGGTGCAGCTGCTTGTCGGAGGGCTAAATATAGGTATTCTGGTATCCTGGATTTCCTTCGTCCAGCCATGGCTTTATCTGCGTAAGTTGTTTTTAGCAAATTACACACGTGGCAAGCACAACTAAAAGAGAATATTTTTCTCAATGTAGACTCTCCTTGTTGTTTTTTAGTACTGAGGATAACATTGAAGAAGAGGAGGAAGCTGGAGTGGCTGCTACACCAACCACACCCATATCCCCTAGTGTGGAAGAGGGTAGCCTTGCCAGCCACCATGAAGCAAGCGATGCCCCACCAGGCACTTCAGCAATGTCTGTTGGAACATCCGTTCATTCTTCTGCACTACCTACCCGCCGCATGCAAAAAGGACGCAAGAAGATGACTCATGATGAGTCTGAGTTGCTGACATCACTGCAGTCAGTCATAAGCTCACTACAGTCCAAGCAGCAGGTCCAGAGTGCTGAAAGTCTGGAAAGTGGCAAGGAATATCACTTTGCCATGAGTTTAATTCCAATCATGAAGAAGGTGCCAGAGGACAAGTGGTTGGAAACTACTATTGAGCTGCTGGATGTCCTAAAGTCCAAAATACCCCAAGTGCCACCAGTGCAGCAACCAATTGAACCATTTGGCCCTTCAATGTCAATGCCGCCAATGCAATCAGGCATGTATATGCAGCCAGTGATGCCTGTTTCACAACAACCACCGCATCTCTCATATGGGCATTACCAGCAACAGATGCCTCCACATGCATCTTATCAGCAGCCTCGGTTCCAGCACTCCCATCCACAATATGCCGGTATGCATGGTAGGCCACCTTCTCAGTCGATGCATACCCAAGTGTTCCAAACTCCGTGGCAACCTATCCCCTCCACAGAGTCTGCACCAGCTACTTTCCAGAGGCCAGCTTCTCAGGCGATGCATGCTCAAGTGTCCCAAACTCCGTGGCAATCTATCCCCTCCACAGAGTCTGCACCAGCTACTTTCCAAAGGCAACTTCAGCCTATGCATACTCCCCAACTGTCACCAATTCCGTGGCAACCTATCCCCTCCACAGAATCTGGATCAACTTCTATCCAAACTGACCCAAGTTCCATATTTTCCAATACCTCCCAGGCCATTGCAGAAAGTATGTTCCCTGAGGAAGATTAATTTTTGCCCACCCTTGTTGCAAGAATCCAACAATTATACAAGTGGTACCGGAGTGATACCTAGAAATATTTTTTTGGTTGGATGGTTCCAGACAGATACCAATACTTTATTTTGGAAAATTATGTTACCGGTGCGATAACATATAGCTATTTTGTTCTAAGATACTGTACCGGAGAGATACAGTAATTTTTTTTGTATGTTTTATGGGACTGCAGAAATCCCTATATATTTCCCCCATGTTTATGGTACCGAAGTGATACCATGGCCTTTTGTTCCCATTTATGGTACCGAAGTGATACCATGGCCTTTTCTTCATTTTTATAAAATCAAAACAACATAGAAGTTGACTAGCATTGTGAAACACAATTGTTTTGAACTTTCAAAAATCAAGATGCATACTGCTACCTGGGAATCGCCTTATGATTGTATATATCTAATTTCTCTGTGTTTAAGAGGCAAATGTCACTATCTTCTTTAAAAATCAAAGGTAAGCCATGTTTTGTTTTATTTAGTGTTAAAACATACATGTAGTTTGATGTTGTAAATGTGGCTAGAATGACACTTCACTTTTCTAAATAGCAGTGATAGTTGTGATGTTAGTTTGTAGAACGATATATGTGTATAGTGTGAACATTGTAATTATAGTGCTGTTTTACAAATACATGTGTCACACCAGGCCCTGTCTTTAAATGAATGTTGGCGTAGCTTTTCATGTAGCTTGTCTAGGTCTTAAATTGTGCTAGGATATATGTATTGATGGAGTTAGTTGCATTTTTTTTTTCCAATCCTTACAATTTCTTTACACAGATATAAATATAAGACAAGATGACTGACCCAAATGTTCCACATAAAAATGATAATCCACACACACAAAAGGCATCGTAGCAGATGTGAGAAGATCAGAAAAACCAATATCCAAAATAAACAATTGGGTTTGCAGAACACTGCAATGGCACTCTCAATGTAAGTACTTGACCTACAATGGCACATCTTTAAAGCTATTTACACATGCCAGCTGTATAAAATATGCAAGATCCTGTCTGTATTTATTCATACAACATCATACATGCAGTCTCCAGCCTTATCCCTATATCCAGCATAGATTCTATACAGAGTATATACACAACACAGGGAGAAGGCTGGGTACTGTGTGTTTCCCTGAAACGCGGATAACTCTATAGGGAGTGTACTGTGGAGTACGGTAATTCCCCCTCTCTTCTACAGGACATACATTTTTAATGGATATATCATTAATATACCGAGTTCTCAAGTTTCTCACACATTTAGCTACAAATTGTGAAGATATCTCCACAAATTAAAGGCCATGTACAGCCATAATTCTAAATTGTACATACAGGTGCAGCACTTTGAAGGTCCACTCATGTGTCCACGCTCTCTGGTGAAAACAAGGTACACACAGTATCGCTAAAGCCCCAAGACCATTGTTGGTGACATTATCCGGCCTTTATCACTACTGTGTGTACCTAGTTTTAGGCAATAGTACATGTATGTTTCTCACTTTTTTTTAACAACCTATTTAGGAGTTTACATTTTGCCACTTTTAAACTAAATATATGTGAATCAAACTCCATGCTTATGTCTGTTCCACCATACCAGTAGGTATGACCAAACAATGATGTCTGGTATGTTATCACATAAGGCAAAGTAAAAAATATATGTATCTTTGTAGTGGACCTATATTGATGATGGAGATATCATTAATATACCGAGTTCACAAGGAATACCTAACCCCCCTTTAATTTTACCTACCTCTTACAAAGAGCCAGCTTACTTACAAGACGTGGTCCCTTGCCACTCTGCTGTTGATGACAGTCAAAGGCACAACAGTCACAGCATGCACAATTAAGGTGGTACAGCATTAAAGATTACTAAGCTGCATCTTTGAAACTGGTAAGTAATACAGTACTGTGTTTACTGTGTGACCTTCATGTTTTTTTGGAAGTCTTATTATGTGGATACATGGCAAATTTAGATGTAAGTGTAATCACAATTGGAATGAAATGGCTGTATGTGTCTATCAATGATTAGTTAACATTTGTTGGTGGTTTTTGTTTTTAGATTGCATTCTCTGCAAATTAGAATATATTTTGACAAGAAGACATTTGGAAAAGTAACACTGACATAAGTAGGAGAAGGAAAAGTCACCAACTCCCACGATTTGAAGTCTCCATTTGGGAAAAACAAAAGACCAAACAATTAAGTCATTTAGCTTCCACCTGAATTGTAGCTATTATATTATGTATAGTAATTGGGGCATATGTGACAAGTCATGAGGCAAAATGTTTTAGACAGTGGTTCATACAATGTAGCCATTTTGGGCACTTTACCTGATATATGCAGCCATTTTGTGCACTTTACCTCATGTATGCAGCCATTTTGGGCACTTTACCTCATGTATGCAGCCATTTTGGGCACTTTACCTCATGTATGCAGCCATTTTGTGCACTTTACCTCATGTATGCAGCCATTTTGGGCTCATTCATGATGCACTTTACCTCATGTATGCAGCCATTTTGTGCACTTTGACTCATGTATGCAGCCATTTTGTTGCACTTTACCTCAAGTATGCAGACCCATTTTGGGCAATTTACATCGTGTATGCAGCCTTTTGGCATCTTACCTCATGTATGCAGCCATTTGGTGCACTTTACCTCATGTATGCAGCCATTTGTGCACTTACCTATGTTATCACCATTTTGGCGCACTTACCTCATGTATGCAGCCACATTTTGGGCACTTTACCTTCATGTATGCAGCCAATTTTGGGCACTTTACCTCATGTATGCAGCCATTTTGGGCACTTTACCTCATTGTATGCAGCCATTTGTGCACTTACCTCATTGTATGCAGCCATTTGTGCACTTTACCTCATGTATGCAGCAATTTTGGGCACTTTACATGATAAATGCAGCCATTTTTTCCGAAGTTAACCCAAGAAAGTATTAGGTTCAAACTACAAATGAAAATGTTTGTAATGCTATCCTCATTAATTTATAAAAAGTTGTTTAAAAACAGGGGATCCTTGGTTATTAATACGCGTGTTTATTATGAAGGTATAATTTTTTACCGTAACAAATATTGTAAATAAGTTTGCATTGATGTTTAAAAATTTATACTTCCACTATTTTGTTGTCATCAACTTGGAAGTAAAAATATATATGCTCCACACAGTCATACATATAGACATAGAATTTCAGGAGTTATTGGATATTGCTGCTTTAGGTAGCTGGTTACAAGGCATGTTTGTAAAGAAAAACAACCAAGAGCAGAAAAGGGTCCAACAAAATTTTAATATGTAGGCCAAAAACAAACACACATTAATCTGCTGACTTTGTCCAAGGGAGACGAACCAGCAGGGTCAAGAAAAATTGTGCCATTGGTCCCTTAATTGTAATTCCCAGATACTCCTCCTCGTGGCACATTAGATTGTTAGGTGGAAATTATTCTGATTGGAGGGGTAAATCTCCTTCTTTGTCACGACAAAATTGTTGCAGGATGCATGCTGGCATTTCACCACGCCACAAGCATTCTTCTTATTCATGACAGATGGCAGGTGTGCAAAATGCCCCATTTGGTGGTATGTACTGCCAAATGTGCACTCACCCACCTCCTGGCCCTGCTTAGCCGATAATTAATACTCTCCCACATCATTCAGAGACATCATAGCAAACAGGCCTCAGAAGATGTACAGAGATCCAAAACCTCATCAGCCCACAAAGTGCAAATGGGTCTATGAAGGGGAGTATGTTCAGCATGGTTTGGGATGGGGGAGGTCTAACCTACCCTGACGTAGCTTGGTAACCAATCTTGTGGCTGGAGGATGTAGCGAGTCCACTACACTTCCATATGCTCTCAACGTCAATGTAAGTAAAGCGGTAATCGGCATCTACCAAGCGCACGCAGACAAAGGGGAAAATCTTTTGTAAGTAAAGTACCTACTCCCAGTACGGAGGCATGACAAGAAGAATATGCTTTCCGTTTCTATCGCACCCACACAGTTAGGAAAATGTTGTGCTTCTGCCAGATGTTGACTGATATCTTCCCTTTAATCCTGGTTAGGGAAGGAAGGAACTCTGGCTTGAGTTTCTTCCCCAATAATCTTGCAAGTCAGGTGAATAATCTATCTGGATTGTAGCACCTCCCCATGCGCGACACTCCAGGTGGCGGAACCTCATGGGTGGCCGTTTGGCAAGATACTCTATTGAAAGTAAAACATACTTTTACATTACTAAAGGCCAAGAATTATTTTAAAACATTACACTCAACACTCCAGTGCAACAACACATTCCACTCCAGTGAACACAAACAAACACATTCACAGTTCCGTTTCAAACACATTACACACTCAGTTGCACAAACACATTTTCACAGTCCAGTTCAAACACATTACCACTCCAGTGCAACAAACACATTTCACAGTCAGTTCAAACCACTCCACACTCCAGTGCAACAAACACATTTCACACAGTCCATTCAAACACCCTCCACACTCCAGTTGCAAACAAACACTTCACAGTCCAGTTCAAACACACTCACACTCATGTTCAAACACATACACATGAAGAACTATCAACACTTTGACTTTTACCTGAGTGTAATCATAAGTCTGTCAGTAGGTGACACCTCCTCCTGAAGGTTGTACTTCCCTTTCAAGGTCATCACTCAAAATGTCAAAAGAAGTCAAAACTGAAAGGACCAGAAAAACATTGTGAACATTTTGGTAAACTCACATGTATCCAAAAACTAGAAAGTGAGGAGTGTTGAAATTACATAACAAAAATCTTACTCTGGATGGGAACATTCTGGCGTATGGACATGAACTTGTCAGGATGCTGACGCAGGTCGGCATACAAGGTCCAAAACAACTGTCCCTTCTGCCCCCTTCCTGTAGTAAAGGATGGACCAGAACCTCCTGTTCCTCTTGTACGCCGCTCTCATGATTATCCTATAAGCACCAATGCAATGATCTCCAAGGAATAATCCACTTCAACCATTTTTCAAAAATTCAATCCCACGCAATTTACCTACTCCTCAAAAAACTCAATAAATCTCTCTCCAAACACTCATAAAAAACACCCACACACACAGGAAGGCACATCAGAGTTTTATATTCAAATCTGGGCGCCAAAACGCAGACGCAAACGCAAACGCATATAACGCGTCTAAAAACGTGCGCGCAACAAAAACGCAGGGTTTTTTCGCACCAAAACGCATTGAAAAACGGATCAACATGCGCGTTTTTAAATGCATCATAGTGTGGCCTCACCCTAAAAGAATAATTTTCCTCAGCTCCTGTACTCAAACATGCCTATTGGAGCTGGGGCAATTATATCTCAACGATACGAAATTGACTGCAAACCATGAGCTACTAGCTATCAAACTGGCCCTTGAAGAATGGAGACTTTTCTTGGAAGTTTCCCTCCATCCAGTCACTATTTACACGGATCAAAAAAATCTTGAATTCATTCAAACACTAAAAAGGCTAAATCCCCAGCAGGCCCGTTGGGCACTCTTCTTTCCTCGTTTCAACTTCATTATTACTTACCGGCCCAGTACCAGAAACAAGAAGGCTGATTTCCAGATGTTTCCTTACCTCTAAACCCTCCTCTGACCAGGATGAACCCATCATTCCCTCTTCCAAGATAATTGCCACCTTATCTACTCCTCTTACTCCTCAGCTTCTGGCCTGTCAGCCCTTTGCACCTACACTGTAGTACTCACGGGTCCGTTGACCGGCACTCCGACCTTCCACAACTGGTGCAAAGAGATCCCAAATGAGAGGTGCCTCCCCGCACCGGCACGTAGTAATGATAATTAATGTGAAGGAACGTGGGATATGCAGCTCACGATGTGGATAAAAATAATTTTCTTTATTTAGAATACATATAAATTAAACATACATCGTCAGGGAGTCATAGGCCTTTTGCACCTACCAATACTCCTATTGTTATGATATATATATACCTCCCGAACACAGGTTAGCTATTCTTCAATAGACACACAGCTCCATCCTGGAGTCCTCAAAACTTTACAACTCCTTAATCATCTGGTTTGGTGGCCATACATACAAAAAGACGTAAAAGACTTTGAATCAGCCTGCGTAGTCTGTGCAACTTCTAAGTCTGATCACTCCTGACCCCCCGGCCTTCTGAGATCCTTGCCTATTCCTTCTCACACATGGACTCACCTTGCTATGGGTTTTATTGGTGAACTGCCCCTGTCTAGAGGAAATACTATCATTTGGGTTGTGATAGATCACTTTAGCAAAATGGTACACTTTTATTCCTCCTAAATTCCCTTAAGCTCCTGAACTTGCTCTTCATCTCCCACATCGTCTCCATGGTCTTCCTGCTGTCTCTGACCGAGGAACTCAATTTGTTGCAAAATTTTGGAAAGCCCTCTGCAAAATACTAGGGATATCTCTAGCATAATATAGTATAGTATTTGAGGTTGAATAAAGACATATGTACATCCAGTCCAATCCATCTAGCAATATCCTCATTTCATGCCTAACTGTTGATCCAGAGGAAGGCAAAAAAAACCCACCAAATTTATGAAGGGGAAAAAAATTCCTTCCTGACTCCAAGTGGCAATCGGAAATTTCCCTGGATCAACTCTACTTTATGTATCAATACCCACGCAAGCGCCTTTTCTCCAGCGTACATGATTGTAACTTTTCCAGTCTCTCTTCATATTCACACTCCCCCAACCCCCTTATTAATTCAGTTGCCCTACTCTGAACCCTTTCCATTTCAAAGATGTCCTTTTTGTACACAGGATTCCAAAATTGCACAGCATATTCCAAATGAGGCCTTACCAATGCTTTGTAAAGAGGGAGAATAACATTTTCCTCCCTTGAATCCATACCTCTCTTTATACAAGACAATACCATGCTGGCTCTGGCTGTTGCTGCCTGGCACTGCTTGCTTCCTTTAAGTTTGTCATCCACCAAAACTCCAAGATTCCTTTCCAAGAGGGATTCATTTAACACTGAGCCATTTATAGTATAAGCAGCACAAAGATTTTTAAGTCCAAAATGCATCACCTTACATTTCTCAACATTGAATCTCATATCTACGTATTGCATGCGCTTTGCGCATTGCGTGGTCACTGTGCTATTACATTAATGTCCATGCCCCTTTATTTGCATTGCAGTGTGCTCTGTTTTACCAATGTATGCAATCACCATTTTTGCTCATTTGACTTAGGGGCATATTTATAAAGGATTGTCTTTTTCGCCAAATAATTAGCGCAGCACATCGCAGAGCGAAAAGTATCGTAGCGAAAACTTAACGCATCTAAGAAGACTGCATTGTGAAAACCATTCGAAACCAGAAAAGCCCACTAGAAAATGATGTCAAGTTCAAAATCGCCACCTCACATTTACCAAGAAGTCAGCCATGTCTTATTTAGTCAATCTTCTTAGAATTTCTCAATTGGAATACAATTTTCTTTTGCACTGCACATTCGCCTTTCTAATGCGCGTTCGCTTTTCCAAGGCATATTCCATTATAATGTGCGTTCGCCTTTCTAATGCGCGTTCGCCTTTCTAATGCGCGTTCGCTTTTCCAAGGCATATTCCTTTCTAATGTGCGTTCGCCTTTCTAATGTGCGTTCGCCTTTCTAATGCATATTACCCATTAGAATGCCTTTTCGCTCAAACAATGACTTTTCACCACCTTCAGGGTCGCGCTAATCTTTCGCTCTTTTTAACGCAAAAACCACCTTTCGCTCTTTTATAAATCGCGTTATGCCTTTTTGCTCCTTTTTCGCTAAAATTACCATTGCGAAGTAAGGCAAAAAGGGTTTAGCGATAGCTCGCGGAAACGGTTTCGCCATTCGTTAACGCTACCTTTATAAATAGCGTTAACTGTCTTTTTGGCGAAAACCCATGCGAAAAGCGAATGCGAAAACATTTCGCTACTTTTCGCTCTTTTATAAATATGCCCCTTAATTTCGTAGGTACATGATACAGGTTTGTCTAGTAACTTCTGGCATGATTATCATTTTTATATTATTTGTCTTCCAAATTGATTTCTAAGAAACAGAGTATTCTGTCACAGTTGATATTTTTGAACGAAAAAAATAATCTTACTATTTCCATTTGGAAGATCTTCTGGTGATTTACATATTTAGAGGCTTTGTTATCTACAATATCTGATATGTAAATCTGAGCTGTCAGCAGTTTGTGAAAGTGATGTCACTTTAGCCATTTTCAACTCACTATAAATCACCGAGCTTTTCAGACATCTAAATCATCATCTGATCCTTGCAAACCAAATTTCGCTCTACCTCCACCTCCACTACACAATGAACAACTCAGTGACAATCCTTTGCACTGTAATCAGTCTCTTTCATCTCCTTGGGGCAAGCCCTGTGACAAAAAGACTTCGTAAAACCAGTGAAGAAAAAGCTTTAGAAGAAATCATTACTTATTTGAATTCCCTGAAGGAGCATTATATAAAATCAGAGGTAAGAAATAAATAAATACTTAAAAAAAAAAAATACTGTTAATCAATATCTGCTTTGTTTACTGTTTATCTCCTTTCCCCCCTTCCTTTATTAGTAAATGTGGCACAGAAAACTAATGTTGGTAAATAATTGTAATAGGAATGTATATAGATAATATGGAACAATAGGAGTCCATTGCTTTAGGTTTCTCTAATACAAGGATTCTCAAATTATGGTCCTCCAGATGTTTCAAAACTACAACTCTCAGCATTCATCAACTACAGAGGGAAGCCAAAGAATGATGGGAGTTTTCAAACATCTGGAGGGCCATAGTTTGAGAATCCCTGATGTAATGAATATGACTCTAAGTTTATTATTTATTTATTTCCTCATGCATACCAACAACAAAGCCATAGTAGATTTCTATTAATCAAGCATCATGTCATCTGCCATATTGTTTGGGCAACTAACACATTTTTCAATTTCCATTTCCCAAGTGGACAAATACTGATTAAAAAAAGCAAAAAATTTGCAAAAAAAACCATTAATTTTTATAATCCATTTCTGACCAATACAGTATCCAATTTAAAATGCAATATTTAAATCACATTGAAAATTGGTTATTCTCATTTTTTTTTTTTTTTTACAGATAAGTGAGAATTGTTCGGTGCCAACTTATAAAAATGAAAAGGTAAGAAAATTGTATTGGATCCAAGAAGATTTTCCAATAATGGCAACTGCTAGATATCATTTCTATTTATACTTTTGACAGATAAAAAGGTTTGAGCTTAAGGCCTTTTTATGTAAAGTGAAATAAATTGTGTTCTAAAAGTAATTTTTTAAAAACTTTTTGAATGCTGTAAAATAAAGTTACGTTTATTTAGAAACTGCAGCTTTAAAAAAAACTGTTGGCATTGTTTTTTTCCCCTATGCCCTCCAGAGCCTAACTTTCTAGCTCTCAAGTTGCTGACATCTTGATTATGCCTGGCTGAATGTTTAGCTCCACCCCTCCGAGATTTGATGCTTCTTCCTGCTTCTTTAGCCTCAATTGATAAGGTCCGTTCGTTCCAAATGACGTCAATGCGTGCACGTGATGTCATATCGACGAACACACACACACCACGGCGAGATGACGTCACGCACACACACATTCAATTTGAGGCTAAAGAAGCAGGAGGAAGCAGCAGATCTCGGAGGGGCGGAGCTAAACGTTCAGCTAGGCACAATCAAGATGTCAGCAACTTGCAAGCTGGAAAGGTAGGCTCTGGAGGGGCATAGGGAAAAAAAGCAGTTGGGAGAACAAAAAACAGTGCATGTACAGGATAGGATTGGTACCTGAAATTGGTACCTTGAAATTGCAAAGATAAATCTGAATGTATCCAAAGTTCTTATTTTGATGTGGAGCTCAACAGGCAGTAGAGCCAGTGACAGATTTAACTAAGAAAGACAGTGGTTTATCTTGTATACGTTTATTAAAAATATTTTTTTTAAAAAGCAATATTTAAAATAGCTTCCCTAATATATTGATATCAATGAAATATACTGTATAATTAGGGTTACCAGATTATATAATGATTAGGGAATTAGGAGGTCTTACTAAAAGTTCTAAATTTTCATTCTATATTTTATACAGCGTGTTAATTATTCATTGACCGATATGACCAAACCAGTCTGTATTTCTTAACAGAATGCCACTGTCACAGACGTCTCATGCAAAGCTTTCAAATCAATTAAAGAAGTAAAGAAGTGCGCAAGTGAAATAGAACACATGAAGCATCTTAATATTTCCCTTTTTAACATGTTTCCGAAAAATGTAAGGACTGTTTCCTAATTACGATTATATTCAAGTAGTGTCATACCCTCCACTGCACATTCTCAAGCTTATACAAAGCTCATTGAGCAGAGAGAGGAGGCAGATACCTTTGCCATGATGGAAGAGAACTTATCTTTAACTGTCTGGTTACAAATGCATGTACTAAACTGGGAAAAATAGCAGTTGGGATTGTGGCCAGATAACTGATGTCACCTATTTTCTGTTATAAGGGTGGACGTGCCCTTTAAGTCATGTGTCCCACTAGATTTTAAGCTGAAATCTTTTAAGGATTGATTGTGCAGCATATTATACCTTCTATTCTAGTTTATATTGGGAAATACTGATTGGCTGCACAATCATGCAGTATATAGAATCCTGAGCTAGCAAAAAGGCAGTGCATAAATGTCTGTGTTAAACAGAAATCTATTATTAATAGATTCCTTAGAATTCTGAACTGCCCCAATATCAATGTGCAGGATGCTCAATGTGCTTCTCGGGACATGTTAATAAAATATTATTACCAGTAATGCCCGATAACAAACCTTGATATCAATTGGAAAAACAACCAGTATTTCCATACCGCCAATTATCGCCCTATTGACTATTGAAACAGTCCAGTATCAGCTGTTTGACTGCAGCAATGATTTTCCCCATGACCGAAATAATTCAGTGTATTTATCTTTTTATTGCAGATGACTTGCCATATTGAACAGCACGAAGAGGAGGATCTCCTTTCATTTATATTAAACCTTCTTAGATTTTTTAAATCTCAAATGAAAAAACTCATAAATAATTAGTCTTTACTGCAATATTTTCTTATTCAAAAAGATACATACTTGCTACCTTACTTATTCATATTTATTGTTTTTTGTTGTTATTTTGTGTAACTTAAATCTCAAGAAACCCCATTTCTTTTACACATTCTCAGAGAAATGGTTCATGCTGTGAAACGGTTTATAGTATTTTTATAAAACAATGTATTTCCTATTCAAATTTTATTTAAATAATATAATTTATATTTAATTTTAAATAATGTAATATAAAGCTGAGAAAAGAAATAAATTGATTACTATGCAATTTCACTTGTCTTTTTATTTCTAAAAGTACCTATTTTTTTAAATGGCATCTAAACAGGCTAGAAATAAAATACATACAGGGAGATTCAATAAAAGTTCTTATCGTTTAAAATGGTGCTAATTTTGCCCCAACCAATCAGATCTTATTTAACATTGGAAAGCTAACATCTGATTGGTTGGGGCAAAATTAGCACAATTTTAACCAATAAGAACTTTTATTGAATAACCCTGATAGTATATATATAGGATCCTATACAGCCTATAAACACTCAGTATTCTTAATCCAAAACCTGTGTGTTCCCCTAACGCTATGTGGGTGGGTGTGATCTGGAAAGGCCAACAAACTACAGGACAAGCTGTGACAATCAGGTTTATTAGCAAAAGCAAAATTAGCACACAACATGAATTGGGTGGAATGAACCCCATTTTGTTGTCTTAATTTTTTTTTGCTTTCTTATTTTTTTAATTATGACTGGGTTTCTTTGCCATTTTCTATATAAACTGTTAGGCAGTGATCATGGGTAGGGTAACATTGGACTAGGGGGCTGATGTTTTTATCCCATTCCTATACTATGCAGCTATGTTACATGTTGCCTATAAACACAAACACGTGCATACATTTTAGGGTGGTATTAATTTCTATATCTAAACTTGATTAGATTGGAGTTTTCAGTGATGTCCTGAGAAAACTAAACAATTTAAGTAAATAAAGAAATAGTAGCACAGTAATGTAACGTATATACTTGAGTATAAACCGACCCGAGTATAAACCAAGGCACCTATTTTTACATAAAAAACTAGTAAACGTGATTGACTCGAGTATAAACAGACTACTACTGCCTTCTGATTCTGTATAGTTTTGAGGCTTTAGTTGCCCTTTAAATGGACAGCAAAATTCCCATACAGTAGTCCAATACAGAAAAAGCCAAATCCAGTATGGTTATTACTGTATGGGAATGCTGTTGTCCATTAAAAGGGCAACTAATGCCTCAAAACAATACAGAATCAGAAGGCAATAATAGATACCACTCTCCTGATTCTGTATTGTTTTGAGGCTTTAGTTGCCCTTTAAATGGACAGCCGAATTCCCATACAGTAATAGCCATATTGGATTTGGCTATTACTGTATGAGAATTCTGCTGTCCATTGGAAAGGCAACTAAACCCTCATTCCTAGGCACTCCAGATGTTTGTAAACTACAACTCCCAGCATGCTTTGATTGCTGGGATTTATAGTTTCTAAACATATGTCGTGGCAAGGTCATTTGGCTCCCTTAATAAAATACCAGCTACACAACATATGTTACTGTAATAAAACACATTTCTTTCTTCTGCCATGGGTAATATTTCTATAAAAGAACAGTAAACACAGAAAATAAAATTCATAAACTTCCCCCCACCCCCCTCCTCTCTCCCTTCACTGTACACCACCCATAAACCCCCCCATACACAATAGGATCCTTACTGGCTGAGGACTGAGACGCAGACTGAGCAGAGGGCTGAGCAGATCTTGTTCCTTGAAGGCTCCTCCATGACTGGCTGCAGTGAGGAAGCGCTAACATAAGCAGGACGTGCGGGATGTATGTAACTTAGGTGCCCAACATGCCTGCGCGTACTGACTGCGCCTCTGACTGTTCCGGTCCTGGTCCCTGGTCTCCTCTCCGGGATTTCTCGCTGAATGGCTTCCCATCTGCAACCGGTAGGCTTGCCAATTTTTTTCTGACCCGAGTATAAACCAACAGCCTCTGTGGTGTATATACATGTGGAGATAGATTGCACATCATAGGACACCTTTGTTTCTTCTGTGCCTAGAGCTAACTCTTGGATCTTGTTGAAAATCTGGAGCGTTCCAGATGGAATGCTTAGAACCTCCAACCAAGGTAGGATGTTGTTAAGGTATTTAACCACCTTGTATGTTACAGAGTTAATGCTGCTGAATATTGGTCTCAGTGGGGCCCTGAATAGTGGTGGGGGATTTCAAATCTATTCTCTGTGACATACAATGTTGTTTTGATGCTTTAAGCTCCATTCATACATTTATTTCCCGTGAACATGCAAAGAATGGACATTGAACCCGATAATCGCAAGTATGTGGCCATTTGGTCAGGCATGATTGGTGTTCCTACTCGGAGAATCAATGAACAATACCCATTGGTCACACACTTGTTTGTAGTGTGTACTCTGGGTGTTTGATAACACCTCTTACAATGCAATTAAAGGGGAGCTAAACTCTCCAGACAACATTGTCCAAATAGACATTAACAAAGATACAAATATCTGTGTCTAACCTCTCCCTTTGTTGTGGCTGATTTATGAAATAAATAAGCTCCCATAATCTACCTCTTTGTGTTTATGAAAGTCCAAATGTATGCAGTACATGTCACATGCTCAGCAGATCAAAATAAGAAAGCAGCTAAACACATTACAGCACACAGACCCACCTCTATTAGTCACAGATCATGGTACAATCAATCCTACCTCTTAAGGTGCATAAATACATGTTTTCACCAGGCTCATTGATGATCCGCCCAGCGGATCAGGCAATGAGTCCTGTCTAAATGCCCAACAAAGTGCACATACATGGCATGATTATAAGCTGAAATGCCTGTCCACACACATTGTGCGTCCCAGGTCGGCCCCCACGATTGAGGCTTAAAGGGCATGTCCACCCCCAAAACTATAATTTTACCCACTACTGGCACCACTGTGTAGTTTTAAAAAAAATCCTTAACTTACATCTCTGCTCCTTAAGGTTCTCCTGCAGTGTTTGTCCAGGAAACTGAACAGTAGGACATCTCCTACTGTCCAAATGTCTCTGCCTCCTGCCTTGCCTCTGGGAGATAGTGTGACACGCACAGAGGAGTCCTCCCCCCCCAGCCATTTCCCCTTGCTTAAAATAATTTGGCTATATTGTTCCTCCTGCAAATTTATTTTCAAAGCAAGATAGCACACAATTAGTAAGCTTACTTATTTATTAATTAACTATACCCCTTCAATCAGCGAAGTAACATTTTTTTGTTCTATACCAAACCCTTTTACAATTTAAAATGAAGGTTTAAAAATAAGTAATTATAGAATCCCAGTGCCTGAAGGTTTTACTAAATAGGTATAGGGATAGCAGTTGGGGGGCAATTCTAGTCAGCCACGCCCTGATAGGGCAGTCAAACTGAAAATCCTGGGATATTATAAAGTATGCTGCCAGTAACTTCCTGTGTTCCCAACACTCTGGGCAACATCCTTAAGTTACTGCAACTTATGTCTCTTGTAAAACCTAAAACCATGAAGTAGGGTTCTGTACTTGGGCCACTTCTATTGAATCTGTTTATAAAAATGATACATGTGGGCAGGGCCGGCCTTTGATATGGGCGACCTGTGCGACCGCACGGGTTGCATTACCAGGGGGGCGACAGCTGGGAGTCTTAGGTCACGGACCTGTAGCTCAAAGTTGTGCATCAGTGCCACAGCACTGGTCCTCCACATATGGTCCTCCAGATCAAATATATGTATCAGCACCTCATCACATACTAAGCCCCAACACATATAAGCTTTATTTAAGATGTCTGTCTGTGCATTTAGCACGTTACGTGTTACATAATGATGTACGCACCATATATACAAGCACGCACTGAAGATACTGAAAGTAAGTGCAGGTGGGGTACTTGATTTAAAGGCAAGCAGCATTCAACGGAGTATTGTGTGTGCCCAGGGGGTGTTTTTTTTTGGGGGGGGGGGGGGTTGAGTGCTAGACGTCGGTAACAAATCTTGCACAGGGTGCTATTTATCCTAAGGCCGGCCCTGCATGTGGGGTTTAACAATCCTTGTGGTGCCTATACTATAAAGGTATCTGCGCTAAGTGAATCTCTGTTGGAAAAAGGTTTGGGGGTTCAAGTGGATAAAAGATTTAGCTGTAGTAAACAGTGTCAGCATCTGCTCAACCTAGCAAGATATTGCCCTGTATAAAGAGGGGTATAGACTGAAGGAAGAAAAGACAGATTAAACAATTTAGTGCTTTTTACACTGGAGAATCCACGCTTATGTGGACATGATCATTTTATACAAATATATAAATGGGTGTACCAAACACTCACTGGTGCATTGTTCACCAATAGATTATTTCAGAGGACACACAGACATAATTTAAGATAATTTAAGACGAACGACCCCCGACCGAACGCATACACACAGACGATTATCGCCCGAAACGGCCATTCATCGCAGGTAGCAGTTGGTGTCACGGGTCGTGGCTCGGCCGCACATCTTACATGTGTACGAACCTTAAGAGTACTATGATAGGCCTAACAGTTTATTTAGTTGACAAGCTTTCGAGGGCTAAACCCTCTTCATCAGGTGCTCATAAACGTGTCTGATAGTGATTTAAAGTCAATGTTGAGTCCAGTTTGTCTTGTGCTGAACAGAATTAACATTATGAGTTCAAAGATTTTTCTTTCTTGTCTGGCCAAAAACTCTCAGAACCTAGACATCAGTGCTCATCCTTCTCCCCTTTCCTTTGCCAATATGTTAACATTACAATCTTCAAAGGTATGTCCTTTATCCTTAAGATGCAGGTACACGGCTGAGTCTTGACCCGAGGAATTGGCTCTTCTGTGCTGGGCCATACATTGGTACAGCTGCTGTTTGGTCTCCCCCACATACAAATCAGAGCATTCTTCACTGCACTGCATATATGATGTTGCTTTTCTTGTGTTTCGGTATTGGGTCTTTCGGATATACCAATTGCTGCCTCAATGTGTTTTTCGGTTTAAAGCAGACAGCGATACGGTGTTTTTTGGAAATTCTTCTTAATTTCTTGGAGACCCCTGCTACACATGGGATGACTATGTTCTTTCTCCTGTCTTGCTTTTCCCCTTCACTGTTGGTATACATGTTCTTTTCTTTCCTTCTACTTCTTTTGACAAAGGCCCAGTCTGGATATCCACAAGTTTTAAGGGCTCCTCTGAGATGTTTCATTTCTTTAGCCTTCACCTCTGTGCTAGTGGGGATGTTCTCTGCTCTGTGTTGAAGGGTTCTGATGACACCCAGCTTGTGATCTAAAGGGTGGTGGGAGTCAAACATCAAAAAGTATCATCATGGATGAATGAGAACCTTCACAAGCATGTCATATAATATTTTACCATTAGAGATATCAGTCATTCAGTCTGAACTACAACCACAATATCACTATCAAACTGATATTGACAGACATCAACTACAAACAAACTACACCATGACCCTACCCAGGAATATGCTAAACAGCTTAAAGGAGAACTAAACCGAAATGTTTGTACTCCATAAACTCCACCTACATGTGAGGTGCCTATCTATGAGGAGGTTTCCCCCACCTACCCTCCTATTGGAATAATTGTCTATAAGAAATGATTGATTCAATGCTTTGTAGTTAAAAACAATATTTAAATGTCCACCCCCAAAACTAAAATTTAACCCTACACTGTGTAGTGTCCAGGAAAGTAAAGAGAATGTGCCTTCCTGTGTGTAAAATGTATCTGCCCTTGCCCTGTCCTTCTGGAGGGACTGATGCATGTGCAGGGGAGACCTAATGCTCCTCCGTTCCCAGAAGTCAGACGTTGCATTACAGGCTGATGCAGAGGGAACCTGGTCTGGTAAGTAAGTTTCTGGAGACTTTTTTTAGAATTTAAACCATGTGTTTAGGGTTGGGAGAGGGATGCCTACACTACAGAAAATAAATTTTAGGGTGGACATACCTTTTCATGTTAAAGAAATAAAAATATTTAATGCTACATTTGTCGCATCTTGGAAGAAAAGTCCTTGAAAAAGAGTTGCATGCCTATACACATACCAAGTATATATAATTTTATCCCTGCTCCATCAGTTAATTTTGCTGGTTATTAAAGGGACAGTGGTGTAATTTTAAGGAGGACCTTGGGCTGGAGGGGTCCCAACCTGTGTGACTCAGGCACTCCCCTATTGCTAAGGGGAGCAAGAGTCTACTGTAATTTTCACATTGGGGGGGTTGAAATATTGTGGCTGTTAATAAGTTTAGAATGAGGTTTTATGGTCTCATATTTGGTGATGTGTGTGTTTGTGCATTAAGGCTGTATTGATTTGTATTTAATGATTGTACATTTCACAATGCTGATTATTGCAGTGTACACACTGATTATAGGATTATAAGGCCTAACACATTTTTGGGAACATCACTTACTAAAGTAATGATGCTTATTTAAAGTAACATACTTCTTTTAACATTTTACTGACACCATCAAAACCTGTGAACTTATGATTCTGTTTGTCAGGAGTAGTTTTCTTTACAGACATCCCATCCTGCCAAAACTCATTTGAGGGAGGGTACCCACTACCTAAAGCCCCACCCCAACATTAACGCATAATCCATGCATACAGACACACACATGTATACAGTTAGACACTCTTGCATACAAACACAGGCATATCAACAGACACACACTCATGAAAACAGTCAGACACTGACACACATGCATACAAGTCATGTCACTATTAAGTGTTTTTGTCACTTGTTAACCGCTAAAAGACTCTGACATCATTGTGCTCACTCACTCTAATTCATAACAACACATTTCAGGGAGATTGTATATTATTTCAGGGAGTCAGGGATCTGCGATTAAAATCAGGGAGAGGTGGGATGCCTGAGTTTATAACCAAACACCAATGTCCCTGCATGTATGCAAATAAGGCTTTTAGGCTGGGCACACACCAGCAGATATTTTCACTGACCAAGCAATAGTGGGGTGGTTCGGTCGGAAATATCTGCTGGTGGGGGGCGACCGGGCATTCGGGTCTGTTGGTAAATCACAGCCGTACACACTGTCGGCCACAGCCACTGTTGCCGCGACCGACAATTGTCCCAGCGTAGCGTTCACTCGCAGCGAACACTTGGTAGGGACAAAAAATAGCCCCGTGTGTACCCGGTCCTGACAATCAATTTTGCTGCCCTTGACCCTTATTACTCTTTACCCCCATACATCCTTAAATTAATTTAAATGTGTTCTTTGTCTAATTATGTATTTTTTGAATCAATTATTTTATTTTTTCTCTTTAGAATTGCTTGCACTTGTGTCTTTGTATATTTTGTATAAGATAGGTACGTCCGCTATGTTGGACATGAAAAGAGTGTATGATAAGATCTACACTTGTAAATGTTTGTTACCTTAACATAACTATGGCATTAGGGGAACTCTAATACAGAAATCACCTTGAATTCATGACTTAATTACTAAGCTTCCCTATTAAGATAAGGCAATGGCAGTAAAACCTTCAAAATGGAATTTCCTGATGTAGATATCAACATCCTGAATTCTATGTATTATTGTGATAAATATATGTGTAATATTTTCCATCTATAAACTGGAGGAGGTAACAAACTTTTCTAAACTTTTGGTTTAAGAAACTTGCTTAGTAATATGAATCAGTTTACAACAGATTCTAAAAGATAAAATGTGTACAGTTTTTGAGGAAACTCAAATCATACTCATTAAATATAGTTGTTTTGTGGCAGGAGATTTACACACTAATATTGGCTACTTGCGGGAATCCTTTAGCTTTCAAGGTTTTTTTTAAGTGAATATGGCTGAATTTGAAAATATGATTCAAATAGTTATTATAATATTTTAATATAGAGCGATAGACACTTCTAGGTGTACAAAACTGAGTAGTGGTGAAAAGCTTTTTGGCAAAGAAAATAAGTATTCAACATATGCTGTACTGAAATGTCCTAAACATATTAACACACTTATATTCGCTCAGAGGCTAGCGGTAATACTAGAGAGCTAAGATTTGGGTATATATCCCCACTCGTTTTAATCTAAACTTTGTAAATTCTCCCATTATGTGCTTGTGAAGGTTCTCAGTCATCCAGGTCATGGTATATCTGTTGTATTCAATTAGATCAACTGGACTTGAAGTTTAGTTCTTGAAGACGTTTTGCTAGTCATCCAACTGGTTTTCTCAATTCAGAATGACTTGTACAAGAATCTGTGGCAATTATGTACCCTGGAAAATCCCAATTAGCATATCACAGCCAAGTGTTAAGGGCGTGATTGGATAGTGGCTAAGAGGTGTTATAGGAATGCCCAGAGTAAGGTGTCAAAACAGCATTGTACATGGCAGACATCTCTCTTTACCTGTATACCCACCAAGGAGGCTGTTGACATGGTGAGAAAACGGCTAGGCCAAGACAGCACTCTTACCAGCAGAACTGATCTCAACCCAGAACAGGTGTGTTCCTTACTGGACTTGTGCCTGAATACCACCTATTTCAAATACAGGGAAAAGTTCTATAAGCAAAAAAAAACGGATGTGCTATGGGCTCTCCAGTTTCACCCATTGTGGCCAACCTTTACATGGAGTAGGTAAAAAAACAGGCACTTAATACCTTTAAGGGCATAGCACCCAGCCGCTGGTTCAGATATGTGGATGACACCTGGGTTAAAATCAACCAAAAGGAAGTACAAGCTTTCACAGATCACATTAATGCGGTAGACCAAAACATCAAATTTATAAGGGAAGAGGTACAAAACAACAAACTGGCTTTCTTGGACTGCTTGGTAGAAGTTAAGGAAAATGGTAAACTGGAAGTAGAGGTTTACAGAAAACCAACACACACAGATCAGTATTTGATGTTTGATGTTTGACCCAGCTTTAGATCACAAGCTGGGTGTCATCAGAACCCTGCAACACAGAGCTGAGAACATCCCCACTAGCACAGAGGCAAAGGCAAAAGAAATGAAACATCTCAGAGGAGCCCTTAAAACTTGTGGATATCCAGACTGGGTCTTTGTCAAAAGAAGTATAAGGAAAGAAAAGAACACGAATACCAACAGTGAAGGGGAAAAGCAAGACAGGAGAAAGAACATGGTCATCCCATATGTAGCAGGGGTCTCCAAAAAATTAAGAAGAATTTTCAAAAAACACCGTATCCCTGTCTACTTTAAACCGAACAACACATTGAGGCAGCAATTGGTACATCCGAAAGACCCAATACCCAAACACAAGAAAAGCGACATCATATATGCAGTGCAGTGCAGTGAAGAATGCTTTGATTTGTATGTGGGGGAGACCAAACAGCAACTGCATCAACGTATGGCCCAGCACGGAAGAGCCAATTCCTCGGGTCAGGGCTCAGCCGTGTACCTTCATCTTAAGGATAAACCTTTGAAGATTGTAATGTTAACATATTGGCAAAGGAACGTGACTGGTTCAAGAGAGGTGTTAAGGAGGCCATTTATGTGAAAATAAAGAAACCAAGCCTAAATAAAGGTGGGGGGGTTTCACATGTCTGCCATGTACAATGCTGTTTTGACACCTTACTCTGGGCGTTCCTATAACACCTCTTAGCCACTATCCAATAACACTTGGCTGTGATATGCTAATTGGGATTTTCCAGGGTACATAATTGCCACAGATTCTTGTACAAGTCATTCTGAATTGAGAAAGCCAGTCGGATGACTAGCGAAACGTCTTCAAGAACTAAACTTCAAGTCCAGTTGATCTAATTGAATACAACAGATATCTATTTTTTTGCTCCTATTGTGATGCGGGATGATTGTGTATTAACATGTCCAAATATTGCCCAAAGTGCTGTGAGGGGGACATAGTTGACCAGGTATTGTGTGGAGAAGATTATTACCTGTTTTCAGGAGTTTTGGATAACTGGACCGGCCACATGCAGGGAAACAGATCTGGTCTGGGATTTTTACATTTTGGGCATAGGGTCTGGGTCAGATTCCTGATGCGTCCCAGTATGTATGGTGAGATGTAGCCTCTGTGTAATAGTTTGAGTGTTATTTCATGGTATGAGCTTGCAGGGAGGTATTTTGTATGTAAACTGATCTCTTGTGAGACTTCTTCTGTTATTGTAGGTATGTCTTGTTTCCATCGGTTTATTTTTTAATGGATAGTTTGGGTGTTTGTGTGGTGTTGTAGCAGTTTGTGATAATTAGATAGTGAGTTTAGGCTTTGTTCTGGAGTGTGTAGAAGCGTATCTAAAGGATTATTCCAGTCTGTGTCACTTAGAAAAGAGATTGATTTTGTAATGTAACTGTTTGCTTGTAGGAAATGAAAGAATCCTGATCCTAATAAAGGAAATTTATTTTTTGCTTGTTGGAAGAAAATGGGGCGATGAGTGCCAGTATCTACTAAGTCTCGGATTGTTCCTATCCCTTTCCTCCTCCGGGTGTGAAAGATTAGGTGGGCCTTCCCCTCCTGGAAACCTGGGTGGTTTATGTATGGGAGCCATAGTGAGTGAATTTGGTTATGGAGTGTGTTTTGTTCCATGCTTTCCAGCCTGACATTAACAAGGGATTGTCCCTACTCTCCTCTGGCAGATCTAGATATTGTGTGTGTAGCATTGAAGACAGTGACTGAGAGGTACAAAGTTGTTGGTCTAGATCTGTTCGTGTGTAGGTCGAGGAGGCATGCAACCAGGATAGTCTCCGACTATCCTGAGGTGGGATGCCATGTTGTAAAGTTCAATGTTTGGAAATCCGATTCCTCTTTTGTTTTTTGGGAGTGTTAAGGTGTTATAGTCGATGCGTGAGCGTTTATTATGCTAGATATACTTGCGAACATGGCGTTTATATGTTTTGTGTCTTTGTGTGATAGGAATATGGGTAAAGTTTGTAAAAGATAGAGTAGTTTAGGAAACAATATCATTTTTATGAGATTAGCCCATCCTGTAAAGGAGAGGGGGAATTTTTCCCATGCTGTTAGTGTGTTTGTTAATCTTGAGAAGAGTGGGGGAATGTTTTTGGAATATAAGTCATTTATGTGTTTGGGGAGGGAGATTCCCAGATATGTTATGGTAGTGGTAGCCCATTTGAAGGGGAAGTTGTGTGACCAGTCTGGGGGTCTATCTGATCCAAGTGGGAGTGCCTCTGATTTATTGTAATTAATTTGTAGTCCAGATAGCTTTCCAAAATGAGTCAGGTCTTTCATTATTGCTGGTATAGAGTGTAATGGTTTGGAGATAAATAATAGGATATCATATGCCGATAATTTTAACTCTTCACTTCCAATTTTGATTCCTGTGAATTGTTTATTGCTGGATAAGGTTCTGAGTAGTGGGTCGATGCTGAGGTTAAATAATAGTGGTGAAAGTGGGCAACCCTGTCTTGTGCCTTTACGGGTTTGGAATGGGCGTGAGGTTGTGTTATTTATTAGTAGGGATGTATTAGTGTTTTTGTGGAGAAATTTCATCAGTCTAGTGAAGTTTGGTCCAAAGTTGTATGTGGCTAAGATTTTGTGTAAAAATTCTCAGGAGACCCTGTTGAAGGCTTTATCGGCCTCGAGGCTCAACAGAATCTCCCGGGAGTGGGTTTTAGTAGTGTGGGCTGCTATGGCGGCTATTGCTGTGCGCACAGCTTTGGTGGTGTTTCTACCTCTAGTGAATCCGAGTTGTGATTCTGTGATTAGCTTTGGCATGATACAACTAAGCCTATTTGCCATTATTTTGGTTAGGATTTTGTAGTCTTGATTTAACAATGAGATTGGTCTATATGATTGGACTAATAATGGGTCTTTGTTTGGTTTAAGTAGTAGAAAAGTCTGAGAGTCATTGAAGTTTTCTATGTGAGTGTCTTGAGTGAGTATGGAGTTGTAAAGATCGGCGAGGGTGGGGGGTAAGTGGGGATGTAATAATTTATTATAGTCTGCTGGGAAGCCATCTGGGCCTGGAGTTTTGGAGTTATGTAATGATTTAATGGCATTAGAGATTTCTTGTTGGGTTATTGAGTAACTCTTGTTCTTCAAGTGTAAGTTGGGATAAGGAGCAAGATTCTAAATAGGGGTTTGTATCTGTGGTTAGGCTAGTATGTGTTGTGTATAGGGATTCAAAATAGTGTAGGAAGTATTTCTGTATTTCAAGTTGTGAGTTGATAATTTTGTTCGTGTTTGTGTCTAGTAGCTGGAGGATGGAGCGTTGGGGTTTTGTTAGTCTGGCTAGTAAGGTACCTGTTCGATTGCCCCATCTATGATATTTGTTTCTTCTAGCATCTACTGACCATCGTGCTTGTGATAGGAGGTATGTGTCTAGCAGGTTTCGTGTGGATATATATCGTTCTTTGTTTGCTTCCAAGGGGTAATTTATGTATTGGCTGCACGCCTCCCTGAGGTCATGATCCAATTGAGTATATCTCTCTTTGTAAGGTTTTTTTTTGTGTGTAACATATGATATTATATGTCCCCTCCCCTCGCCAGTGTGTGGTTAAGTACATTTTAAAGTCTTCTGAGTTATAAAGGTATGCTGGAAACCTCCATTAATTTATCCGTGTGGTTTGAAAATCAAGGTTTATGGAGAGCTCGATTGGGGCATGATCGGATATTAGAATGTTATTTATATGTGCATTTGATGTTTGAGGGAACAGATCGTTAGAGATCAGAATATTGTCTATGCATTAGTGTGAGTGGGAGTAAAAGCTAAATTGTTTAGTTGTTGGGTGGAATAGTCTCCAGGGGTCACATAGTTCTAATTGTGAAATTATTTCCAGGAGGGGAGGGTGTGTGTATAACGGTGACTGTCTGGGTCCCATTCTGTCTATGGCGTTATTTAAGATTGTGTTGAGGTCACCACCCAAAATGATTTGGTGTTTGGGTCTGGTAAGCAATTGTGTCAGGAGATTAAAGTAAAATTCCAAGTTCTTTCCATTTGGAGCATGTATGTTTACTATGGTGTAGATTTTGGTTTTTAGTTCAAGGGCGAGAATCAGGAATCTGCCCTCAGGGTCCCTTACTGTGTTCAGTATGGTAACTGGTAAATCTTTATGAATTAGTGTGGCTACTCCTCTGGATTTTGACGTGTATGAGGCTGAAATGCAATGTGCTAGCCATGGTGCTTTTAAAAAACATTCCTCGGTTTGTTTCCAGTGTGTTTCTTGGAGTAGTACAATGTGTGGGTGTAATCTTTTTAAATGTGTGAGGACTCTGTTACGTTTGACTGGTGTGTTCAGTCTGTCTACATTTCAGGAGACTATTTTAGAATGATTCATTTGGAATTGGGGTTTATGTTGAAGGTGTGTGTTAGCCTTCCTCTCTTATCAGAGAGGAAAGTTTGTGTTTTGTGAAGACTTGCCTGTTTTCCCTGTCCCAGCGAGCAAGGAAATGTCAGGGCTTTTCTTTGTGGGTGTATGGTCTCCTGCGCGGTACCCCCCTTCGGGGGCCCTCCCCCCGGCGACTTGATGATGGCTAAAATAGAAGAAAAAAGTTAGGCAAGGCAAATAACAATAACAATTGAGAAAACATAAAATTATTATATTTTGCATAATAAACATATCAATGATTGTTGGATATTTGTCAAATTGAGCCCTTAGCTTGTTGTTAGAGTATTGGGTTTAGGGTTTAAATGTTAAGTCTGTCCTGGTTGTTTCCAAGGAAATGGATTGAGGCCTCCTCCGGAGTGGTGTACAGTTGGGTTTTACCATTCTCGGTTACTCTCAATTTGGCTGGGTAAAGCATTTGAAATTTTATATTATGGTCATGGAGATATTGACAAATTGGGTTGAAGGCTTTCCTTTTAGCACTTACTGTTGCTGAGAAGTTTTGAAATATTAGGAGTCTGTGGCTTCCGACTTCCAGTGTTTTTAGTTTGCGATAGGCTTGTAAGATTAGTTCTTTGTCTATGAAGTCCAGTAATTTCATAATCACTGGTCGGGGTCTTTCGGCAGCTTGTCTGTTTTCAGGACCCAGTCTATGAACTCTTTCTGTGTTAAGTTCATTATGTTGCGGAATTATGCCCAATGTATTCACCATGTCATGAGTAATGAAGTTGACTAGATCCTGACCTTTGTACAATTCAGGTATTCCGATGATCCTGAGGTTGTTCCTCCTTGTACGGTTCTCTAGATCATCTAATTTATCCTGTAGTTGTTGATGTCCAAGTAGATCTTGTTTATGTCTAGAGGTGGTAGCTATGGGGTTTATTAAGTCTTCCATGTCACTTACTCTGGTCTCTAGAGTTGAAATTCTTTGTGTGTTTTCAGTGACTTGGGATAGTGCTGATGAAATGGAGGAGTTTAGGACTTTAAGTCGTTTATCGAATAGAGGCATCATTAGGTTGGATACTTCTGCTGCTATTTTGGTTGCCTGGGTAGTATCTGTTTTATATGATTTTATGGTATAAGTAGTGAGGGTTTCTTCCTCAGTAGACATATCGTTTTCTTCCGAGGGTGGGAAGGATGATTTGCTTGGGGTTTTAGGTATGTCCTTGTATCTTTGTGGTTTTGGTGTTTGTAATGATTTGTCTTTGTTGTTGTTTGAGGTGGCGAGATTCGATGTCACCGGAGGAGCCTGTTGGTCAGATTTTTTGTTTCTTTTACCCATGTCGGTATTGGGTTTTTCTATAAATTTGTCCATGCTAGAGTTTGGTAGGTTTTGAGAGAGAGTTAAGTATAACACCTTTGTTGGTATAATGTTCTTTGTAGGGTATGTTAAGGGCTCACAATGTTCAATTTACATGTTTAAGTATTAGATATTCAATTTAGCTATTAAATTAGTAGTTATGAATTTAAAAAGGGTAAAGGAGGGGGGTGGAGGTATAGGACAGGGGAGGAGGGAGAAAGTTTGTAAATGGTTATTGTATATCCAATCTTATTAACTTTTTGTGAGTTACTTTGGATTTGTCTTTGAGTAGTTAGTTGGAACTGAGATAGTAGTTAAATCAGTGCTCTGGGTTCCGCCAGATATAGGAAGATCCAAGGGTCTGGTATCACTACCAATATCGAGGTACAGAATTTGGGAGATTGTTGATAGTATCCAAGGGATAGGATATTGTGTGGTTTTGGTGGTTGGTTTTCCTAATGGGTGAACCAGGTAAGGATGTACCACGTTACGTGGGATGTTTGATCTGTCTTTAAGTAGTGGGTTCAGTAGTTTGAGTTCAATCAGAGCTAGCAAAATATTGTCATGTATAGAAAGGGGGGAAGAAAAGGGAGAAAAATATTATTTTCCTATTTTTCTATACAAGGCACTGGTAAAGCTTTATTTGGAATATGCTGTGCAGTTTTGGAATCCCATATACATAAGTCATGGGTTCAAATCCTCCCTTGGACACAAATCTGCAAGAAGTTTTTATATTCTCCCTGTACTCCAGTTTCCTGCACAAACATAAAGACATTCTTATAGGTTGTGTGTGTTAATAAAGTAATTCGATTGTAAGCTCTTCGGGGACAGGGCCTGATGTGAACTGAAATAAAATATACACATACATTTTGGAAATGGAAGGAATTCAGAGAAGGGCAACTTATTCAATAAAGGAAATGGAGGGGCTTGACTATGCCGGCAGATTAAACAAGTTAGGGCTGTTTACATAAGAGAACAGTACCTACTAAATATATTAATGGGCCATATAATAAACTCTCTGGTGCATTGTTAACCAATAGGTCATATCAGAGAACTCGCAGACAGCCTTTTAAAGGAACACTAAACTTAAAAAAACAAGTATTTGGCATCCGTTTCTATTATTCACAGGGAGGTGAGAACGCTTATTCCCACCTCCCTGTGAATAATAGTTTGCTCGGGGGACCTGGAACTTACCTTACCGCGCTCCTCTTGCAAGCCGCTCCTGCAAAGAACAGCTGTTTTGTCCCGATCGCGCCCTATCTTTTGTATTGGCGCGCATGCGCCTAAGATAGGGCGCGGTCAGGACAGAGCTGCTGTCATTGAAGGAGCAGCTTGCGAGAGGAGCGCAGTAAGGTAAGTTCCAGGTCCCCTGAGCAAACTATTATTCCCAGGGAGGTGGGAATAAGCGTTCTCAACTCCCTGTGAATAATAGAAACGGATGCCAAATATTTGTTTTTTAAGTTTAGTGTTCCTTTAAGATTAAAAGAAGTTTTATCTTCAGGTCAGGAAAGTTTTTTTTACAGTAAAACGGTGAAACTGTCTTCCAGTAGATGTGGTAATGGCAAATTTATTGAATAGCTTTATGGGCTGCATTGGATTGCGATGATTTTGTATCCGCTTGTCCGCTTATGTCCGTGTTTGCATTTTCTAATTACTACTGTGGGAGAAATACATTAATGGTGCATGTTTGTCCAAGTTTCTGCGTTCCCATAGACTTGAATTGAATCGCAAAATGAACAGGAATGGACAAACGGACCTAAAGTCGTGCACACATGCGAATGATAACAGGATCAAAACGCAAAGCACATTGTGGGAACTGGTTCCTGTGATTTCCATTAAAAATAAAAATCGGAAAATGCAAGTGGACAGAAAGCAGAAACACACCTAGTAGGACCTAGCCCTTAAAGTGGGCAGTTAAGTTTCTAAAACTAAAAAATATTGAGAATCACTGGTATTAATAATAATGTTTTGTCTTTTTTTTTTTTGCCTTCCTCTGGATAATCTGTTAGATAGGGTTAAAGAGAAGGGTATAAAAGGTTGGATTAGATGGACATATGTCTTCTATAAACCTCAATTACTTTGCTACTATGTTCTTCCATGCAGGGCCTGAAGAAAATGGGAAAAAAAATAACTGCTACGAAACATGTTCTTTTATCAAAAGAAATACATACATATATAATGTACCCCTAAATGTGGCCACACACGCAATAATCCTGATCATACAATAAACAGGATATTCTGATATTGTATGATCATGTATAGAAGACCTTATAACAATCTTGCAACTTTCATACTATTTTCCTGCCTATCAGAAAAGTTGAAAATGTTTTAAATTGCCCAAAACCAATACTAGGATTGAATGATCATGATTGTTGCATGTATGGCTACCCTCAGTAGGGTGAAGTTCTGTAGTTTTTGAGTCACTGAGCACAACAGATCTGTAGATCTGTAACATCAGTGTCTACATTGGGAGTTTGTTGCATAGTGAATAATGTCTTCCCTACTGGTACATTTTCAGGATAGTGAAACTTACCAACAAGTTCTATGACCATTTAAAAAAACAAGGCCCAGAGGCTGAGATTATAGGTCATTTATAGTTTTGACCTATAGATTTTAATAGAAGTGGTTGATTATAATTGAATAAAGATCCTACCTAGCCACATCAGTTTATGTGCTAGAAATGTCAAGGCCTGTACACATGTGAAATAAATGTTGGCTGCTTCCGTGTGAAGAACGACATACAACATTGTCAAGCAAATGTAATTTTTTTATCCAGCAGGGCAAATTCCAATCATTGCCAAACAGATTATCAAGATTATCTGCCCATGTAAAAGAGAAATTGTTGGATTTTGATGACCCAAGAGTTCTAGATTCTTTAGATTTAAAGAATCTGCTGTATTAAATAGGGAACCATTCCTCTCTGGCCCCCTTTCCACATTTTGTCACATTACTGCCACAAACATGAATCAGCCCCCTGAGTCAATACTTTGTAGAACCACCTTTTGCTGCAATTACAGCTGCCAGTCTTTTAGGGTATGTCTCTACCAGCTTTGCACATCTAGAGACTGAAATCCTTGCCCATTCTTCTTTGCAAAACAGCTCCAGCTCAGTCAGATTAGATGGACAGCATTTGTGAACAGCAGTTTTCAGATCTTGCCACAGATTCTCGATTGGATTTAGAGCTGGACTTTGACTGGGCCAACACATGGATATGTTTTGTTTTAAACCATTCCATTGTTGCCCTGGCTTTATGTTTAGTGTTGTTGTCCTGCTGGAAGGTGAACCTCCGCCCCGTCTCAAGTCTTTTGCTGACTCCAAGAGGTTTTCTTCCAAGATTGCTCTGTATTTGGCTCCATCCATCTTCCCATCAACTCTGAACAGCTTCCCTGTCCCTGCTGAAGAGAAGCACCCCCAGAGCATGATGCTGCCACCACCATATTTGACAGTGGGCATGGTATGTTCTGAGTGATGTTTAGTGTTAGTTTTTCGCCACACATAACGTTTTGCATTTTGGCCAAAAAGTTTCATTTTGGTCTCATCTGATCAGAGCAACTTCTTCCACATGTTTGCTGCGTCCCCCACATGGCTTGTGGCAAACTGCAAACGGGACTTCTTATGCTTTTCTGTTAACAATGACTTTCTTCTTGCCACACTTCCATAAGGGGCAACTTTGTGCAGTGCACGACTAATAGCTGTCCTATGGACTGATTCCCCCACCTGAGCTGTAGATCTCTGCAGCTCGTCCAGTGTCCCCATGGGCCTCTTGACTGCATTTCTGATCACCGCTCTCCTTGTTCGGCCTGTGAGTTTAGGTGGATGGCCTTGTCTTGGTAGGTTTACAGTTGTGCCATACTCCTTCCATTTCTGAATGATTGCTTGAACAGTGCTCCGTGGGATGTTGAAGGCTTTGGAAATCTTTTTGTAGCCTAAGCCTGCTTTAAATTTCTCAATAACTTTATCCCTGACCTGTCTGGTGTGTTCTTTGGACTTCATGGTGTTGTTGCTCCCAAGATTCTCTTAAGACAACCTCTGAGGCCGTCAGAGAGCAGTGGTATTTGTACTGACATTAGATTACTCACGGGTGCACTCTATTTAGTCATTAGCACTCATCAGGCAATGTCTATGGGCAACTGACTGCACTCAGACCAAAGGGGGCTGAATAATTACGCACACCCCACTTTGCAGTTATTAATTTGTTAAAAATGTTTGGAATCGTGTATATTCGTTCTACTTCTCACATGTTCACCACTTTGTATTGGTCTTTCACGTGGAATTTCAATAAAATTGATTCATGTTTGTGGCAGTAATGTGACAAAATGTGGAAAACTTCAAGGGGGCCGAATACTTTTGCAAACCACTGTATACACATGATGCTGTAACTGTATAGGGGCAGGATTATGCTGACACAGTACATGGGGAATCAATAACACCACCTTTTAATAATTCATCATCAAGTTTTTGATTGTGATTTGGGTGGTGCCATAGGAGGGGTTTGGGCAGAGGCTTGTCACAGTGTACCTTGGCAGTCCAGAAGTTTAGAGACTACAACCCCCAGCATGCCTTGGTTGCTAGTTTCCAAACATCTGGAGTGCCAAGGTTCTCCCTCTGTGAATGGGTTAGAGTGGCTTTAAGACTGGAACATGAGTGCGGGCTAATTTAAGTCATGTGCTTAGTATGTGGAGAACTACAACATCCCAAACTGACATACACACCTCTGAATACAGCAGCACTAGAAGATAATGTGCTGTTAGCCCAGCGTTACCACAACACAGACGTTTCGCTCGTTTCTATGCCAACCGAATCTCGCTTCAACCCCGCCCCCACACACCCTGTGTTATTGGTCCCGGTCCCAGACCGACGCGGTGTCCACACGGCGCAGAGACAGAACCTGGAGTTCTGATTCGTTGTCTGAAGCCGCAACAGCGCCATGTCGGAGTTCACTATTGGCTCTGTCCGCCGTCAATCACTTTTCGGCAGCAAGCAGAAGCGTGCATGCGCACTGCCTGTCACTGCTCCTCCAGCTGTGGATCTGTACACGGTCCGTCTCTATTAACAGGGCACCTCCGGGAAGTCCCGGGTTACACACCGGAACTGCTCTAGTCCTTAGTTAAATGTAAACATGCCGGTAAGTGTATCATGATACGTACTGTGTGGTTTAGTTTCTAGGGGCGGAGAAGGTGTAACTGTATTGTCTGTCAGTCACAGGTCACCCATCCAGCATCTTTACTTTACAGACAGGCCCATATGCTTGGTTATGGGGTATTTTTTATCCTAGTATTGTCATTCATTTTCTCGTATCACGGATGTCAAATTTGTGTCCCTCTACATGTGTGAAAACGACAACCTCCAGCATTCCATTGCATGCTGGGAGTTGTAGTTTTCAAACATGTTGGGTGAGGTCAGGAAGTTTACATCTCTAATCTGAGGGAATGAATGACAATGCAGGGTTAGAAATACCCCATAACCAAGCATGGGCCTGTCTGTAAAGTAAGGATGCTGAATGTCTAGGTTTTGTGCTTGCAAATGACCATGATCATAATAAATACAGTCATTATCATGGTTAAGAGGCCTTGGTGTCCTTATTACAATTGTTAAATGATAATCACCTTAATATATGTGTAAAGGCAGCCATACACATAACAATACCGCTGTATGATGTTTGTTGTTGTAGGATAATCACAACAATAGTAGCGACTAATAAATCACAATGAGACAATTAGGTAGTCCTTTTGGTCTATTAACATGCTAGATATTATTTATTGCTGTAATATTTATATCACTATTGCTAATTGTTTTTGTACAGTCTGAAGTTCATGATGTAATAACTAGGGTTGCCACCTCTTCTCTTTAAAACCAAACACATCTAAAATCAAAGACTAAAAAGCTGGAAATGATTTACATAGGAAACTTTTTCTGGTTTTAATGGACAAAATTGGCAACCCTAAGGTACCCATTATGGAATTTAAATCCCTGAATCTCACTGACTGATAGACTGTCAGCACAGACAGAGAGAGCGCCATTGGGTTATCTTTGATATAAGATAGAGATAGTGGCAAGTTATACTATTGAGAGGAAACAGAAGAAGGAAAAGGTTTGTTAATAGGTAGGATCTTTCCAACTAGTCACCACCATACAAACATAAAAATGGAACACTAAATATGCTTTTAAAGGAACACTAATAACATTTTCTTCCCCAAAGGCATTTTGATAAATGCCTTGAAAGTTAGAAAGGAAGGTAGGGTACTTGCTCTTACCTCCCAGGCAATTATAGGTTTACATTTTAGTGGGCTAAATAAGCAAACAGCAGAAAATATATAATGGAAAGCACAACATATAGGTAAACATTGACCATAGGGTGTTTTTCCAAGGCAAATAATGTACATTGTATAAGTTAGGTATAGTGTGCACAGTCCTATAGAGGGTCTGTGTTGTCCAACTTATGGACGTTGCTCAGGTAAATGTAACATAACCAAAGCTACCAATTGCGGATAGCTCCTAGTACCTTACAAGCACTCCACTCATACACTTGAGACTAAATAATTACAATGCTTTTAATTTATGCAGAAACTATTGAGTCACCAAGTAAATCTACCAGTGCAATTGAACAATAAAGTGCATAAGTGTTAATAACAATGAATAACCAAACCAGCAATTCAGGGATACTAACGGAGTCCCCAGTGTACCCATAATAATTATAAACGCTTAAATATAAATAGTTAAACTATAATTTATCTACAGGGAATATAGTAAGGGGAAGCAAGCTATATTCCAGGATAATATATTAAACTTTGTATGTGGATGAGGGACTGGCCCGTTACCTGCATCCTGGGGTTTTTAACTATTATGGGTACACTGGGGACACCGTTAGCATCCCTAAATTGTTGGTTTGGTTATTCATTGTTATTAACACTTAAACACTTTATTGTTCAATTGCACTGGTAGATTTACTTGGGGACTCAATAGTTTCTGCATAAATTATAAGCATTATAATTATTTGGCCTCAAGTGCATGGGTGCTTGTAAGGTACTAGGGGCTATCCCTAATTGGTAGGTTTGGTTAAATAATTTATTTGATCTAACAAATCGATATGTGGGAAACACTAAATGACAGGCCCTGCTAACCCTCAGCCTTCGGAAGACTATGGTTTTCATGCTCTTAGGAGTTGAGAGCCTATATTTGCCATTTGCCCTCTCTAAATCTCTTATTCAAAAACAATAAATAGAAGTAAAGAGGTGATAGAAAACCCTTTAACTTAAGAATAAAATCAAATGCTACATGTTTTGGCATGGTAAGACTTTTCTCAGGGTCTGATGAACACTGATAAGTGAATTCAGAAATGGAACAGTATTGTAAAAATTTATTCTCAGGCTGCTTCCCTCGCAGTATTTAAGTGCTAATGAACTTAAGGATTATACTATAAGGATATAAAAAACACCATGATATACAGGTCATAAAACTCCAAAGATACTTATCAAATTTTTAATTTAAACAGTAAGTGATTTTTAATCTTTTAGAATATACAAGTTATCGTTTGATGGTTTTATCTGTTTGGTTACCTTTGTTGCATACTGGCCCCCTCTAGTGTTTGATTTTCTTATATTTAAACGTGACAGTGGTCCTTAAGTGCTTTTAGGATTCTTCTGCTTTTGTTACGTGAATTACCAATACTTTTATATAATAGACAAAAATGTCTGTATAAGGATACTAAAAGTCAACTCAGTGTTTGATTACTTGTCTCTGTTTTATACTTACTTTTATATTGTTGTAGAACTCCTTGGTAACATTAAACATCCTTATATTTTACAATCGCAGTGCATTATTCACTAAAAATTCCACTGTGCACACTTGTACTGTATATTATATATTTCTGTGTACGGTACTTTGTTTATATAGCACTAAATGGAGGTAATGTGGTAAATCCAGCTTCTTCAGCATGATAGATTCTTGTACATTGCTATGAAATGAATTTTCTTTATAAAATGTAAACGTACGCATCACTTTTTAGTGTGTGTTACATTGCATACACAGCGTGTATAGCTACCTCAAACCCTCTACCGCGTCCTCGGCGGGAGGGTCAGTCCACAGAGAGTCCAGACTCTCCAGAACAACTTCAAAGCATAACAGGAACAAACAGACCAAATGACTCTATCAACCATCGATTAAAAAATAACTTTTATTCCAGTAACGGGGGGAAAAAACAGCAAACCCTGACATGTTTCCTGACATTGCAATGTCACTTTATCTGATGAAACGCATCAGGGTTTGCTGCTTTTTTTCTTCCATGTGCTTTATCTTATTGCTGGAATAAAAGTTATTTCTTAATCAACGGTTGATGGCGTTATTTGGTTTGTTTGTTCCTGTTATGCTTTATATAAAGTTGATACCTTGGGTAACAAAGATGATAACTATAGCAAGTTTTCTAAACATATACAGGGAGATTCAGTAAAGGTTCTTATCGTTAAAAATGATACTAATTTGGCCCCAACCAATCAGATGTTAGCATTCAAATGTAAAATAATGTCTGATTGAATGGGGCAAAATTAGCATAATTTTTAACGATAAGAACTTTTATTAAATCTCCCTGAACTCTATGGGCTAGGTCCCAATATCACGCACAGCGGCCCAAGCAGGATTTTTGCAATGCGCTGCTGTGCGTGATACTTCGTGTGCACTGCGTTCTGGCCGTATTATGTTATTGCCATGCATTGGTTCACACGAAAAGTCATGCATGAATGCTAACCAATAGCTGACCGGACCATAGCGCAAATAGTGGGAGCTTCTCTGTAGCATTGCATTGGCAAAGCAAACCGGAAGTGTGAACAGAGCGCAAATCACGCTCCAACACAGAGTAGTGGGACCTAGCCCTATGTCCTGAAAGCTTGCAATGCTTATCATTTCAGCTAGGTAGAGATATCAACATCTGTTCTTAACCCAATGTCCCAATTAAGTTGTTACAAGTACTTGTACATTCCTTGCCCATAGTTAACAAAAATGTTTGTGTATAACAGATCAACAAAGCAGAAAAGCCAGAGTCCTGCGATAATGTGAAAGTTGTGGTAAGATGCCGTCCCCTGAACGAACGGGAACGGGCCATGGGCAGCAGGATGGCTGTAAATGTGGATGAAATAAGAGGGTCAATTGCCGTACTGAAAGTGGACTCTACCAATGAACCTCCTAAGACATTTACTTTTGACACAGTTTTTGGACCAGAAAGTAAACAACTGGATGTCTACAACCTAACAGCAAGGCCCATCATTGATTCTGTTCTTGAAGGCTACAATGGTATGGGCATTCTTCCTTAACCAGTACAGGATGCAGCATTTACTAACGAGTGATTTTTGTATGAGAAAAACAAGGATAAAAAATTTCAGTTGTTAAACTGAAAGCAATAGATGCCTTATTTTCAGCTTAGCAATGTTGCTTCTAGGTTTCCTTTAACTGACTGACATTATTTGTGATTTATGTCTGAATGTTTCCAGTTTTGGATATTAGTGAATGTTGAGGTGTTTCTTTCAATTACATATTTAGAGCACAAATATATGTGTTGAACATTAATATCTATGTTCTGAGGCTGTCATTGTAAACTACCATTTGCTAAAAATGCTAAATTCCTGCTATACAGCCTACTGCTTTAATCTAAGGGAAAAATAAGGACTTCAGTCCCCACTGTATGGCTGACTTTCTAGACCCAATACTGCTTATTGTAAAAATTCTGACTTGCAACTTACCCTTTTGGTAGTATATACTCTACCCCTTGGTGTTTAGAATTGACAATGCTTTTAAAAAAATATGATCCTGTTTACACTGATATTCAAAATATACAACTCCAGATGTTTCTCAGGGAATGCCGGGAATTGACATTTTCAAACGGCTGGATGCACAAAGGTTGTAGATCCCTGCTTTACATTTCTGCCACCCCAATGAAGACAGTGCAGAGGATAGAGAAATTATTGCAGTACCAGAAACTGCACAAGGTTTAGGTCACGTGTAGCAGTAACAAGTCCACAAATTGTTTGTACTTTGAGTTGTATGGAAGGGGGGTATTTTTCAGCAAATCAAGGTCTCTAATTGAAGGTGCGGTTTAACAGAAGTTATAATTTTCATTCCATTACAATTTCAGAGATATTATCTATATATATCCCTTTTCCTTATATTATATAAATAAATTTATAATTTCATGGGGAATACATTGGGTTTTTCGGAGGTACTATGTTGGTGGGGGTAGGTAAAAGTAATATACATAGGGACAGTGTTTATGTGTTGTTTAAGCACTAAATAAATAGTTATATCAATATTAACAAATATGTAGTAATGACATTAAAGTATATAGAAATGTAAATAAGGCAAAATATATAAATAAATAAAAGTACTTGCATAGTCCCCACCCCTGTTTTGTAATGGAATCTTCAAAATGGACTGTTAAGCCACACCTCAGGAAGTTTTACAGGGAAGCAATGGAAGCTTACAAATGAACATATTTATCACTTCTGTTTTAGTGTTGTATCCAATGGTGTGCTTAATATTAGATTGACAGCAGTGTTAGTGAATCAAAACGTTTTGTAGAGAAGTAGGAAGTGTTAGTAGGAAGTTGCAAGACTTATATGTCACTTCCTTTGTAAAACATGTGACCGTCTTAGTAAAAACATTCTTCTCACTCTCACATAACTCCACCCCACCACTCCCCTCTCAATAGACAAAAAGGAGAACTGCTGTTTGCTGGACATGGCAACCAGTAGATCTCCAGATGTTTGGAAACTACAACTCCCAGCATTCCCTAACTACAGAGTGCTTGTAGAAGAATGCTGGGAGTTGTAGTTTGAATTCCCTAACTGTGGAGTGCTTGTAAAGGAATGCTAGGAGTTGTAGTTTTCAAACATCTGAAGATCTACTGGTTGCTTATCCCTGCTATATATGATAGGGGGACGGAAAGGAAAACATTTCCATGCACATTTCTCCGAGACAATGAAGTCAGTTTGTTAATGGTTTATTACATCATTTAAGCAATAGACCCCATAGAAGCCATGAACCTGTGTCCAGAACTGATAAAATGTAATAAGATTAAAACATGACAGGATAGTCTGGGTTCTTTATAGGACCTCACATTTACCAATAGTGATCCCTTTCTAACAGAATCCCTGGTGACAGCTGTGAGTTGGGGGAGGGTGAGTATTGAAAGACAGATTGATAACTTTAATTATAGAATGATCCAATGGATCTCCTATTGATCTATTATTGGTTGGAAATTTAAAGGGTATGTCCATCCTTAAAAAAAATTTTTTTTTTTTTTGTCCCCCCAGCCCCAACCGCTATATTTATTTTATTAGAAAGTTTCCCAAACTCTACTTACCTACCCTCTTTATATAAATAAATTTATAATTTCATGGGGAATACATTGGGTTTTTTCGGGGGAGGGAATCCCCCGAAAAACCCATGGGAATTCCCCAAAAACCCATGGGTCACTAGGGGGAGGGAATCCTAAGAGGGAGGGGGAGGGAGGGGGAGAAGGGCTGCAGTACGCACGCCAAACTTTTCCCGAAGGCCAGGTAGGCGGCAGAGTCCTATATGGACTCTGCTATCCTCCTGGTGGGCAGTTTTTGGGACTTTGGGGGGGGACTACAGGAGAACCTTATGGAGCTGGGATGTGAGGTAAGGATTAAGCTACACTACATGATGGGGCCAGTAGTGGGGGGGATTATAGTTTTGGGGGTGGACATGCCCTTTAAGGGGGAAGATTCAAGCTCTGTGCAACAGTTGTATTTCACTGTGGTGTTTCTACTGAACTATAACACTCTATACAATGTTACAATAAATAGATCAAGAATAGAGATGGACCGGATCGCGGATCTGAACCCATTTCTGCGACAGATTTTCGTGATTCATGTTATTTTGCGGGAATTCCGCTTTGTATATTTTTTCGAGACACATTTGAAAATTCGAGGAATTTTTGTAAATTTTGTAAAAATGATACAGTAACTTACTGTAAATAGTCTTGGGACCCAGAAGATGGTCTGGGGAAAAGACAATTAGATTCTTTCTGAAAGAATCTGATTGTAACCAATTCTGATTAGAAAATAATCTAATTGGTTACTATACCAATCAGATTATTTCTAAAAGAATCTGTCACTAATTCTGATTGGCTACAATTAGATTCTTCTAAAAAGCATACCAATCAAATTATTTCTGAAAGAATCTGACTAACCAATTCTAATTGGTTACTATCGGCTTTTTAAAAAAAAATTTAAAAAAAGAATCTTATTGTTTTCCAATCAGAATTGGTTACAATGAGAGTCTTTCAAATACAATCTGATTAGTTAGTATACCAATCAGATTCTTTCCCAATCACAATTGGTTACAATCAGATTCTCCTAGAAAGCATACCAATAAGATTATTTCTAAAAGTATCTGATTGTAACCAATTCTGATTAGATACAATCAGATTCTTTCAGGAAGTATCTGATTGCTATACTAACCAATCAGATTATTTCTAAAAGAATGTGATTGTAACTAATTCTGATTACAAAGCGTACCAATAAGATTTTTTTGAAACTATCTGATTGTAACCAATTCTCATTGGATACAATCAGATTCTTCCAGAAAGAATCTGATTGGTATACTAACCAATTGGATTATTTTCTAAATATTCTGTTTGGTTAGTATACCAATCAGATTCTTTTTTAATTATAGTTGGTTACAATTAGATTCTTTCAGAAATAATCTGATTGGTTAGTATACCAATCAGTTTCTTTCTGAAAAAAGCTGATTATAACCAATTCTGTTTTGAAAGAATCTGATTATCCGTTCCCCAGACCATTTCCCAGGTCCCAGAGCCATTTACAGTAAGTTACTGTATCATTTTTACAAAATTTTCGAAAATGCCTCTAAAATTCAAATTTTCTAAAATTTTGGGGACCCTTGAAAATACAATGCGTAATCTCGAAAAACAGTTTGATCGTGAGGAAAGTTATTTTTTTTAAACTTCTGGATGTATGTACGTTTTCCCCAGACCATTTTCCATCATCTGTATTATTATATAATTATTATATGTAGTGATGGACATTTCATCTCTATATACCAATATTGAGGGTAATATTGGAATAGAAGCTGTGAGACATGCCATGAATAAAATGGATACTAGGATACCCACTGAGTATATGATTGAGCTACTGAAATTAGTATTGGAAAACAATACATTTAAATTTGAGGAAGACCACTATTTACAGGTATCAGGTACCTCCATGGGTAGCCCAGTAGCACCCACGTACGCCAATCTATTTGTAGGGTATCTGGAAGAAAAGTGTATCTATGTAGCTGAGGCGTTTGTCAATTGCGTCACCTGTTGGTGGCGCTATATAGACGACGTCTTTATGATTTGGCATGGCACTGGAGATGAATTGGTTGATTTTCTTGCATACCTCAACAGTATATGTCCCAAGATCATATTTAATCCCGAATACAGTACGAGGGAGTTACATTTTTTGGATGTGACAGTCAGGAAAGAAGGAGATAAGGTATATACATCTCTATATAGAAAGGAAACGGATAGGAACACGCTGCTACATGCAGATAGTTTCCATCCTCCCAAACTGATAGAAGGATTACCTGTGTCGCAATACATAAGAATCCTACGCATTTGTAGTGAGAAAGACGAAAGAGAAAAGGAAATTGTAAGGATGACCCAGAGATTTTTGGAAAGAGGGTATAACAAGAGCAATCTGGAAAAAGCACTTTGTAGAGCCAGACAGATTTATGGCAGGTGGTAACACTGCCGAAACAAAAAAATGAGAGAAAGGAAACCCACTGGTTTGTGCAGTACAATGATATTAATAAACATGTAAACAAAGTGCTACATGAGAATTGGGACATCATTGAGGGCGATACGAAGATCCATTGGAGGGTGAAAGAAAAACCTTCACGGTATTCAAAAAGACAGAGTATCAGGGATATACTAGTGATGCAGACCACAAGTGAAAATATAAGAAGGAGAGAGCGCCGAAAATGATGAGAAAGGGATGTTAAGATGCGGTAACTGCAGTTATGTAATTACATGACTGTGGGGAGCAGTATATACACCACAGCATGGGAAAGAGATCAAATTACATGGCAGATATGACTGTGATACCGATTATTGTATATAGTAATAAAGTGTCCCTGTGCGCTGGTCTATGTGGGAAAACTACCACCCCATTTAAAATTCGGTTCGCAATCACAAATCGCATATTTAGGTAGCCCAAAGAGAGAATGGCTAATACACTCTTAGGGGAGATGAGAATCCTGTTGCATTACATTTTGCCAAGGAGAATCACTCTATCAGTACATTGAAAGTGATGATAATCGATCAGATACCAAAACCGAAATGGGGGGAGATAGAGGTAATTGTTATTATGTAGAGAAGCACAAATGGATTTACCTCTTACCAGTGTATCCCAAGGGGTTAAAACACACAGCTCTCTTTTAAAGCTTTTTTAATATTCGCTTTTATAATGTTTTTTACTTTGCTCTCTAGACACTGGAATGTTTTTTACTTTAAACTTATATCATAAATATATGATCTTTTGTTACAGAGTTTATATATGTATATATATATATATATATATATATATATATATATATATATATATATTATATAGAGAGATCGTAAGTCGTAAGAGATGTGACTTAATATTGAATCCAATGAAGGCCTTTTTTGAACTGTATGTATTGCCACTAGGTTAAGAGAATGCCCAGTGGTCGGTGATCACTGCAATAGGGCCCGTATAATTCTAGATAAAACATAGGGTATTTGCATAATGCGAGTAGTCAACATTGATATACCACAATACAATCTTTAGAGTGTGCAACACTATAGTACATATATAGAGGGCGATATTAGATTATGAAATTGTTCAATATATGTAAATGATTTGATATGTACTTTTTTTGTGATGAGCTATTCCCCCTTTTTGTTTGAATATAATTTTTTAGTATATATTATTGCCTATGATTGGCTTTTAATATCACTCAGCTTTTATATCACTTATCCTTTTAAACAGCGTAGGTGTATTCATGGTGCACTATTGGTTCTTTTTGAACACATAAATGGTCTAGATGACTTTTATAAACACTTATATTTATTATAGCACAAATATTTATTGCTCTTTTACATTACATAATGATTTTTTAGTAAGAAATTGCACTACAGCACTTTAAAGTGGATATACTAGTGATATCATTAAGACTAGATGTAACATGTTAAGGGTTACAAATAGGTCACAAGTTTGCACTGAAGGGGTGGCACTAGGGTGGTGTCTATGAGTATATGAGGTTGAAGCACTGTGTGTCACATTGTTCTGATGAAGGTGCTCTGTGAGCCCCGAAACGTTAATAACTTTTCGTGTGAAGAAGGAGTGCTCGGAACTTTTTTATTTTATTTTTTGATTATTGTATGGACAGATTTGAGGCATCTGTGTTCCTTGAAGCACCCGTTACGTGTAACTAATATAAAAAGAAGGAAGACTGAGTGCAGACATCATTTTACTATTTTATATATATTATTATTACCTTTCAGAGGTGCGTCCATTAGCACAATTACTGTCTTTGTAGCAGTAATGCAGGCACACTTCTCCCAAGCTTGTCACAGTATTCATCCTGCTATCCCTTATTCCTTTTCAATGCACTTTATTTTGTTATTTTAATTGGGTAAATTCAGTTTTCATACAAATACAAGATTTTCAGATCAGCTTAAAGGGTATGTCCACCCTTAAAATTTTTTTTCACCAAACATTCCCCCTGTCCCCCCAGCCCCAACCACTATGTTAGTATTATCAGAAAATGTCCAAAACTTTACTTACCTTCCCTCTTTCCTCCGCCTCGCTGCCAGGCCCTCTGCTTGCGAGAAAATGCAAGCAGAGGGGCGGGACCGGCAGTCGCGTCTGTGATTGGCTGAGCGGCAGCCAATCACGGACGCGGCTGCCGGGAGTTCATTGCGGCGGAGGCAAGAGGGAAGGTAAGTAATGTTTTGGGCATTTTATGATATTACTAACATAGCGGTTGCGGCTGGGGGGACAGGGGGAATGTTTGGTGAAAAGGGTTTTACACTAGGGGGAGGGAATGCTAATCGAGAGGGAGGGGGAGAAGGGCTGCAGTACGTATGCCAAACTTCTCCCAGAGGCCAGATAGGAGGCAGAGTCCTATATGGACTCTGCTATCCTCCTGGTGGGCAGTTTTTAGGACTTTGGGGGGGGGGACTACAGGAGAACCATATGGAGATGGAATGTGAGGTAAGGATTAAACTACACTACACAATGGGGCCAGTAGTGGGGAGGGGGGTTATAGTTTTGGGGGTGGACATGCCCTTTAAAAATAGGTTGATGGAAAAATATTAACTTTAGTAAGCATATGTTTCTCCTTCATACTAATGCAGGTTTGTGAAATAATCTTTTTGCACACTTATACAAAACAAGCACAGGACAGTTTAAAGGGCATGTCCACCCCCAAAAATAGAATATAACTCACTACTGGCCCCACTGTGTAGTGTAATAAAATCCTTATCTTACATCCCAGCTCAAAATGGTTCTCCTGTAAAGTCCCTACAAAGTCCCAAAAACTGGCCACTAGGAGCACTGCAGGGAAGGAAATTGTTTCCGCCTCTGAGGCGTCGTCTCAGAGGTTTTTGGCTTGCTCAAAGCAGCCCTCCCTCTCCCTCCCTTTTTCCTCTCCCTCCCCCTAGTGTAAAAACCCTTTGCGGTACTGTAGGGCTTCCTCCCCCAACCGCTATATTAATATGTCCAGAAACTCCCCCGATCATTACTTACCTTACCTCTTTCCCCTGGCGTTCTGTGCTGCCAGCAGCCGCGTCCGTGATTGGCTGCCAATCACGGACGTGGCTGCCAGTCCGGCCCCCTGCTTGCAGTTTCATGTAAGCAGAGGGTTGGGACAGTATGCCGGAGGAAAAAGGTAAGGTAAGTAATGATCGGGGGAGTTTCTGCTAATATTAATGTTGGGGTTGGGGGAGGAAGCCCTACAGTACCCCAGAAATTCAAAAAAAGGGTGGACATGCCCTTTAACAAATTAAAGTACATTACATTGAAAGTTGAAGAACTTTGTATTTTGTCCAGTTAAAGATGTGGAGACATTTAGATAGTTTGTTACAAAAGTGTACACTCCTCACATTTTTGTAAATATTTTATTCTATCTTTTAATGGGACATTACTGATGATATGACATATTGATACAGTGTAAATTTGCTGTTTCCTTTAGACATTAATTGCTGTGTGTCAATTTACTCAAACTACTGGCAACAAAAGTGAAAAATGCCCAAATTGTGTCCAACTAGCGAAAAATGCCCAAATTGTGTCCAACTAGCTATTTTCCCTACCTGGTGTCATGTAACTCATTAATGTTACAAGGTCTCTGGTATGAATGAGGAGCAGGTGGGTTAAATTTGGTAGTTACTGCAAGTTGAACATGACACTGGCGCTCTGGTTTTGCATTTAGCTTGTGGAATGCTGTAAAAGTCTTTTTAAAGCCATAGCTTCCTAAAAGCCTCCATGGAAACATGGTAAATTCCCAGAAGTCTTTGTTCCTTATTTGCAACACCTTGAAACTGAGCTTTAGCAAGGTGGCCAAGACCATACAGCGTTTAACAGGATAGGTTTCACTCGGAACAGGCCTTGTCATAGACCACCAATGCAGTTGAGTGCGCATGCTTAGCATCATATCCAGTGGTCTTTTGCAAATAGATATGAGTGCTGCCACCATTGCTGCAGAGGTTAAAGGGGTAGGAGGTCATTCTGTCAGTACATGCTTACCATACTGCATCAAATTTGTCAGCTTGGTTGTTGTCCCAGAATTAAGCCTCTTTTAAAGATGATGCACAGGAAAGCCTGTGGTTTGCTAAAGACAAGCAGACTTAGGACGGTGATTACTGTAACTATGTCCTGTGGTTTGATGAGACCAGGATAAGCTTATTTGATTCAGATGGGGTCAAGTGTGTGTGGCAGCAACCAGATAAGGAATACAAAGACAAGTGTGTCTTGCCTACAGTCAAGTATTATGGTGGGTTTGTGATGGTTTAGGGCTGCATGAGTACTGCTGGCACTTAGGAGCTACATTTGATTAAGGGAACCACGAATGCCAACATGTACTGTGACATGAAGCCCTGTGCCCTTCGGAAAATGGGCTGCAGAGCAGTGTTCCAACATAACAGCCTCAAACACACCTCTAAAGATGCATGTCTCCAGACCTTAATCCTATTCAGCACAATTTGGACATTGTACTCACTTTTGTTTGCTATAGCTTTAGACATTAATGACTGTGTGTTGAGCTATTTTAAGGCAGGGCAGGACAAATCGTCAAAATTTTCAAGGAGCCAGCAACAAAAAGTTAGGAGCCAGCAACTTTTTATACTTCAATTTACATGTGACCCGTCCCCACCCCATAGCCCTGCCCATGCTATATAAGACCTGCCCAGTACACATGCAAATAAATAAGATAACTAAAATGCAAAATATGAACTCTTATACCTTTTTAAATCCATTACATATTCTCACACAAACATTAAAGGGGAACTGTGGGAACAAGTTAGGTTTAAATAAAAGGCCAGTTTCCTACCTTTAAAACGAGCCATCAACCATCTCTCTACCTGTTCCAAAGCAGAAATGACTGACCAGAAAGTTAATGGGTGGGAGGCTGACATGTGACATTCCTGAGGCTTCTCCTACACAGTGCCGCCGGCGAGCACAGCCTCAGACTTCCTCAGTGTGTGAGGGAGACAGGAAGTCCCTCCTCCTCTCTGCTGTGTGAAGTCCTGACAGAGAAGGTAAGGGGGATCTGAGTAACCCATGGTAGCCGTGAGTGGGCAGGCTTAGACATCCGCTAGGTGGTGGGGCTTAGACATTGTGAGTGGGCGTGGCTTAGACACCCATGGGCGGGCGGGGCTTAGACATCCAGGGGTGGGCGGGGCTTGGACATCCACAAGTGGGCGGGGCCACATGGAGCTGTAAGATAATGGGCCATGGGGGGCCTGCAACTGGAGGGACCATGGGGTCCATGAGTGGGAGGGACCAGATTGACTGACAGTTTCAGAGCAGGAAGCAGGACGTGCAGGGGACCTGGTGATGCTGCTGCCATATCACACACAAAAATGTAAATATCTTCAAAACTATGCAAAATATGGAAATAAATTGCAAAATTCTGCTATTGCTCTAGGTTAATCTCCCGAACGTGATTCAATATCTCGTTTAAATCCTAAAAGGGATTTACCCACAGCGTGATTTTAACGGTGCCTATTAGCCGGTGTTAAAATCATGCGCTAAGTGTAGCGCAAACAAGAGTGCTGGATGCGCGGGTGTCTTTTATGTAACTTACGCATCCGGCACTAATATGGAATTAAAGTCATGCTAAGCGGTAGCGAACCGCTAAGCGTAACTTTAACTCCAAATGCCTGTCCAGCGCCGCTGGGTAAATTGCCCTATATATGTCACAAACTCTCATGAACACACTCTCTTATCAGCTACATACACGCACATCAGTACAAAGCATACTCCCTTTCTGACACTGTTACACGTACAATTTAACATATACTAAACCTCTAACACACACACTATTTATATGTATTTAGATACACACCCACATTAGTATACTCCCCGACATACACACATACACACGCATACACATTCTCCACTCCCTCACACACATTCATCATACACAAGAAGCACTGATAATGTCAATTACCCCATCAGGATTGCATTTTCTTTACATAAAGACAATAGTGTCTGTCTAGTAGAATTTCTTAACACTATTCCCTAAACCACCGAACTATAGGTGATCTTTATAAAGTTACTTTTACTACTATTTACTGAATATACTCGCATGGGGCTGTGGGAGTCTCTGAAGTAGTTTCCCCTCATCCACAAATTGGTGCACAGCCTGCCTGTCTGTTACGCAGCCATGCTGGTAAGCGGCACACCACACCCCCATTTGCACCAGATGCAGAAGGTGCAAACAGGAATGCAAAGACACAGACACTCCTTGCTGCTTCATAATTAAACATAGAACGCAAGCCGGGAACCTCCCTCCATTTCACTGCAAAACAGGATCCTGGCATCCCTTGCACTCTACACAACTAAGGTGCTAATTAAATTGATAGCGTACCACTCTGTCTGCTGCCCTAGGAATACTTAGTGGGTGGAGATACACAACCACCTCAAAGTACATTTCCCGGGATTTGTCCAGCCCTGTTTTAAGTGTGAGAAACTGTATAAGATTGTATTCAGTGGAAATAGCCCTCATTACGTATCCCAAGCATAACAGCATAAAAGACTTGCTGGCAAGGTTTTTTATGTAAATTGCCTTGTTAATATGTTTTTTTTTTAACATTCCATTATTTTTTAGGCACTATCTTTGCCTATGGACAGACTGGAACAGGCAAAACCTTTACCATGGAGGGAGTTAGAGCAGTTCCAGAACTCAGAGGAATCATCCCGAATTCTTTTGCTCATGTCTTTGGTCATATTGCTAAAGCTGAAGGAGATACAAGGTAAGTCTAAACCTCTAACTACAGCCTTCGTAAGTAGCTCATAACAGGCAATCACCAGTATGGATGAGGCATCCTTTGGGTCTAGTAAAGGAAATAAGCTGTTCACTTATGTGCATGCACACAACTCTTCAGACCTCCATACACACAAAGCTGTATACAGTTCACTAACTTTCATTTACCATCTGTACTGATAATTTACATATTAAAAAAATTAAGGAACATGCAGGGTTATTCAATAAAAGTTCTTATCGTTTAAAATGGTGCTAATTTTGCCCCAACCAATCAGAACTTATGTAACATTTGAAAGCTAACATCTGATTGGTTGGGGCAAAATTAGCACCATTTTAAACAATAAGAACTTTTATTGAATCTCCCTGATGGACTTTAAACACTGTGCTTTAAAGGGCATGTACACCTCCAAACCATGGCCCCACTGTGTAGTGTAAAAAATCCTTAGGGCTCGTTCACACTAGAAACTGATAGAAACTGACAGTAACGCACAGCATGTGTTTGTCAGTTTGTATCCATTTTTTTCATACAATTGTATCCATTTTTTAACAATGTGTATTCCATAGATTTCTATAGAAAATGCATGAAAAAACGGACAGAAATGCTGCATGCAGTACGTTTTTTAAACGGACTGGAACGGAAAGCATTCTAACGCAGCAGGTGTGAACGATATTATGAAATCCTATGGAGTTTTACTGTCTGTTCATTTTTATAAACGCATCTGCATTTGAAAAACGGATACAAACTGATGTAGTGTGAACGAGCCCTTACCTTATTCTTTAGCTTCTTATGGTTCTCCTGCAGTGCCTGTTCAAAGTCCCAGAAAGTAAAGAGTAGGAGCTGTCAGTGTATCCAGTCCCTGCATCTTTTTTTGTCCTGCCTGAGGACTCTGACATGTGCAGGGAAGCCCTCCCTCCCACCCTCCAGATCCCTTCAGGCTGCCTTATCCCCTACCTATAAAAAACATTTTCAGGGTTCTTGGCTAAACCTTGACCTCAAGGACTCCACTTTTTACATCCCAAAATCTCAGAGAGACAAAAGATTTCTTTGGTTCACAGATTCAAGTTCTCACTTGAAATTTACAGTACATGACTTGTTCCTTAGAAAACACAATGATAGCTTGAGTGTGTTTAATATAGTGATGAGATTGTAAGATCTATAGGACAGAACCAGATGTGAATGAATATGCTAAAAGCTCTTTAGAACTGGTTCAGCACTATGTAAATAAATACAACTAATCATCTGCATGGAAAGATAGCATACACTTTCATGAAAAAGCAGAAAATAAAATTTCATAGACAAAATAAATGTGTTTTTTCAGCTTTAGATTTAATGTATTACTACATATTATTGTCTTTTTTTAAACAGATTTCTAGTCCGAGTCTCTTATTTGGAAATTTATAATGAAGAAGTACGGGACTTGCTTGGAAAAGATCAGACCCAGAGGTTGGAGGTAAGCATAACAAACTGGGTACACAAGCAGGTTTGCTAATTTGTAGAGCGCTTTCTTGTTTAACACAATATACAAGGTAGATGTTACTCCTCAAGAAATCATTCCTCCCATTCACCTTCCCCAGTTTTACTTAAACATTCATGGGTAGATCCTGTTAATAGGTTTTTAGTCACGTAATACATTCAATTTATTATTTAAACCATTCATGTTGACATTCATCTGCTCAATCCATCCATTATTATCACTTTCCTCACATAGTAAATTAAATTGATTGTTTTTAAAGGAAATTGTATCAAATCATTTTCCAACACAGTTATAAGCATTAATTACCACCAATCTTAATCGGTAATATATTCTTACTATATTTTAGGAGGAGGTGGGCACAGTGAGAGGAGACATGCATACTAACTAACTAGGAGTGAGCTAAATAGGACATGAGGAGATCTAGTGACAGGAAGCACTGAGAGCAAAAAGGGATCAAGTTCCTGACAGCACTAAAAACTTAGTGTCCCTTTTTAAAGGGCATGTCCACCTTTTTAAAAAAACTTTTGCCGCCATGCAGGGGATACCCTCCCACCCCCACCGCTCTCTTCATAACTTTCAAAGCGCTTCCAATCGCTACTTACTCCTCCTCGTTCCTGCGCTGTTCTGGTCCGGCTCCCCTGCCCGCAGATTGCTGGACCGGCAGCTGCGGCTGTGATTGGCTGAGAAGCAGCCAATCACAGCTGCGGCTGCCTTCAATGTAGTACAGTGCTGGAACGAGGAGGTGTAAGTAGTGATTGGAAGCTCTTTTAAAGTTATAAATAGAGCAGATGGGGGTGGGAGGGTATCCCCTGCATGGTGGCAAAAGTTTAAGAGCTAGAAGACTGCCAGCCACGGAGGGAGAGGGGGGAAAGGGCTCAACTGAGCATGCCTCAGACCTTACTGAGGTTAGCAAGGATACAGGCACCGGATAAGGCACTGCCAGTCCTACCCAGCAGTTTCCAGAGGCATAACAGGAGAACCACAAGAAGCAGGGCTGTAAGGTAAGGATTTATTTTTATTGTACAATGGGGCCAGTAGTTAGTAAAATTTTAGTTTGGGGGGGTGGACATGCCCTTTAAAGGCAACTTTTAATGATGGTTGGGCTAGTTTATTATTTAAAACAGTATATCTGTTGTATTCAATTAGATCAACCGGACTTGAAGTTTAGTTCTTAAAGATGTTTCGCTAGTCATCCGACTGGCTTTCTCAATTCAGAATGGACTTGTACAAGAATTGTGGCAATTATGTACCCTGGAAAATCCCAATTAGCATATCACCAGCAGGTGTTAAGGGCGTGATTAGATAGTGGCTAAGAGGTGTTATAGGAACGCCCAGAGTAAGGTGTCAAAACAGCATTGTACATGGCAGACAGATGGTGTCGAACCCCACCTCTATTAGGCTTGGTTTCTTTATTTCACATAAATGGCCTTTAAACATCTCTTGAACCAGTCACGTTCCTTTGCCTTTGCCAATATGTAACTTACAATCTTCAAAGGTATGTCCTTTATCCTTAAGACCACCATCTGTCTGCCATGTACAATGCTGTTTTGACACCTACTGGGCGTTCCTATACACCCTCTTAGCCTTTATCTAATCAAGCCCTTAACACCTGGCTGTGATATGCTATTTCCAGGGTACAAATTGCCACAGATCTTGTACAAGTCATTCTGAATTGAGAAAGCCAGTCGGATGACTATCGAAACGTCTTCAAGAACTAAACTTCAAGTCCAGTTGATCTAATTGAATACAACAGATATACCATGACCTGGATGAATGAGAACCTTCACAAGCATATTTAAAACAGTGTTACCAGCAGTCTGTTCTTTCCTCTCTTTGGGATTCAGTGCTAATGATATAATATGGTTTCTCACTATTTTGCAGGTTAAAGAGAGACCAGATGTTGGAGTTTACATTAAAGACTTATCTGCCTATGTTGTTAACAACGCAGATGATATGGATAGGATAATGACACTGGGTCATAAAAATCGTAAGTACTGCCAGTAAAGAAACCATACAGCTGCTGCTGCCTTCCTGACAGCAAATCACGCAGTCATTGCAATACTGTGACATCCATTGAGCTCCAGCCAATACCTTGTAAATGTTATATATTTTCAGTAGGTATGTGGGTCTCTCTAGAACAGGGATTCTCAAATGGTGTGCCTCCAGATGTATGACAACTACAAGTCCCAGCATTCTTCAACTTCAGGGGAAACTAGGGAATGCTGGGAGGTGTAGTTTTCAAACATCTGGAGGCACACCGTTTGATAATACCTGCTCTAGAATTCTTCAAGCTCCATGTAGTGGAAATGGAAAAGTTCCACTTAATGAACCATTTCTATGAAAAATCATGCTTTTATCCATTTCCCATCATATATTAAGGCCTTTCGGATGTTATAGGTAGCCATAAATAGGTATTTTTTGTGTTTGATTGGCTTGTTAATTTTCTTCAGTCTAATCATTCAAAAATCTATTGCAATGTTTTATTGAATTAACCGAAAGTCAATGCAGAGTGTAAAATCACTTAATTCGGCTTGATCGGTCAGCAATATGAATTATCTGACAAGGAACACTTGAAACAACTTCCCTTGTAATATAATCAACATTAGGAATTGGTCTCCACAGGGGTTAAAATTTAGTAAAATCTGGTTAAAGGGACAGTTCAGTGGAAATTATCAATATTTGTTAAATTGTTAGTTTGTGTAATGCCTTCTTAGTTATTCTACATATTCTCTCCCATTTTGAAAAATCATTTTTTTTCATTCACTTTGCTGTTCCTGCTGTTGACATTAGTGAGCTGACATTTCAGGTTCTAACGGTCCTTTTTCCCAGGATGCACCACTTCCTTGGAATGTTCCTAACAGTATTTTTTTTTACTGATTAGCTGTTGGATGGATCAAAGATGCTCAGATCTCTACTGAGCAACTGAATTAACCCAGGTGCTGGTTCAAGGGCAAGACCATAACGGTCTCTATTAGGGGTCCTGCAAACAGGAAGTAAACATTTTGGCAGCATTTATTTATACACAGACAAAATGCTGAATTGGCAGATTAAGGTCATTTGGATGAAAAAATACTGCTCTTTTTTCTGAAAAGCATATGTATTTGTATTGAACTTCCCCTTTAAGGTTTTTAAGAAGATGAAAAAATTGCCTTGTATAGCCATTTTCATGCAGTAGTGAAATATTATATTGTACTATTTCCCTCAGGTTCTGTTGGTGCCACCAACATGAATGAACACAGCTCTCGCTCCCACGCTATCTTTACAATTACCATTGAGTGCAGTGAAAAGGGGACTGATGGAAATATACATGTTCGCATGGGAAAACTTCATCTTGTAGACTTAGCGGTAAGTACATTTTTTTTTCCCTTGGAAACCCCATGAAGGCAAATAACCCAGATTGCATAAAAGTCAGTAAACCTTTCCCACCAAAATTATGAATTGTGAAGAGTTGTCTATACATTGTAATTAAAGCTGGGTACACACTGTAAAGATTTTTGAAAGATGACAGACAGGATCTGCAAGAACCTGTCTGTCATTTTTCAAAGATCAGGCTACACACAGTCCCGAGCACTCTCCCTATGCACAGCATATACACAGCATAGGCAGAATACTCGGGATTTTGTGTTTCCCTCAGCCGCGGCAGAATCCCCTATAGGGAGTCTACCGCAATCGAGGGAAATTTCCCCTCTTTCCCGAGTGTGGTGCTAGGTACACACAGCACCGATAAAGCCCCAATACCAACGACTTAAATCAAATCAATTATTAAAGGAGAATTCCCTCCACAAATCTTAATCAGGTCAGCATATGTACCTACTCTTCTGTTGGGAATGCTCACCAATAGGTTTTAAAACATACTCCAATGTTGCACAAAAACGCATAATTGCAAGTTCAAATGTGTGTGTAGAAGTATCTTTCCACTTCCAATCTAGTAATTCCCTCTAAATGGTAGTACAAACACAAAGTTAGTGCTTCACAAAGGGAAAGGGCTAGGCCACACTATCGCGTTTTTCTTGCGTTTGTGCATGCGATTGCGCATGCGATTTTTTTGATCACTGGAATTGCGGCAACGCACCGAAAATGTGCGATGCTATTGCGATTTGTGTTCCGCATTTTAAATCGCATTCGCAATGCGTTTTCCAATACTTAATGAAAAAACCGCAAACGCAACGAAATCGCACATGAAATCGCATGCGATTCCGTTTGCGTTGCAGTGTGGCCGTGCCCAAACAGATATTTTCTTAAGGGCAGGACAAATTCAAGGAAGTAGCCTATGCTCCACACTTTTTAGCAGGTTTTCTATTGATGTCTATTGGAAATCATATTCCCTGGTTACTGAAAGGACATTGGTTATATGATCCATGCTGGGTGCTGGTTAGAATATTTTTATTTTCAAACCAAAGTTCATTTCTGCTAACACAGATTTTTGTTTCGATTTCTAGTAGACGATTTAAATTTAATTTCTTTTTTTTTTTTTTTTTAAGTTTTGCTGGACTTCTTCATTAGTAACCCCCTAATAGCTGACAACAATTTGCCCTTTAAGTCATTTGTACCGCTAGATTTTAAGTGGAAATCTTAAGATTGTGCAGCATAGTGTAGTTCAATATGTACCTTCTATTCCAGTTTATATTGACAAATACCTATTGGCTGCACCATCATGTAGCTATGGAATGTGTATAGGATCCCAAACTAGCAAGAAGGCAGCATAAATGTCTGTTATATTTTACCTAGCAAACAGGTAATGTAAGAATTAAGAGCTGCAGAATGACTTGAACTTTAATTTAAGGGTGAACTTACCTGTGAATATAATAACAGGGCGATGCACCAAGAGCTACTATCAGCAACCCGATGCAAACAGCCCGGCGATGTTATAAGCCATTAAGCGGCTCTCGGACCATCGCTATCTGCCATTTTTCTATTTCAGCCCTTTTAACGGCAGCTATTAGCTGAAGTTTAAAGAGCCGCAATAGAATGCCGCTTTCGGCATGTAACATCGCTTGCGGCGGCTGCGCGGTTAACTTTCATGTTAGCCATGCAGCTGCCGCAATGATGGAGTTTAAGTCTGATATAACGTTGGTTAGCGTGGCTTAAACTCCAAAACAGGAGCAGTGCACCCGTTGGTGTATCGCCCTGTAAGTGTTTTCCCACATTCTTCACTCCATGTATATTGATTTAGATGGCTGTTACATTGTTGTTGTTTTTTGAACTTCCCAGGGCTCAGAAAGACAAACAAAAACAGGGGCAACTGGACAAAGACTTAAAGAAGCCACCAAAATCAATTTATCACTTTCAACTCTGGGGAATGTCATATCCGCTTTGGTGGATGGGAAAAGTACCCATGTACCATACAGGAATTCCAAACTAACTCGGCTTCTGCAGGATTCCTTGGGTGGGAACTCCAAGACCATGATGGTAATGATTTGCATATATTGTTTAGAAAATTGTTTCCAGTTCTACAGATCTCAGTAACTTTAAAATGCTGTATTGGTCGGCTATGTAGTTTTGAACATTTGTATTGCTAAGCTACACATGTATTTACACCGGGGTCAAAGAAAAGTATTTATTTGTTTTATTCATAGACAAAGTTGCTATCAGATCAGTCAAACATTAAGATTTAAGATAAATACTTATCAGATCAATCAAGCATTAAATGGACAGTTCAGAGGAAATGATCAATATTTGGTAAATTGTCAGTTTGTGTAATGCCTTCTTAGTTATTCTACATATTTTCTCCCATTTTGAAAAATTAATTGATTTCATACCCTTTGCTGTTCCCTGCTGTTGACATTCGTGAGCTGACATTTCAGGTTTTAATGGTCCTTCTTCTTCCTTGGAATGTTCCTAACAGTAATTTCTACTGATTGGCTGTTAAATGGGTCAAAGATGCTCAGATCTCTACTGAGCAACTGAATCAACCCAGGCGCTGGGTCAAGGGCAAGACCATAACGGTCTCTACTAGGGGTCCTGCAAACAGGAAGTCAGTATTTTGGTTGCATTTATTTATACACAGACAAAATGCTGAATTGGCGGATTAAGGTCATTGGGATGAAAAAATACTGCTCTTTTTTTCTGAAAAAAAGCATATGTATTTGCACTGAACTTCCCCTTTTAAGATAAATACTTTTTATGTCTGCAAAAAAGGTTATACCAATGGGTTTTAATTTAATACAATTACTACTTAGGATAACTTATATAATAGTTGACTAATTGACAAAATTTTATGTTAATGAAGGTGATTTCTTTTTAGTTTAAAACTCCTTGTGCTGCTTATATTATAAATAGGTGTGTGTTAAGTTGGTCTCTGTTGAAAAAGGGTCTAGTCAAACCGATTAGTTGTAACAGTAAGTAAAGAAAGTCCCAAACGCACACTATCCTTTAATGGGTGCAGACGTCCTCTTGGCCTCCACCCTTTAGGGGCCAAAGTAATAGATCCACAATACAAAGATGAGGGGCACACTCCAAGAAAATCAGTTTAATGGTGAACCACACACATCAATATCACAACGTTGCTGGGTCTAGCCCCTTCCTCATGTGACGTGCAAATAACCCAAACATGGTGTTTTATACCCAATGATGACTCCTCCTGGGAGTGTCCAAAGTGACCTGTGCAGTACATAAATACTGTGCAAATTTCAGCATAAAAATATTAACCAGACATTTAAAGCAGTAAGAAAACCAATTGTTATCACATTAGCAAAAAGTGTCACGTGCATCATGGAAAGTCAAATAAATAATGGATAAAATAATGCATAAAGTCAATGAGGTGTCAAAAAGAGTCAGAGTTCATCATAAAATGTATCCATATGGTGAAGAAGTCCTCTAAACCAACAGTGTCCAATAAAGTTAAAACAATATATCCATACATATTTGGTCTCTTATGTGCAAATCTGGACCTATTTCTGTTTCTCCAAAGATAAGTGTCCTATGTGCCAAAATTCTGTCCAATATATAATAAAGTGATTAAAAAATCCAAAGTTTGTGGTCTCTTATGTATATCCAAGGTGGGATAAAAACATTTGAAGCAATCCTTTAAATAATCCCTGTGGATTCTAAATATATCTTCCATACGTCTCTTATCCATATTTCACTTAAAGAGAAGGAAAAAATGTATTACCTTTAGAAGAGGATCAAAATCAATGTTCATTATAGTTAGAGAGATCCAAATCAGCTGTGAAAGAATAATCCAACTGCAGGAAAAGGTTACTGGAAAAGGTACCACACCTGTATATAGCATATACTCAAATGTTGGCTTAGAGCATTCTTCACCATATGGATACATTTTATGATGAACACTGACTTTTTTTTGACACCTCATTGATTATATCCATTATTATTTGACTTTCCACGATGCACGTGACACTTTTTGCTAATGTGATAACAAATGGGTTTTCTTACTGCTTTAAATGTCTGGTTAATATTTTCATGTTTTTTATGCAGAATTTTGCACAGTATTTATGTACTGCACAGGTCACTATGGACAATCCCAGGAGGAAGAGTCATTGGGTAAAAGACACCATGTTTGGGTTATTTGCACATCACTTGAGGAAGGGGCCAGAGTCCCGAAACGTTGTGATATTGATGTGTGTGGTTCACTATTAAACTGATTTTCTTGGAGTGCGGCCCTCATCTTTGTAGTTGTAACAGTGCCAAGTGACTAGAGCTAGGAGGATATTATCTTGTATAAAGAGGGGTAGAGATTCAAGGAAGAAAAATATTAGTCTCCTACTTTACAGAGCACTGACTGTTAAGTCCTCGTTTGGGGTATGCTGTGCAGTTTTGGAATGTATACAAAAATGACATCTTGGAATTAGAGAGAGTTCAGAGAAGGGCAACTAAATTGATGAGGGGAGTGGAGGAGTTAAAGGACAATTATACTCACAGCCAAATAGTACCCAGGGTGAGGACCTAAATTGCTAGGTCCTCTCCTCTGGGTACTTTTCAGATCATCCATAATACTTTCTTAAATTTTCCCCTGAAATGGAAATCAATTCTTTTTGAATGCATTTAAATAAACAATAGAAAATTATTTCTACCGTATTTGTTGTTGAACTATTGTATTTGATGCCAGATACTCTTGTGGGTTTTTTTTTGTTTCATTTAGTGTGCAAACATTGGTCCTGCAGATTACAACTACGATGAAACTATTAGTACCCTGAGGTATGCAAACAGAGCTAAGAATATCAAAAATAAAGCTAGAATTAATGAAGACCCCAAGGATGCTATGCTGCGACAGTTTCAAAAAGAAATTGAAGAGCTCAAGAAGAAGTTGGAGGAAGGTAATTTGGTATTAATTACTCGGACCTGAAGGTTCTATATTAATTAGATTAGATACTTTGAAGACATTTCTTATTCTATGATCCCTTTTTAGGAGAAGACATTTCTGGCTCTGATGACAGCGGGTCAGAGGATGATGAGGATGAAGAGGGAGATATTGGGGAAGATGGTGAAAAGAAGAAAAGACGTAAAGGTAAAACTTTAAACCAGGGCATCTTAAATGTGTAGAAAGTTCTGCCCAGAAAATATTATAATAGGGATGAAACAGCCTATTAACTGGACTTTTAGAGCTTGAGAAACCATTGCATTGTTTATCTTTCATGTGTGGCTAGAGCTGCAATAGTGGAAAATAACTTTGGTTGCTTTGTTAACCATAATCGATTTCTGACATTATATTTATGCAGTGATGTAGGTGTAATTCAAGGTGCCCCTGGTCTCTGCACGCTTGGAAAAAGTCACAAAGTCGCAGCTTCTTGTCTTCGGCCACAATCAGAAAAACAAAGTGGCTGCTTTTGATTTTTCGAAAAGCAGCTTTGTGTGGCGATCCAGGGCATTGTTTTTCTGGGAAAGCTTTGAAGCCTTGTTTTTGAGAATATGGCCAAATATGACTGTTTTTCCGAGCCGTTCTTGAAGCCATGTCTACGGAAAGATTAAATCGCAGCTGTGTGTCTTCGGCCACATTCAGAAAAAGAAAGTTGCGACTTTGTGAGGGCAATTTATATTTGTTTTTCAGACTGTGGGATAATTATATTAATTTATCAATCTATGGGGGCAATTATATTTAATTTATCAGTATGTGGGGGCAGTTATTTTTAATCTACCAGTCTGTAGTTATAGTAGTTTGCTATAGGCTTCGAGGTTAGATTCACGTGCAAGTTAAATAAGTAAAAAAAAGTCTTATAAAGAATTATGCTGGAAAGTTGCACGTGATGTATAGTGCTAGCTCATGGCTTAAGCAGCCCTTTTGACCGTAACAATCCATCAAATAGTTTTTTACTTTTTTGTCGCCATCTCTTGGAAATCTACAGAAAGATCGGAGCCTCATGGTGGGGAACTTCGATCTGCCTGAGTATGGGAGGATTAACTCGGCAGGACTGTGCACAAAATTACATTTAAAAAAATATACATCTCCCAAAAAACAGCCATATTAAATTAGAGGAAACATTGGGGGAACCCTAATCTTCAAGCAGGCTTGTGATCTACATTGGTCTAAAGTAAGCTGGAGAAATCAACAGATTTGACACCTATGCAATCTATTATACAAATGTAAGGTAATATAAATATTTGTTTGGTAGGGGGTGCAATCTGATTATTTTATATACAAATAACACCTATTTGTGTTTTTAAATTGATCACCAGTTAAATTAGTGATGTGTAAACTATTGATAAAATACTTATGCTGGATGGATTATTAATAATGATTTTGGAGGCTCAAAGAGGTAAAACATGTAAAACAGCTTTATATAGCATTTATATGCTAATGTTGAAACTAATGCACTGGTGATTGGAATAATGGGTGGGGTGAGATCAAGAAACAGCGTCCTCCTTTTAGCCTTTTAGCCTCCTTTTATCCTAAATATCTATTAAGTTAAGCATGCTCCGTAATCACTAGCAGCCTGCACAGAGAGAGGGAAATTTCCCACAATGCAATATATATAGGACAATGTCTTGAATAATAGACGGCAAAATGAATGAGCTTAAAGAGCAAGAAAATACATAGTAAATATTAAGAATAAAATCCAACCTCATTCTAAAAAAAAAAAAGAAAAATGTAATTAGTAAATCAGCCATGGCCACCAATCAGATTGCACTACAGTGATAGCAGAATAGATACATAGATAACTAAGATTGTTTCAGTCAAAGGGTAATTTTCCCATGCATTTCACCATGACATAAAATGGCTTTTATGATGTGAAATTATGATTTCCAATAGTTATTATTCCCAATAGTTGATTTTCCCATCTTGTCAGTGTTCTCTTGATTTGTGTTTTCCATGCTGTTCTTTGGGGCCATCTCTTCCAGGCAGTAGCAGCAGCAGAAGCAGTTCACACTCCACAGTGATAGAGAGACCAGTGGATATGTCTTTCCTTAGTGAGTGGGCTGTACAATAAGCCACCTCCTGTGTCCCCCATTCAGTTGCTGCACTTTTGGCTGGAGAAATATCCTGTTGCATGCATTGTTACACATCCTGGCAATTCACAAATGGGTTGCTGCTTTCATAATTTTGCCATTCCTGGCCCTTTATCGGGAATGTGTGGACCCAGCTTTAGGCTGAGCCTTTTGTCCAATTTTGTTTTTTTAATTGGGGCACACGACCGGTTGTGCTGAAATATCTGCTGTTTTGATTCCTATCATATAGACTGGTAAACTGATTTTATTCTGTTTATTGGGAAAATTGCCTCAAGTGTACACAAACTAAACACATATGAGGATCCAGGTGTCCATTGTACATCTGGTAGCTCCATTTATAGGTTTTGTCATATTAATGTATATGATTGTCTTATCTCTGACATTGAAGAACATATGGTAAGGAAGGAGGGGGAGTCTATTACTGCTAGAAAGCAGTCAGTTACTGCATAAATAAAAGTATCCTTTAAATAAAAGCTTTCTTCATAAACTAGATGCCTAAATAGCCTTTTCTGTCCTCTCTACAGAGAACTATTGTGGATTGTAAAGTCCTTGTCCTTTTATCACTGTTTAGGGGAAACTTAAAGTGTATGTATACTGAAAAAATTACTTTGTGTCCTCTTAATCTATAAATAAATATGTGTAATTAGCACTTACTCTGAGGTGTGTGTGTTGCTGCATGCTCCTTCAATAAAGCTCAGGCACTTTTGGCTCAGGCACTGACCTGACTATTTCCCCCCATGCCAACTGTCAATACTGAACACAGTATACAGCACACCAACTGTCAAACTATTCCAGCTACAGCAAAACTGCTTACAGAAATCCTGAAATGTAAGAAGTTTCAGATTGGATATCTAAAGAAATAGGAAGCAGATTAAAGCGACAGTTTAGTGGAAATTATTGTTAAATTGTTAGTTTGTGTAATGCCTTCTTGGTTATTATACATATTCCCTCCCATTTTGACAAATCAGTTGATTTCACACACTTTGCTGTTCCCTGCTGTTGACATTAGTGAGCTGCCATTTCAGGTTCTAACCGTCCTTCTTCTTCCCAGGATACACCACATCCTTGGAATGTTCCTAACAGTAATTACTACTGATTGACTGTTGGATGGGTCAAACATGCTCAGATCTCTACTGAGCAACTGAATCAACCCAGGCGCTGGGTCAAGGGCAAAACCATAACGGACTCTACTAGGGGTCCTGCAAACAGGAAGTCAATATTTCGGTTGCATTCATTTATACACAGATACAATACTGAATTGCCAGATTAAAGGACAATTATACTCACCTTCCCTCCGCTCCTCTTCTGTGTTCATTAGCTTTTACCCAGGGTGAGGCTCTGAACCGGCTGTTCCTCACCCCTGGGTTCGCCTACCAGAGCAGCGTTGCTCTAAGACTCTGGTGTAAGTTACACGAACCCAGGGGTGAGGAAAAGCTAATGAACACAGAAGAGGAGCGGAGGGAAGATGAGTATAATTGTCCTTTAAGGTCTTTGGGATGAAAAAATACTTCTCTTTTTTTTCTGAAAAGCATATGTATTTGCACTGAACTTTCCCTTTAACAAAAAAATGTTACAGTGATAGTTGGGATGAATTATAGTTTTCTACTAATGGGTAATTAAAAAAACAAATTTGACAATGTACATACCCTTTAAAGGGCATCTATGCTGGGGGAAAAAAAAGTTATTTTGAATTTAAACTATTACTATTACTGGAAACTATAATTCTTCTCAACACTGTATAACTTTTTTGTTGATCTGCCCCCTATTTCTTTAGATATCCAGTCTAAAACATCTTACATTTAAGCTGTCAATCAAGTGCCTTGCTCTCACAAACTATTCTTCTGTGAGCAGTTTTACTGTAGCTGGAATGGTGACAGAGTTTTGACAGTTGGAATACTGTGTGCTGTGTGCAGGCTTGACAGTTGGTTTGTGGTAAAAAAAAGTCGGGTCGGATGGAAGTGGTTAAAAGAGGGATAATGCTTCTAAACAAAATGCTAGATTAAAGGCATGCAGCAACACACCCACCTCAGAGTAAGTGCTACTTACACATATTTATTTATAGATTAAGATGAGGAAAGGTATTTTTTTTCAGTATAGTGTCTCTTTAAGGTCCGTACATATGCCGGACGCCTGACGAACAACCCCCGAGTGACAATCTGTCAATAGTCGCGCATGTGTATGTGTTCAGGCAGGCGTCGTTCGTTGATCTGCCATGCTGGATTGACGAATGATGCCAGACTGAACACATACACATGTGCAATTATCTTCCGAAACGGCTGTTCGGCATGCATGTGCACGCGCTCGGGGGTTGTGTGTCGGCTTTGAAATCATACGTGTGTACGATGCTGTAGGCTAGGCATACATAGGCAGATATTTTGGAGGCTGACCAGTTTTTTGTTTTTTTTTTCTATTTTTGAAACGTTTGAATTATTCTCTAATGGTTGATGACTCAAAAATTATACTGACTGCCTCTTGAATCAACTTTTCAGAGATAATATAGTTTGCTTAATAATTTTAAACACTGTGTAAACAGTCATATTCATGTACTGTGCATCTTTAAGGGCCCCACTTAAGTGCACGTTTGCGCACGCGTTCGCGATAGCAAATGCGATTTGGTTATAATGGAAATTGCGGGAACGCAAAAATCCCTGCGATTTCCATTATAACCAAATTACGTCACATCTCGCCTTTACTGACAGGTTCAACCAAGGGGAGTGGCTGTCAGCTGCAGAGGAGTGGTGAGGGACCGGTTCAGATGAGGAACTTCGGGGACATATTTGGAAAATATTGATGTGAAGTGGGGTTTGGAGTGGTCCTCTACATTTATAGCTAAAGTTATTTTTTGACTGGACATGCCCTTTAACTATTAATGACAGGCAGGTGAGATCGCTCATTGCTGCCTCCCTTTGAATAAATGAACACCCAGATTACAGAGTAAAATTTACTTGCCAGCTCTCCACTCTCGGTTTCTCACGAGCGGATCATTGCAGTGTCCTTTCATTAGGATAGGATTGCGCGCCATCTGCTGGTGAGAAGACAGTGTAACAAATAAAATATGTGATTCATAGACAGCCTAGACAGAGCCGTTTGCCTTTGAACCATTAATAGCCCAATTTACTGTAAGTAACACAATATGCTAACAATCTAACCAAAGAATTGTGCTGTTTTCTTCTTTTCTCCTTTTTTTTGCCTGGAATTTATTGTCATTAAATGCAAGAACAAGCAGGTTGGTGAAAAGGATTTTCTCTGAATTGTCAGGAACAGAAAGTTATTTAGGTTGTTCTAGTTTGCCTTTTCATGTCACCCATGTCCCTTTTTAAATACTTTATTTTATCCTGTGCTGTATAAACCGCTTACTAAAACTTTCCTTGCAGTTCTCTTAAGCATCCCAATTAGTACAGGTGTTGAGAGTGTGAACAAATATACATTATGAAAGGATATCTCCACTCGTAATAACAAATATTTGCTCCCCCGGCACGTAGTGTGACGGACTCTTTCTTTTATGAGCATGGATCGAAGACAGAGTCCGTTGGGACTTGTCAGACTGTGCACTGGGGGAGCATCTCTCCTGGCTCCTGATCAATTTATTGAAGAATGGGAGGTAAGACACAGCTCCTTTACCTCCCGCTCTTCAATAAATCTAAATCGCAAAACTTTGTTATTACGAGTGGAGATACCCTTTAAAGATTGCAGGATTATTAGTTCAAATGGATTGAAATCCCCATGCGTGCATGTTTTCCAGAAGAGTAAGATTAGTCTGTGCTGTAAAAAAACCCTTGGCTTGCAGTATTAGGGCTGTCAGGCAAGTGTCATACACAGCAGGGGCTGCCTTGGATAGTCCAGATGAACTTCTTTCATTTGCATTGGTATTGGGAACCAGTTACACTCAAAGGCTGCAATTCTCTTTAATTTGTGACATGTTACCAATCATATTCATTCAAATAAATGGACTTTGTATCCTGCAGCACATCTTACCATGACAGCCCCTGCAGTTGTACCACTCACAGTGAGTTCGCTTCACCTGACCATGACCTGGTGCGGTTAAGTTTTATGTTTGCAGTAACTCATTTTTGCATGCATCCTAATGTGCTTTTTGTTTTGTAAATGACTGAAATAAAAAACAATGTCTTGCAGGTAAGAAGAAAGGGTCACCGGATAAGATGGCTGAAATGCAGGCTAAAATAGATGAAGAAAGGAGAGCTCTTGAAGCTAAACTTGATATGGAAGAGGAAGAAAGGAATAAAGCCAGAGCAGAGTTAGAGAGGCGAGAAAAGGATCTGTTTAAGGCACAGTGAGTATAAAAGTTCAGTGTTGGACAGAGTGCCCCATTTTCAAAAGATATCATCTTTTTTCTGACTAGTGTAATCATACCATCTGATTGTTTATTTGCGCATTTACATATTTGTTTTTGTCTCTTTAATTTAATTTTAAACAAGTATTAAAAAGTACACAGTTAAAAAAGAAAAGTATTTAAAGAAGTTAAGAACAGAAAAGTTGTTTGTATTGCACTCTTTTTAGAATACCTTCCTTTTTTTAGTAGGTGTGGATTGTATAGATGTAAGTAGCTCTGATTGGGAAGTAGCACATTTGCATTTTCAGGGTAGGAGCAGCCCTGTGGGATAGCCCCCTATAATAATACTACTGTTAGCAAAATACTTGCAGATCATGGAAAGGACCCCTTGGTATCAATTAGCCTCTTCAGTGTTCTGCCTCTTCAGTGTTCTGTACAGCACTGGCTATATTGTGTAAATTAACCTGGGAAAAATTGTGGCTTTACACCAGAACTAGAAGAGTAACTATTTGAATTATAAGGTCAATTTGTAATACTGCTCTGATTTTCAGGCAAGAACATCATTCTCTCCTTGAGAAATTATCTGCTTTGGAGAAAAAAGTCATTGTTGGAGGAGTGGACTTGCTGGCCAAGGCAGAAGAACAGGAGAAACTTCTGGAGGAATCAAACATGGAACTTGAAGAGCGTAGGAAAAGAGCAGAGAAACTCCGTCGAGAACTAGAGGAGAAAGAGGTATGCTAGATAACTAGCCATACTTAAAAAGAGATTCGGAAAGAAAATTATTATTTAATTGGAATTTCTGTATTTAAAACAAAGATGTGAAGGTTAAATATTACATAGTAACCAATACTGAATAAAGACCTCATCTTTTTACACTCATTGTGGCGCCTTCCTAACAGATAAAGGCAAAACAGACATTTGGGGCGAATATAATTTATACCAGAAGAGGAAAAAAAATGTATTCCTCGCTTCCTATTGAAAGTGTTTGCACATGCCTTAATCCCATTAGTGGAGGGCAAAGGCAGAAATGTAAATCATTTTGAATGTATCCAGGTCATATTCATAGCTGAGTTTTTCTATTTTCCTTATTAAAGGGTATCTCCACCCCCCAAAGAAAAATGTATATATTGTAGAAAATGGCTGAAAACCTCGACCTCATGAGGTTTAAATAGCTCAAAAGCTGCCCCCAAATGTACTTACCAGCCTTCGTTCCCTCGCTGCCTTCTGCTTGTCTTCCATGCATGAAAACAAGCAGAAGGGACTCATGGCATTTTTTTTTTATATTGGAGTCCAGATCGGACATGCTGGTAATTCACAGAAAATCTTGTAGTCTCTTATGGACTGAAAGACTGGTCATGGCAAACTTTATGCCGCAGCTATTTTCGCTGCTTTGTATGCCGTGATTTCTCGACTGTTCAGTAGCGTCGAACAGTTAGCCGAGACTAAGATCTTACCATGTGCACACAGCCTAAAGCTGTTAAGATTTATAGCAGACTGCTATAGATTCCATTAGAAGCTGTCTTACATTGGCTATAAATTCCCCTACACACATTATAGGGACGTTCTCCCTATTGCTTGTATAGAAGATCGTACTGTGTGTACCCAACTTAAAAAGAAAAAAAAAAAGATGTCCAAAGCCAACTGTGAACCTGAATTACCTTTTTTGTCTGCTGCATATTAGAACAAGTTAAACAAGTAATCAGTTTGTCCCCAGCATAAACTGAAATGTATTTGTATTACAAAGCATTGAGCTTTCTGAAATATTGTGAATATTGAAACTAGAATAAATATTTGTAAAGCTTACTGATGAAATATATTCCATTTCATAGCAAGAACGTTTGGATATTGAAGAGAAATACACTAGTTTACAGGAGGAAGCACAAGGTAAAACAAAAAAACTGAAGAAAGTGTGGACAATGCTAATGGCTGCAAAATCAGAGGCAAGTCTTTTTTTTTTGTTGTTGTATGTTTAGAAATCGACCGTTGGGCTTGTTCATTTGGTTAAAAATGATTAAGGCAAATGGTTCCCCACCTCATGTGAATATGTAATTCACCTTCTTTTATAGTAACGCAATTCCTTACCCAGAAACAAGCACCAGAATCTGTATTTAATTGCATTCCTATGTGTAGCTGTAGGTGGAGGCAAAATCATTAATTTGCAATGATTGGATATATAAGACTTGTTGAGTCTCCAGTTAGTTGGTTTTCATTCCTTAATGAACCCCCTCACCTACTTTATTTGACTGCTGAGTCACTTCAACATATAGACTGACAAATTAGTTTGCACACAATTACAGCATTTTAGTATGGTCTGGCTGTATAACTGGTTGCATTATTGTACAGAGCCTGGTCATATAAAAGGTCCTGTATATACCTGGCATTAGCTAACCTACAGGGAGATTGAATAAAAATTCTTATCGTTAAAAATGGTGCTAATTTTGCCCCAACCAATCAGAACTTATTTAACATTTGAAAGATAACATCTGATTGGTTGGGGCAAAATAAGCTCCATTTTAAACGATAAGAACTTTCATTGAATAACCCTGCTAGTTTACTTCATTTAAAGGTTGCAAAAGTTCCCAGTTAGGGAAGTGCTAAATAGAAAAATGGTAATGAAAATATCAACAGATAATATGCTGATACCTGATGCTAACCAGACTTGAATGGGAATTTACAGAGAGCTGCAGTTGCTGCAGTCACTTTTCCCTCCATCTGCTCGATCTACAGGTCTCAGTGCATTTCATTTCGGTCTTAATTTTATGCCTTAATGGAAACTAAGGATTAGTGTGTGTTAGTGACTATATTTGTTCAAGCCCCCTTCAGCAATTTAGTGAACTGGTTCTGAGTTTAAAGGAGAAGTAAACCCAATTTTTTATACTCCAGAATCTGAAAACAACCCCTTAAAAACACCAATAAACTATAAAATGCCACTTTAGTAAACTCTGTTAAAGTAAATCAAAGCCTGTTAAGAACTGGATGAAGTATCTGTGTGTATGTGCAGTGTTAGACCACACCCCCTGACCTCAGTCACATGCTTCCTTGCTTTATCTGTCCTGTAACAGGATTGGCTAGAGATTATTAATGGGTGTGACCAACTGTAACAAGTTTCTGCCATAGCTAAGGACTGAGCATGAGCAGAACATAATGGTCGTTGACCAAACTGTGTGATATTAGAATGCTGAGAAGTAAAGCACAAATCATATGTTATTTAGGTAAATTTCCCAGCGCCCGTATCAAAATGAGAGGTAAGACACAGATTAATGGTTTTATATCAATGGGTTCTGCCTTCTGGTTAAGTGTTGTTCTGTGGCTTTAGTTGCCCTTTAAAGATGTTCTTTTTTTTTTTTTTTTAAAGGATAGGTTCACTAAAGATTTTTATATATTAACTTCCCTTTTCACAGTGTATTTGTATTCATATTTGTTTGCAAATGAAAACACATCAAGCCTACTGTAATTAATATAGTTTGATAATGAAGACCAATAAGTGTATTCTTGATATTTCCATAATATTTTCAGAATATATACATTACTACGTATTACTTCTAATAAAGTTTAAACACTACAAGAATCTGTTCAGTTTTCCTGCATTATGTCTGTGAGGTGCATGCATTATTTTAATTTGGTTATATTTTTAATATTAGATGGCTGATCTTCAACAAGAACACCAAAGGGAGATTGAGGGTTTACTGGAAAATATCCGTCAACTTAGCCGGGAGTTAAGACTTCAAATGAATATAATTGATAGTTTTATTCCTCAGGAATATCAGGTAAATGGCATTTCTTATGGTCATTCACATGCATAGATGATATTTTTATTCATATACAGCTTATTGAGTTTACAGTGATGCATATACCATATAACTGTTGTTTTGGGATTTTAGCTTCGCCTATGATATTGTTCTGGTAGGGAAGTTAATGGGTAAATTACAACAACTTAGGGTGGATCTGACTCTCTGTAGATGGTGTGCTGATTTTTTGACCGATCACAGTGGGTCAGCTTACATTAAAAAAACCTCTATGACTTATTATACTAACATTAGGGTTCCTATCTACTGAGCCCACTGTTGTTTTCTTTATTTATATCCGATTATAAACCTGTGTCTGTCAATAATTATCTGGTAAAATATGCCAACAACACAGCCTTAATGGGCCTCATCATCGATGATGATGAGGCAGAAGTTGCATCGCTGGCTGCTTTGTGTGTTGATAATAATCTTTTACATCAGTATCAGTAATCTGAATAGGGTAGTGAACTGCAGACTTGCTTTACCTGCGAAAATCAGCAATTCGTTTTTACTAATTCTGAGGTGGAGCAGGTTGAGAATTTAAAATTTTTAGGGGTCTATCTTAGTACTGACCTATCCTGGGGAGGCATATAAAGGAGCTAACTGGGGAAACCCAGCCGCAGAAATTGTGGAGGGAACATGTGTCTCGAGCTATTTTATTAAACTTTTATAGAAGTATGATTGAAAGTAATATATGCAATATATTTTAAAGTAACTGGCTAAAACGAGCATACAAGAGGGTTAAATTCTCTAAGAGACATAATTTAGTGTTCAAAGAGAAAAAATGTGTGGAAAATCAGCCCCTAAGGTTGATAACTGATTATAACAAGGATTGGCATTTCCCTAAATTTGTTTTGAACAAATATTGCCAACTCAGAATGCTTGTATGAGGTAAACCATTAATCACAGCTCGAAAGGCCACAACTATTGGCCGAGGTAGGATTTTTAGGCTTTTTTTTGCCTTCCTCTGGATCAACAGTTAGGCAGGAAATGAGGATATTGCTAGATGGGTTGGACTAAGTCGTAAAGATAAACTTGCTGGTGTGTACCCAGACTAAGTATAGTCACTGGCTGTAAAAGGGGTTGCTGTGCTGCATTAGAGGATAGCTAAAGATTTGTGTGCAGGGAAATGATCAACATTTATATTGTGCCTTATGCAAGTTTGATAAATTGTAAACATGTAGAATAGAAATTCAGATCCCAGTTGGACAGGAAATCTGCTAATCATAAATAGTTTTACTGTGTATTGAAAGAAACTCAAAAGGTCTCAATGCAAGCACACTCCTACCTCTACCTTTAAAATGACTCCAGGATCATGCTTCTAGCTGCAGTATATCCAAACTTACACCAGTATAAACTGTATTGCTTCCTGCTTACACGGTAAGCTGAGACATCAACAGCAAGCCCCTGGCTTGAGCATGCCCACTTGTATCCTTTGGTGGGACAGAGCATTATCAGCTGCATCATAAGCCCTACCCCTAAAATTTTTAATAATTTTTAAAGCTAGGCAGAAACCTAAAAAGACTGCAACTGGCTTTAGAAAAGATTGGGTTTTTTGGGGGGTTGACCCCGAGTCAGTGCAGAGTAGGAAGCAAGATTTTACAAGCCTATAACCATTTTAAACTTTTTTTTTTGTTTGTTTAAAAATGGAAAATACCTGGGACAGGGAGGTAAGATTGATTGTTCCTCCTCCTTGAGGAGCTACAGCACCTAAAGTGTAGTGCTGAAGCCAGGAAGAAGACTGGTAGAATCCGTTTTCTTTGGGATGGTGCATCCCACAAAAAAATATTTGGGAGGTAGGAATAACCAATCCTAAATCCCTGTCCCAAGTACTTTTCATTTTAACGATTTTAGAAAAAAAAATATATACACGCTATACCTCTGCTCTCACACTTATACCTCACCTTTAAAGGACTTTCTTCTGCCAAACCTAATTCTAGTTTTGGGTTTCTAAATCTGCCACACTGATGTTTGTATTATTTCCAGCATAGAATAGGTCAGCTAAGGCAACTAAAGCCTCAAAACAACACTGAATCAGAAGGCAGAGCACCTAAACATAAAATTAGTAATCAGTGTCTTACCTCCCATTTTGGTATGGTTATTGGAAAATTTACCTTGCTAATACAGGGTTTGTGCTTTATTTGCAAACATTCCAGTATCACACAGTGTGTTTAATGACCCTTAGGTTCTTTACTCTGCTAAAGCTGGCTACACACAGTACCGATAAAAACCCCGATACCGTTGGTATCGGGACTTTGTCGTTACTGTGTATACCTTCGTTTTCCGAAGCATGCTGGGAGTTGTAGTTTCCAAACATCGTGATGCCACCCTCACTTGGCATTCAAGATGTTTGGAAACTACAACTCCCAGCTAATAAAGCATGCTGGGAGTTGTAGTTTCCAAAACATCTTGAATGCCAGGTGAGGGTGGCATTCAAGATGTTTGGAAACTACAACTCCCAGCATGCTTTATTAGCTGGGCGTTGTAGTTTCTAAACATCTTGAATGCCAAGTTCTACCCTCGGTTTATACTCGAGTCAACAACTTTTATTAGATTTTTAGGTGAAATTGGTTACCTCGGTTTATACTCGGGTCGGTTTATACTCGAGTATATACGGTAACTACTACTATATTGTTTTAATTTAAATTGTATTCAGATGGTTGGCACTTTTTTCATAGTTGAAACAAATTTCCCCAGGGGCATTGAATCACAAAGGGATTAGGAGAATGAGGCATGGATACAACAGTAACTTATATATTCATCATGCAATAGATTGTGTGTGTGTGAATATATATGTGTGTGTATGTATGTATATATTATATTATAATACATAATTGTGATATTTTATAATGGGAGCTGCAGTGGTATATATCCTTATAAAAATCACTCAGCTATGTAACTAAGTGACTCATTTCTTATATCCCACTACTCTGCCCATTCCAGTGTTCATGCCTGGACAATGACTCAGCATTTTTTGCTGTGTTTAACTTCACTAAGAGAATTTGCTGGAGCTGCTTCCTGTCACTTCATAGCCAATGTCTCTCTCCTTCTCCACAAAGATTTGTTTAACCGCATAGATGCTGGGCTGGGATGTTCCTTTCTACTGGGTTTAAGTTACAGAAGATAGCTTGGGGGATTTAATGTGGAAATAGGGACAAGGCTAGAATTTAAAATGTGAATGGGGTGAAAGAATCAGATACTTATGTATTATAAGAAATAATGCACCCCTTCACATTATAATATAAGGACATTACGCCACCTCGGAGTTCCCTGTCCTGTATAAAAGCACTCGGCCTACGGCCTCGTGCTTCTATATGGTCAGGGAACTCCTCGGTGGCGTAATATCCTTATATTACACTGTAAGGGGTGCATTATCCCTTATATATTATATATACTTTTATTATGTCAAACATCGATGAGTTTCGGTCCGCTACGACGAGTTTCGGTCTGTTACGGACCGTTCTCAAAACAAATTGTATATAACAACTTCAAACTTAAATAGCTGTGCAACTCACCTGATAACCCCGCCCACCGTGGGCGTGTTCCCCCACCCACCAGTCCTCCAAGTAAGTGTCCAAAGTACATGTTACAAATAGTCAATAGTTTCCAATGGGGAGCTCTGATGTGAATCCGATTGATACAATTAAACTATTAGTGACACTGTGTCTCAAATTCTGTTTTATTCCATAAGTGGAGAATAATATAGAGCTCCACGCTGGTGGAAAAATCTAAAACGTGACTCGTGTATTCCAAATGGAGGAAGTAAGGCAAATCCAGAAAGTGCTAGTGCTGTGAGATAAATAGTGAACAATTATATAACGTGACTTGGATATATACAGGTTATATATAAAAAACACTGTGCCAAGTGCTAATATAAAACTCTAAAAATATAACTCTAAAAATATATTATTCTTATGGTAGCGGTGGATCTAAAAAACTAGATGATTTAAGCTATCACATAATGCAGTTAATCTTAAGATATAACCAATATATACCAATGATCCACAAGGGCAGGTCCTCGTGTGGGTCAAAACTTGGGGCTCAAATATACAAAGGAATATACAGTCAGATAAAAAATCATAGTCTAGAACCTGTACAGATACACAATGGGCTAAAAAAATCGTATAAAGCATCATACAAAGCAGGACAGGGAACAGGTTTCATTAAGGCCCCTTGGGGATAGGGTGTCTAGACACCTAATCCATTGTGCTTCTCGTTGTAATAAGGCTCGATCCCTATCGAGTCACGTTTAAGATTTTTCCACCAGCGTGGAGCTCTATATTATTCTTCACTTATGGAATAAAACAGAATTTGAGACACAGTGTCACTGATAGTTTAATTGTATCGATCGGATTCACATCGGAGCTCCACATTGGAAACTATTGACTATATTTGTAACGTGCTTTGGACACTTACTTGGAGGACTGGTGGTGGGTGGGAGAACACGCCCACGGTGGGCGGGGTTATCAGGTGAATCTCACAGCTATTCAAGTTTGAATTTGTTATATACAATTTGCCTTGTGAACGCTCCGTAGCGGACCGAAACTCGTCGAGGTTTGACATAATAAAAGCATATTAGAAATTCCAGGAGTGCTCCTCTCCTCGCTACTTTGTATCCTTATATCAGGAAGCACCCGGGTAGCTGACAACAAGGCTGATGCGAGTGCCGCTCTTGTACCAATTTGTTTATATATATATATATCATAGTTTTTATGTTAATAGAAATGCAAATATTAGAACTACACCTCAAAGATTGACAAGTTTATAGAACAATGAAAATGTAAAGTAGTTCTTATTTTTAGTGACCTTTCATATTATTTACAGAGTAATAGAAACCATGCACATCGGTCTTGCAAATCCATGTATTATTGCTTCATACACTGGTACACAGGTAGTGTAACGTTTTGGTACAAAGTAGTACCTTCTTCTGACAAATAAGTAAATTAAATTTACATAAATACATTGGCTTGCAAGACTGATCTGCATGGTTTCTATTACTCTGCTTATCTTCCAACCACTTACCTTGGTTACCATGGTTTCCTCTCCTTTAACTACTGTCCTTAGGTGTGTGCAGGATAACCTCTTGGCTTTCTTTCATATTATTTACAGTGATCTTTTTGTTTGTTTCAGGAAATGATTGAAAATTATGTTCATTGGAATGAAGACATTGGAGAATGGCAGCTGGTATGTGTGTTAATAAAGGACACCAAGTTCTACCAAAAAGGTTCAACTGTTTCTAAGTAAATCTAAACATTCTCTTTTTAATGTTTCTCTTTAAGAAATGTGTTGCCTACACGGGAAACAATATGAGAAAACAGACTCCAGTTCCAGACAAGAAAGAAAAAGATGTAAGATGAACTTAAACTTTGTGAATTGAATTGTGTGTGATCGTAACAGGGATCAAATGATGTTTATGCTATGGATAGAAACCATCTAGCATTTGTGCTAATAATAGAGATCATAAAGACATGTTGTGTGTACGACAAAGTACTTGAATGATAAGCTGTTTAAGGCAGGGCCTACATATAATATTAAAAGAGCCTTGAATGTCCTATAAGTTATATCCTGATAATCCGTGCTTAGCTATGTCCTCGGTTATAATTGATACTTGGCTATTTCCTCAAGGTCTCCTGACTTAATCATGCTTATTGTAGGATATAATGCATCTTTAAAAAAATAAGGATGTTAGGACTCCCCTTGACGGTCCATGACCTGTATAAATATATATAGCAGTGAAACCTATTAGTGACTATTCAGTTAGATCAACTAGACTTAAAGTTTAAATTTAAGAAATTTCGTTAATCATCCGACTGGCTTTCTCAATTCAGAATGAACAGTACAGGAATCCATCATGTCTTGCATTCAGAAGGATCCTAAAACCTGGCTGTTATATGATAATTGGGACTTTTCAGGGTACTTACGGGGAGATACAATATCACTTCTCCCGTTACTTACCTTAGCCCGATCCCGCGATACAATAACTGACGTAAGCGAGATTACGTCAGTTATTGCATCGCGGGATCGGGCAAAGGTAAGGAGCGGGAGTTTAACGCTCCATAACCCGTATTGTTAAGTTTCACTCTAGAAAGTAGCGCAAAACTTAACACTACAGGTTTTGGATCGTTAGCACAGCGCTATTTCCAAAAACATTCGGAAATGGCGATGTGCTCGAAAATCCGTCCAAAACCCACGTTAACCCAAATTTTTTTAGGGTTAACGTGGGTTTTAGACGGAAAATGGCTATATTGAATCTCCCCCTTAATTTCCAACAGATTCTTGGACAAGAATCATTCTGAATTGAGAAAGCCATTTGCATGACTAGAGAAACGTCTTCAGGAACTAAATTTTAAGTCCAGTTGATCTAACTGAATACAACAGATATACCATGACCTGGATGAATGAGAACCTTCACAAGCATATTAGTGACTTCTAATATGTTTAATATTTACAATACAGTGTACATTATTCACTATACAGTATTATATACACAATTAATATTAAACAAAATGTGGCAAAGGTTTGTTTGCAGAGCTAGAACTTGTTTTGTTTTATTTACAAATCTAAACAAATAAAATACTAAATATTAAAGCTTCAGAACAACATTGAATTAGAAGGCAAAGCTCCTTGTTCTAAAAGCAGTAATTAGTGTCTTACATCTCATTTTAATATGGTTGTTGAGAAATTTTACTTTCTAACATGAGGTTTGTGTCTTATTTCCCAGTGTTTCAGTATTGCACAGTGTGGTCACTGACAATTATGTTCTTTACACATGCTCAGTCCTAAGATTGCAGGAACTTGTAGCCTTTAGCCAATCCTTTTACAGGACAGAGTAGGCAAGGGAGCATGTGACTGAGGTCAGGGGAGTGGCCAGGTGTTTTTAGAGGGTATATGTTCCTATTCTGGAGTGTAAAAATATGGGTTTAGTTCTCCTTTAATGGTTAAGATTGAAATGGTTTATTTGCATTATTTTAACTGCATTGGATGAAAAACAAGGTCCAGAACAGTACACTAGTTCACAAAAAAAAGGAGAATAATTTTTATAGAAAGTATAAAGGAATAGTTCATTTCCAAAGTGAACTATTCCTTTAATGTGTTGAATGAAGCCTGGGAGGTTAAGGAGCTATGCCTTACCGCCTGTTCTTCAATCAATAGCTCAAGAACCTGGAATGAAGATTCAAGAAACTTACCTTTTGCATGATCCACCGCAGCTTCAATGACAGGTCCTGACTGCTTCCTGGTTCTGTACAGCTAGCGCAATAATGTGCACTATAGTTAGACAGAACAAGAAATTGATCGTAGATTTCACTGTTGTCGCAGTGGATCAGGCAAATTTATGATATTTACACCCAAATTGAAAGATTTAGAGAATCTGTTACTAGTCCACAGTGATCTAATGGGTGTTTTACTTTTTCAGCCTTTTGAAGTAGACCTGTCTCATGTGTATTTGGCTTACACAGAGGAGAGTCTTCGTCAGTCCCTAATGAAACTGGAGAGGCCAAGGACTTCAAAGGGAAAAACACGACCCAAAACTGGTAGAAGGTGCATATCTACAAGCTCCAACATAATACTCTGTTTACATTGCACTTACATGTTTTGCAAATATTTAATACTTCTGAAGCAGTGTTATTTTTTTATGGAAAAAAGGTTAAAGAAATGGCAGAAATATAAGGACCCAAATTGTTTTAACAATAAACCAGAGGTATTCTAATACAGTTATCTCCAACTCTGGTTTTGTTACAACTACATCTCTCTGAAAATTTCCTGGCTGCCTTGTGCTGTTGTAGAAGAATGCAAGCAGCAAGAAAATTAACAGTGCACAAGGTATATAATCAAGTATCCAAATAGGCGGGAGGTGCTCATGATAAAAGCAATAAATAGTATCAAAAACCTAAAAGAGAGAAAAAAAAGAAGAATGCAGAGATAGTTTTCAAATATCTGGCAGCAGGTTTGATATCCCATTTTGAAATGTTTCAAATCATATATTTAATCAGTAATTAGTATTTTAATTTCTGAACTTTTAGAGACTATGAAAGTATACTGTTTAATCTGTTCTTCTGCCTCACTGTCACCAGCCACCACTAACCCCTCTAGCCCCCCCCCCTTCTGACTTGATGCCAGCAAATCAAGGAAGGTTGTAAGGAGTGCAGAGGCAAAAGAACCCTCCCAAACTTCTTTCTTTTTTTACCACAGATACAACCTCCCAAAAATAATTTATGTAGATGAAGCAGGGAGGCCTTTATTATAGTTTTTGAATCAGGCCTGGTGAATTCTAGTTATACCACTAAAGATTTGTAATCTTGGGCCTATTGATTGTGTCAATGACTGTTAGATAGCTATCATTTGCCTGCACATGGGTCCAGCTTTAAAAATTCACATTTTAACTAAAAATATCACAATACCCTGACCTATTGTTTGCACATGTTTGGTTAGAACATTGGCTGTGGTGATGCATTTTTTATGGTCTCTTGTAAATTTCAAATCTTTTCCTCCTTAACAGGAAGCGATCAGCAAAACCAGAGGCTGTGATCAGCTCCTTGCTTCAGTAACACTTCTCTACTGCATAGGACCTTGATCAAGTAATCGTGCGCTGTGATAAGAGGCCACTGTGCAGAAGTGTTTATGTAACAAAAATTGTTAAGTGGTAGATTACAAGGCATGTGTCGGGTTGTGATGTCTTCAGGAAGAACCATTTTATTCTTAGAGCTGCCTGCCTCATACTTCCCTTGTAATATTTCAGCTTATGGACATGTTATTGCTTCTTCTATAACATTTGTTTGGATGGACATCCTTCAATACAAAGAAGATTATTCCCATCCACTGTGAAGGTGAACCTCAAAAAATATGATTTACTTCATGGAATTCAGTCAATTCAGGTTTCCCCTTTTTTACAATACTATTTGTTTTTTTACAGGACATTAATGTTGTTATTGTTTGTTATGTAGGAAATTCAGATGTTGATAAATTATTACCCACCAAGACAAAAAACGTGGGAAATGAATTAAGGGGACAAGAAATGTATGCGTAAAAAGTATGCAGAGGAACTTCCAGCGTTGGTATCAGAAACAGACGTAACGGCCTGGAAAATTTCCCTCTGTATTGGTCGCCCCCCCTGTACTAAGGTATAGGGAGTCGGCCATGATGGTAGGGTGTGTGGTAGTCACAAACGATCTCCCGATATTTTATATAGGAAGAACGCTCACTGTGTATAGCCACATCTTTCAAAGATGACAAACAGAATCTTAAAGATAGATTGGTACTGTGTGTACCCAGCTTTAATTCATAAGAAGGGAAATTTATTGTTTTGCGGGTGCAAGTAATCCTATTTCTGACCTCTCAGAAACATCTATGAGATTAATCTGTTCAAACTGATGGTACGAACACTGGCACATCCCACACAAAAGTAAACACTAATGTGCAGAAAATAAAGCAGATACGAAGTGTGCATAAAATACACATATGCATTTCTGTCAATGTAGTGTTATGTGCAGTGAATACAACCAGGTTCTAAAGATTAACACTAATCATGGCCATAGGCGCAAAGTTTGTGGATGTACAATATTGTGATATTACGATATCGTTGGATTGTGTATGGACGATCGGCTGATAAGTTGATCTTTTTTCCATTGGCCAATCCGATTGTATGATCAGGCCATTGCGTCTGTGTCCACCATACACTTTTTGAGCAATTGGCTTTATATCTAGTGTGTGGACCCAGCTTTAGCCATTTGCTAAAATCTATAAAACTGAACCTATTATATTTGGGATACAGCAGGTAGTCAAGCACTTTCTGATTATTTTAAGAATTGGGCACACCCCGTCGTGCATCTCTTCCACATCACCACACACACCCCTGGCGCATCTTCCAATCCCCCTGCACCTCTTTGCTGCAGCGCACTCTGTGGCTGAAAAGTGGTACTTTACTGTGTCCGTGACTGCGGGTTAGTATATAAGATTATACCCGGAGACTTTAGATATTTTAATTTCCACAGTCCACTTAGGCATTTTGTCTATTAGTCCTAGAGTGGGTTATAGCATGACTGCTTTTTCCAGTCCCTTTGGTTGAAAGAATTTACTGACTGTGTATAGGTGTTTGTACATGAATTATTTTGAAAAAAATGTAATAATTTTATGGGCTTTAAATCAGGGAAAATGTATTGTAATCTGGAGAAGTCCTGTAAAAGGCAGTCAGTAATTACTACCTGCATTGGTATGAGCAGCATTTGTTTGTACGTTTGTTTTTATCGTCTTTTTATTCTTTACTTTGTATTGCCTTGTTTAAGTAAATGTGCTCTAAAAGACAATGTAAAAACCACCTACAGCATAACGTTCTGTAGCATTTTTTCTACAAGGTTTTTCTCCTAGAATGTGTCATGTCACAAGGCCCTGTTGTTTACAGCTTCACATTGTGCAAGCTAGTTTTAAATAAATCTCTTACCTGACTTTTACAAGTTTGGTTAATAAAAAAAAAAACTAGTAACCCATAGGTTAAAGTGAGTATGTAAAGGGCATGTTTACCCCCAAAATACATTTTTTGGTATATATAAAGCCCAAAACCTGAAACATTGTTGCCAGGTGAAGAAGTATATTTTAGGAGGCTTAAAAAATGTATCATGTAGCACAGAACTATATGTATAGTAATGCACAGGGGTAGACAAATTGTATTTGACATTAGTAGCCAGTGATAAAAGGTTAGGAGACAAAATTGCTTTTGTTAGTAGCCAGTTCCATAGAAATCCGTGTAAAACCTTACAAAAATGTAGTTTCCAGGTATACATTCTGGCTCCTGGGATTTGTCCAGCCCAGGTAATGCTTGCTGCTAATCAATAATACTATTCTGCATATTTGTATGAATTTAAAAGAAAATGATTTGCTATATATGTAATATTACATTACTTGTTTGAGTTTCCAAGGTCTTTTTTTTTTTTTTTGTAAATGTATATTACTCCACAAAATGCAAAAAAAAAGTGAGCACAAGGAAAGGAAAAATGCAAAAAATGGATTGAATCATTTTGCTGCCCTTTTCTATAGATCCATTTTTGCCAACAAACAGCTCATGGAAAAACTCAATTCCATCTATATGTATCTTAATTTATTAATTTCTCTTAGTAAACAATATCAGTATGTTCAGTGCGCTAATGTGCATTTTGTTTGTTTTTAGTTTTTTTGTATTTCAGTCCAATGGATGGATTTTTAACAGGTACATACAGTAGGTTCCTAGGAAAGTGTACAAGTGGTGATCCCTAACAGTTTCAAAAATGGAAACCTAGTGGTTGGGCTACCTAGAAAAATAAAGCTGGTATCTGTATTTTTGTGACAAGGCATATTTAAAGCCACTGAGAAAAATACCAACTGTGGCACAAAATACTAATATTTTCCACCCTTGCAACAAAGTGCCATTGGCTAAAATAGCCTTAAAGTATAACTGTATTGCCTCAATGCATTTTTTTTTTTTAAAAATTGCTTTCAAAAGAGTAATGGTATGCAGCCTTACCAATACGTTTTTTTTTCCTTATTTCGAGCTTCTCTCTGCCTTCAATTAGCCACACTGTAAAGGGGGCTTAACAATTCTTTTTAACTGTAACGGTCACTCAAAACTAGCATGTGAGAAAACACTCCTCCACCCATCCTTGATCAGCTTGATTATGTAGGCTGTATCCTAGCAACTGAACAGTTCAAGTTTGTTTGACTGGCAGAGGAGGAGAGAGGTTACAACAGACATTCCCCTCAGCCAATGGCAAGTGATGTTAATCATGGGGGCCGTCTAGGAGGCGGGCTTTTAGCGCTCATCTTTGCTGTGTGATATCTAAGTGAAGGCAACATGATTGTAAATAAGAGTAAGCAATTTCAGCCACTGGAACTGTGGATATGTAATGGGGGAGATGTTGTTTTTTGGGGTATTGTTGTCCTTTTAATTAGTAAAATACTAATAGTTATTTTTCTGAACCAGTCATAAAATCACACCAAGAAAGCAGCAATATCAGCATTGTCCGTCCATGATAGCTACTTTACTTTTTATAAAACCATATAAGATCCTAAAGCCAAGAACACAGATAAAAAAGTTAGCAAATGTAATCACTCAGTGCAGGTCTGTAGTTTACTTTAAGTACAGTTTTTACTGTAAATATTTAGTTAAAAAATTAAATATCCTGTGTAAGTTTGGGAAGCACTTTACAAAATTAAGATGGTTTGTTCTTTATTTAGCTTTATTTACATATCTCTATGTACGCAGTATGCTATATTTTGATAGGTTGCAAAATACAGATTATACCCAGTGACAGATTCTCTAATGTAATACAAACTGATTACAAAGCTGAATATCAAATAAAGTATGTGAAATATCAATGCCAGTAAGAACGAAAACATGAAAGTTTACACGTCTTTTCTGCTACTGAACTGGATCAAATCCATTGTTGCTAATTTACGGGGTAAATTTACCTTATTAGAATTGGACCTCTCTTATGTGGACAGTACATTTTCCCAGGGCAAGATTTATTTATTGTTTATTTAATTTATACATTTCACAGTGAGATTTTATGCTGTTATTACAAACAAGATGCAACATACAGAAAAGCCTTTTGTGGTTAAAAATGCATCCTTCTTTTAGACCGTAATGTCAGATTATTTCCCTTGTGACTTATAGGAAGGTAAGAGCAGATGTGTAGAATACATAGGCTTTATTTACAAAGGTGTGCGGTATTGCTATTTTGCATTACCACCCCTTTACCATGGTTGTAAAATGATGACACGGCGCAATATTTTATGACCGCAGTGTAAAATAGCACACAGTATTGGCCATTTCCAACTGCAGTGGTCTTTAACAATTTTTCAGTTTATAAATATGCCCCTATGAGTGGATTTTCAAGATAAAGTCCTGGAAAATGAAAACTTCTTGATAAATACAGCAGTTTGGGTCACAGAATGGGTGGGAGATTGTGTTTTTTTTTAGTAATTCCTAACATACAATCAGTGCGGCATATAGACTTGGGTGAAGGTGATGTCAGGAATGGGATGGCTTTTCTTTTAAATACAAAAGCTTTCCTGTAAACTATATTAAAAGGCTGCTTTTTCATTTACCAGATATATAATGGATAAAGCTGAAAATAGTTATTACCAAAATTCCAATTAGAATGGGTACGTTCTTAATACCTCATTGATAAATTACATGAATTGTTTTAATAGTGTAGTCCTGATAGTGTTAATTAACAATCTGTGTAAAGGCCAAGCTGCATTTAAAAAAAAAAAAGGACTTGTATTGACATTAATTCTAATAGTTTCAATAATGAATTCTAACTAATTCTATCCATTTACCCAGTCTTGTTATGTATAATGGGCAGGGCCCATAATATATTATGCATTTTAACTCCTTTACTGTTTTACAACCAAACACCATCATCCCATACATCAGTTGTACCTTACCAGCCATTGTGTGTTTTCCCAACTCCTTTGAAATAAAGTTTACTTTAAAATGAAGAACTATTTGTTTATTTCTGCCTCCTTGGTGTTTATTATTTGCCTTCTACAAGGTGCCATCTCCTTTTATTCAAACATACTTGATATCAATTTCTAATAGACATATACAATTGTGCAGATCTTATACATCAACTTAACATTAAGTAAAATCCACCTATTCATGTTTTTGAATTTCCCTTTCTTTTATAAATACCAGCTGTTGATTTTAAAACCACCATCAGCATTCCTTGGGACATAATTTAGTGCTTTTAAAATGTGAATGATTGGCTAAATATGAAAATTGCTGTAGTGATTTCCCTTTATCAAGGGGTCAAATGGCTACTAAAAGTTTTAAATCCCTGTGCTTAATTCATACTCACCAGCAGATACGACTGTGTGATTTCCCAACATCGTAATCTATAGAGATCTTCTGACTGGCCAAATCTTTAGCCTACTTTTACACAAATGGTTTTATGTACCTTTTTCCAGATGTTTTACTGTTAGCAAAACTACGTGTAGCATTTCACTAGAGGTGGCTGACATGGTTACCGCTCAGAACAATTCCAAAGAATGGCAACATGCCGATGTGTGAAAGTAGGCTTACTTGGGCTTTATGTAATGGTGCCCAGATAAGCTCATTGGTGCCCTTTGCTAGGCAATACCACAAGTAATAATAACATGACCTTGTGGGTTTTTTGCTGTTTGTTTCTTACACAATTTAAACAAAGTTTTGTTTTATTTCTTTATTTGTAAAAAGAAAAAAAAAAAAAAAGATAACAGCATTCGGTTTACACACACCTGCATTACACATTCATCAGGAAAATGATAAATATTAGAAAACAAAAAGTGCTTTACTTCCTCCTCACGGTAATTATTTGTGAAATAAATTAAAAGTATTTACAGAGTGCAGACAGATAGATTAACAGCTGCGGAATTGGCAGTTCACATTTTAGACAAGCTCAGCTGCCAGATGATATTATTGCTCCAAACTCTAGTAAACCATTTACTAAAGCGCCGAAAAAAACACAGAAAAGCAGAAATTTCTGCAATGGCAATTACAGTTTAACTAAACAGGCGCAGGCCCTTAGACAGTGGCTGAGGCCACACTAGAGTGCGCTCGGTTGCGCAATCACATGCGATTTCTGCAATTTGCCCTTACTGGAGCGCAGGCGTAACGCACCAAAACGATGGTGATCGCATGCACTACAATAAGCGGAATGCAGTGGGCACCAACACAGGATGTGGCTACCCCCATAGCCCAACACTACTGTGTGCTTTAAAGAGCATGATCGGATTGCACTTAAATTCGCAGTAGTGTAGCCTAGCCCTAAATAAACAATTGATTCTCTTTCTACCTTTCCAAAAATTCAATGTAAAACAAGAATATACCCTTTTAATATTGTAATGTTACAGCTTGAATTGACCAGATCTCTAAATGCCACAGAAAATATCAATGTGGAGGTAATTTCTGGTACCTAAACTGGTGACCAAGATGGGATAGACAACCAGTGTTTCTATTAATCTCCAGCAAAGACCCACAAACTGGCAATTTTCAAGAGTAACTTATGGCACAAATTGGAAACATTTCCTGTATGACATTAATGTGCTAGAAGCAACGCTCCAACACTCAGGGTAAGTTACAATACCATTAGTACTTACATCACATTAATACTTAGGGAAGCAAAATTTTGCTTCCCAATATAATAAAAATAGTGAAATAAAAGTCTTCATATTAATGGGGTTTCTTTTGCCATTCTTTGAACAGTTTGGTTTACATTTCTCCCATTCCTCTAATACAACAGAACACAGAAATATTTTAGCTGCCATAGATCTGTAAGGGAAAGGAAACACGCATGCATTTGGCAAAATACACTAAAAGTTAACACCTTGCTAAACAAATGAGTAAAAACAAAATGCCCATCAGGCAAGTCTATAACTGGGGCTACACACATTGAAATCATTAGGTGCATATTAACTAAGCAATTTGGTCCATAAATAAAATAATATATGGAGTTATTGTGCCAATAGGACACTTAATACTAACAGGCAATATATATATATAAAATTAGAATTCACAAAGGATATCCACTTGTATCCCCTCAGAAATCCCTGTAAGGAAAGGCACAAAGGACGAGCTGGAGGGAGATCGCTGGTTTTAAAATTATATAACAATGGTGGACGGCAGGGTTCCCTCTAAGCCAAAGTTCATACAAAGATAATATACATAAACAAAATAAACAAGGCAATACAATGCACAGTAAATGTTGTAAACAATTGTAAAATATTTTTTTATCTACCAAGGTCGCACACATTTTTGCCCACTTAACTGTGAAAATTTAGAAAGCTGCGGTATAGTTTTTTTTGCCATACCGAGGGTTAGTTAATTTAAGATTGCGGCCGTAAATGTGCGACCGCAATCGTACATTTACAACTAAACGTTCGATCGTCGAATACCGTGCGGTAGTAAACTACCACAACGGTATTCTATGGGGATCGTAAATCTATAATTTAGTTATCTTAGATTTACAATCTGTATCGTAAATTTACGATCGCTAAACCGATCGTTAATCTCCGATCAGTTTAACGATCGTAAATTTACGATACCGATCGTTAAAGGTGCGGTATTGCTAAATAGCGATACCGCCGATTTATAAATATGAACCATAATACTGAATGGGGTTTTTCTCAGTCTGTTGATTTATTTTCTGCCCCCTAGCTGTTTCATGCTGATTGCACTATGCTATCCTAGCTAGTTGTCAATCATCAGATCTTACAAGGTTTTAAAAGTGTAGATGTATTAAATGTTAGCTGTGGTCTCCATAATTTTACGAGCTCTATCATACCTTTCAAACAAGCCTAGGGTGATACCTCTAGCTTCTCTTGAGCTAAAGTTATAGGCTTGTTAAATTACATCTTTGTCCAGATCTTTTGAGTCTGGGACAGTCATATGTGCTGTGAAAAGACACCAACACCCCCCCCTTCCCAAGAAATTATCTTTTCTGAAGCTAGTTTCAGACCTGCAACCATTTTCTGTCCTTTGCTATGGACATCTCCGGGAGAGAAAGCCACAGACAGACTTGGGGCAGGGTGATGGTGATGTGACAGATCACAGTACTAGTAAGAAAAAAAACACCTTTTATAATGCTGTATTTTTGGATAGATTGCAGCTAGAAGCATGAGCTGGAAGTCAATTTTAAGGTATTATAAAGGCCACTTATATGGAGATCACAGTTCCCCTTTAGTCTACGATGCTGCTGTAGCAAATGTTTTTTTAAAACTTTCTAAAGGAATCAGTGCATTATTATGACAGTATTGTATTGATATTATGAGCTGTATTTAAAAACCTACAGTATCCTCTCAGTGAATCTCTATTTACAATTACAATTTACTATTTTTTTAAGGTGCTTAAAGTGACAGTACAATGCATAACCTCTATTTAATAATTATACCTCCAGTTTTCCAAGGGAATGTAACTTTAAGCATATAATCCCTAAAAGTAATTTCCTCACCTCCGTTAATAGGGCCTCAATTATCATCAAAATGAAACTGCAACAGATCTCCTTTAGGCAACCAACTAACACATTAACCCTTTTCTTGCGAGAGGAAGACACCATAGCATTGCTGTTCTTATAATAAAAGGCACGGTATGTTTTAATTACCGACAATGCTAAGTCTACAACAATACCTCCTTTCAATTAGATTGATAGTCCCTGAGTGCAGATTTCGAGTATTCGGAAAAATGCTTAAACTTTCTGATCGCTATTTTCACAAATATAATAAAAGGCACGTTATTTTATATTCTACAGTTTGTATTATATATATCCAGTAGAATAATAATCTGTATTGTGCTTCCACGTGAAAGAAGATGGCTCAGGTATGTACCAACCAGGCTTCTTGAACTAACCAATGACAAAGTTATCAGGTAAGCTAAAGATATAAATCATGTCCTCAGATGATAGAAACATTTTGTACCTCTGTTAGTCATGCTACACTTGACTCAGTTGTTCCATTGCTTTCCACAGGGAGAACAGAAAGGCCATGTACTAGTTAGTCATCATGAGCAGACTGCAAGACTGGGCATGGAGAGCTGACCTGTAACTGTGTCTTCTCGGTTATCCCTTCCTTCCTCTTTCTGTCTTCTGAAAGGCAATTTTCATTATAAAGATATTGGAAACCATCATAAAACTCATCGGTTTCCATGATCTCTTCCTTTATTTGCTTGGTGACAGAGATGTAACCTCCTGGAATAGGTGAATTTGTGTTTGACTGGGTTGCTGGTGTGTAACAGTATGAAGATTCTTTTTTGTGATTGGCTTGTTGTGGATTTTTATTAGAAATGAAGATGTAGACAGGGTTCGGTGGAGATAACATTCCAAGATGTTGGTCAACCATCTCTTTACAGTTAATAAATGTGGAATTGTCAACCTTTAATGAAATAATAATGCAGTTTATATTTTCAACCATAACCAGCTTTAAGCTATCCTAAAATTCCCCTCCAAGAACCTTCAACAAAACTGGATTACCCTCTATCCATGGTTCTTTTTAGATTGATTAAGGGCTAGGCCACACTGATTGCGATTTTTTTGTGTTTGCACTTTTTTCAAATCATTGGAATCGCGTTTTCGGGGGCAATTTGCGTTCCGCATTTTAAATCGCAATCACATGCGTTTTCCAATACTTAATAAAAACGCATGCGCAAACGCAATGAAATTGCATGCGATTCCGTGTGCGATTGTGTTTGCGTTGCAGAGTGGCCGTGTCCTGAAGAATAGTGCTCCAAAGCACCACAGAGGATTGCTTTCCTACATTTGCTCTTATTTAAATGGTAATCGTGGTCTCTATTGAAAAGAGTTCTTTTTAAACATGCCTAGGATATCCTCTCTAGCTTCTCTGGATCATAAAGGACAACTATGCTCTAAAACTTAACTCTTTAAAAATGAAAAGTACCTGGGGCAGGGTGGTGGGATTGATTATTCCTACATCCAAATATTGTTTTGATGAGGAGCTACAGCACACACTGTTTTTATCTGCCAGGTTAGTCCTGGACTTTCCTGTATTTAAGATAGTTGTGAAGACAGAAGGAAGGCTGGCAGAAGCAGTTTTCTTTGTGCTGGCGCTCCTCACAAAATAAATATTGGGAGGTTACCAATCCTTCCTCCATGCCCCAGTACTTTTTTTTAAACCTTTATACACACTAAAAAAACAAACTCTTTTCTGAAGCTGTTACAGACCTGCCACCATTCTCTGTACTTTCCTCTACCTATGGATACCTTGGAGAGAAAAACAAATATTTTCAAGCTTATGGCTAGCTTTAAAAATGATTACGTTTAGTGGCAGGGCTTATGATGCAGCTGATGATACTCTGTCCTCTGTCCCAGCAGTGGGCATGCTCAAACTTGAGACTTGGGGGTAGACCAGTGATGTTAAATCAGCAGTTATATAGGCTATGGGTCACATGAAGTAAAGTAAAAAAAAAAAAAAAAAAAAACTTACTCTGCTTATGTCTCAATCATGTATCAACCCTCCTTACTAGTAAGTAGTAATAAAGTAATGGTAAGTTAAAAAAAAAAAAAGTTAAAAAGGTTTTTAAGATCTACCTTTGCTTTTTTAAGCAGCTCCATGATGACAGGGAACCAATCAGTAGTTAGTTTCTCCAACTCCAGGGTAATGATTACTAAAGCCAAGGTGGAGCCTCTAAACTGCAGGAGCTGGTGGCAAGCCATGCAGTGCTGGATCTGCTTAGTCAAAAAATTCAAGTGGCGGGAAGCATTCATCTTAGGAAGACTATTGAAGAGGTGAGGCCAGCTGGACATCACAATGGCATGCATCTGCAAGTTCAGAACACATTTTGGTTTGATCTTTCGGTCTACTAAGTTTTAGAAAACGAATGCTGGCAATAGAGGTTCGCACCATCCGACATTCTCGCAGCATTTCCTGGCCGGATGTTTAAAATTCATAAGCTCTCTGCTGCTACTGCGAGTTACCACAACCAAATGCAGTGAAATGCCTATTTTCTATAGCTTCCTCACACAGAATGCTTTCTAAGAATAACCTAAATCATAATCTATTGCTGCAGGTTTGGTAAATGTATTTAAACATTATCTTACAAACCAAATACCAAAAGAACATATATCATTTTAATCAGCACAATATGGTAATACACATGTAAGATATTGAGACTTTACCAGGGAGATTTGATATCGCTAAGACATAAGCCTTACCTTTATTGTCCGTTTATTTGTCCTTTATTGAATTGATGGGTTGTGGCAAGGTAAGGCTTTTCTTTGTGTTAATTTTACACCCATACAATGCCAAAAAACAACCAAATTTCATATTAAAAAAATATGCCCATACCTTTATACCCTAATTTATCAGGATGCTTGCATGTATCGGAGTACCTGGTCATATTGAGTCAATCTCAATATCAGTGTGAGGCTGCTGTTAACTTGAGTTAAGATTTCACAAGACAAAGTCAGCATTTTAAGTACTGATCATTACCAATAAAATAGAATTATTTGTTACACACTGATTTTCCAAAATGTGAATCCCTAATTATATGCTGATGTTTTTATTTCTAGATTTAGAATATATAAAGTTTTAAAGGATTGTTGCTACATAACACTTTAATTTATGCATGTTTTCCAAAATCTATACAAAATGTATGTTTTTGTCCGTCTACATTCACACTCTTTCAGTAACCTAGAGAAAACACTAATTTTTTTACCAATGTGTGCCTCACATTAAACTCACATTATTTAGGAAGTCCACTGGTGTAGCTGTGTACAGATCCCATTGTAGTTTATCCAAAATAATTCTTTCCATTCTAACAATCTCAGCTGTTGAACACCTGCATTCACTCTCAATTGCCAGCCTTTTCACTGAAGGCATTGCCTAGAATTAATCAACCAGAAAAAAATGTAAATTTAAAAGAACGCAGAATATACACTAAATTAACACTTACATTTTACATTTAAAAATGGAAAATAATGTGTCTAAAAAGGTGTCCATATATTAGAGCTTACCTGCTGACCGATCCCACGACATTCAATTAACTATTCAGTTATACGGGACCTCGCGACTGTATGCCAGTCAGGAAGATGAACCGGAAAGGTGGTTCCTGAAGGATTGATTGAATGTCTCAGGATCGTTCGCCCAGTAAGGACACCATAAAGGATCGTACACACGTGCGAATATTTGTGCCGGCCCGCCATGAACAATGTGTATGAACGCCCGTTTCGGACGATAATTGTGTCGTGCGTGTGCACTTTCTCAGCCGAAACAGTCGCTCGGTCGGGTATTGTTGCCCAACCGGCTGGATCTCCAAACGAGCGGCCTTTTTGGCCAATAAAGTGCCCATAAACGGCACGATTATCGTCTGAAAAGGGAATTCATACGCATCGTGCGTCATGGGACACACGTGTGTATAAACCTTTAGGTTTGTCCAGTTTGGGTGCTCTTTTTTGCCTGCTGTGAACCACAATTAGATATTACTTACTCTGGCAAAGAGCATGCTTAAAGCTACGCATTCATTTAATGGGCATACAAAATTGAAAGTGAAACAAATTTTAACAAGTTAAAACAATTCCGTCACAAAAGTGTAAACCTTGTTTTTTGGGGGGGTAAGATAATGCAGGAATTGACATTTAAAAGCTTCACTTTTGGAAAATGGCAGCATAATCTTCGCTGTTTTCTTTAAAGTTCTCCTTTAAATTACAAGGTTAAAAGAAGAACTGTAAAGAGCATTACCAAGTTTAATAGCTGCGCTAACCATAGTTTTTATCTCACCACTTCCTTCACGGCTTTATTAAGTTTCCTGCAGGCCCAATTGCTGACCTAATAAGGCTATTTTTTCACACAGCAATGTATGTACTTGCTATTCCTGTAAGATCAGGCAACATGTAACAAACAACACATTGTTTATATTAATACTTAAGCAATACTTTCCATACTGCCTATAATACTAATATTACTTGTTATGTCACCCTAGGTTTCTCTGTTAGGCAGCTAATACTCTCTTTTACTTTACATGCCAACTCATCACAGCAGTCAAAGCAGTGAAAGGGAATAGTGATATATGCAATACTAATAAAGAGTAGCAGGATTAGTAGCAGGAGTTCAGCGGTGCAAGAGTTCCTGGTGGTACCTCTCCCCTGCTGTGTGTTGTGGCCCACCCTGAGGGCTGTTGTAGTTGGTGAGTCAGGGAACCACGCGGGATGCTCCGAATTCATCTGTGCTTCATTTTTGCTTTCTATGAGGAGTCCCCCCTTCACCTGTGTGGACGCAGGTCCCGGTCTGGGGTGAGAGGGTTTGTTGCTCCTAACCTCGTGCTGGTATTCACAGGCTAGTTACACAGGTATATTTTTATCCATCCTAGAGACTCAGGACTGTATCATATCTTTTATTGTTACTAATTCTATTCATTGTTTCTCTGTTTGTGGATACTGTTTTTACAATTGTTGTTACCCAGATTGTTATGATAATATTCTTATATTTTTATATATATATTTTGAATAATAAATATTGACCTTTACTGGCTATAATCCTGCTACTCTTTATTAGTATTGCTTTTATTTGTTTGACTGTGTGTGGGACCCACGCAGTTTTTAGCAGGTAGCCAGTTGCTTATTGCGGTTTTCCACTTTTAATTGAATAGTGAAATATGTCTTTCCACATGGTTGGTGGCATTTAGCACAGTGAGTCGGCTTTGACAGATCATATTCATTTGTGGTTTGGGTGTGTAGAGAGGCAACACGCCATATGCTGTGGCAGGGGGATAATCTCACGTAAGTGGCCTTTTGGTTGTGTGTTGGTGGTGGTCCAACCCTGCAGATTAATTAACTACACAAGTGCGATTATTGGGCAAAACGTCCATTAATCAGCTGATCAATCATCGTCTGCTATCGAGTGTGTGTACAGAGCTTAAAGGTGAGCATACATGCAACAATCCTGATCGATGGGATATTCACCCAATGGCATTGTTACGTTATCCATCCCGATGATTACTAGTGAAACGATTAAATTGTTGCCTGCATTGTGGGAGACTTTGCAATTGCTTCCTCTTCCCCTTAACTATAGAGCAGTACATTTCTAGGGCTTTTTTGCTGCTGTTCACAATTCATCCAACTTCTAAACTAAAACTGAAAATAAAGGATTGGACATGTCGGTAAATGACGGCTGATCATGCAGTCTCCTATAGACAGCATGATAAGTCAAGGTGAACAGTCTGCTTTTGCAGCGACAGACACTAATTTGGCCCAGACAACCAGTCAATAGTGGCAAATGATCTTATCGTTTCATACAAATGGGCAATCGAACATGCTGGTATATCACGGTCAATTTTACAGCCTCCCATAGGCAGCACGAGTCGTGGCAAATTGTCGGCTGGGCTGTAGAATATTATGGTGTGTACTTAGCCTATGTGATTCACACATATAAAACATGGCAAATAAAGCAGAGTTACTTACTTGCTTCTCTTATCACAAAATGATACTGATTATCTTATTTAAAAGCTTCTCACTATCTCTGATTAAAGCACAGCATGCATTCTGGTACCAGTGAGGCTACTTTCACACGGGGTGCTTCCCCAACATGTCAAGTGCAGCATAGTGTTATTGCAAACTGCAACTGTCCCTGAACCACTGAGAACCTGCTCTGTTAATGAAAACACTACTTGTTGGATCCATGAAAATCGCCCCTCTCTGCAATGGGTTTACCCCTCGGACGAGCATTCCCGAAGCCGGCGAACGTTAATCGGCTTAGGGATCATCCGGTTCATTCTGAAAATGGAATGAACGATCCCGCTCTAAAGTACTAAAATATAGGGAGTTGGCTGTGATTGTGGGAAATATGTCAGTCCCAAATGTTCTCTATATTGTATATAAGGAGAATGTTTGGGACTGTGTATAGCCTGATCTTTAAAAAATGACAGACAGAATCTTAAGGATTTGTCATTTTCAAACATTGGTGCTGTGTGTACCCATCTTAAGTTTACTGATCCCTACTCACAAGATTAACAAAGTGTATGGACTTGGAACCGGAATACTGTGCGAGATTGGACATTTTTTGTCATAGCTTTTTTGTGAAATTTCACTGTGAGAAAGGTTAGACAAAGGGCAAACATATCCTTTTTCACTTCTTATGCTGCAAATAACAGGGAACAGTGCAGGGGAAGTTGCTAGTCGGTAACTTTGGCCTCAAATTTGCCAACCTGTCTGCATTGTAAAGCAGGCCCATACATGGGTAGATTCTTCCCAAACTAATTTTTTAATAAGAAAAAATGGTCAAAATGAACCTTGTACCATCAGTCTTCAGAATCAAATTTGAAATCTGCTGAAGATGTGGATTGGAAGATAAAGTCCACTTAAAAAAACCTTGTCAACTTTATATTGTTATTTAACCTCTTCTGTGCATTCTACCTGTTTTTCCCTTAATTTCTGCTTTTTCTTAAAAAAAACGCAACACAATACAACTATTGTAATTTGTCTGTTTGTTTATAATGCTAGTCTCTTTCTAAATGTTATTGTGACTGGCGGAAATAGAAGTTTCACCACATCATGAAAACACAGTGTGTTTGGTTTATATCAGTGACCAAACAAACAGAATTTAAAGGGAACCACTACACTTTCATAGCTTAAACTAGGAAAAATATGTGTCAGAAACAAGATTTGCTGTTTAATCCATTATGAACTTTGAATCTTCCATAATGTTGGTGCAGCTGCAGTTCTTACCTTCCAACGTTTCCATGACATTTCCCAGGCAGATCATGGTTTGCAATCATTATTACAGCCTTAACAAGTGATCGGGACATATGCAAGGCGATGCACCAATGGGCACACAGCTCCTGTTTTGGAGTAATGCTAACTGATGTTCTATCCGTTAGCTGACCTAAACTCCTTCCTTGCGGTGGCTGCGTGGCAGACGCGAAAGTTAACCGCGCACCTGCACCAAGCAATGTTATATGCCGAAAGTGGTATTCTATTGTGGCACTTTAAACGCCAGCTAATGGTGGAATAGAAAATTGGCACATAGCAGTGCTCTGAGAGCCGCTATCTGTATATAACTTCGACGGGCTGTTTGCACCAGAGGTAACTGTGTAGTGTATGGCCAGCTTTATTAAGCATCTAGCCTGACAGATCCCATTAGATGTTTTCAGTCCAGGACCTCTCTCTTTTAGTAGCTTTATCTGTTCATACCTGTGTGCAGAGTCAAATTCACATACAAAGTAACATTTTTGAGTATATATTTACTGGGGGGGGCTATATTTGAACATTTATTTAAGCAGATTGTCCTTTAAAAATAAGGTAAAACATAAAAAAGTAATATTAAATTACAACGCATACCTCATCTTCTTCATTGGTTTTAGCTGCAAGAAACAAACATGAGACAGCAATACACCGAAGGTACTTCACTTGTGCCTACAGAAAGAAAAACAGACAGGAGCACATTAGTGATGGAAAGCAACACAAGCAATAAAAATGGACTAAGGGCCCTTTTTGTACTATTGTTTGTCTGTCTCAGAGTAGTGATGTTATGTGGAGGTGCAAAGCTGAATAGCCACCAATCACTGTGCACACCAGGAATCCACACTACATTGGAATTTTAATTAAAAAACAAATGTATTTCTCCATCATTGTTCAACATTATGTGGAGGTGCAAAGCAATCAATGCATGTGGAGCCAGGAACGAAGATAGAACAAACTTACCTTTCGCACGATCCTCCGCAGCAGTACCGAAATACCCAAATGCCTTCTGGTTCTGTTTAACTATAGCGCGCATTATAGTGCATTGTGCTGTAATTAATCATAACCAGGAAGCGGTAGGGACCTGTCAGTGTGACAGCGGAGGATAGCATGAAAGGTAAGTTTCTTCTATCTTCGTTCTTGGCTCCACAGGCATTGATTAAAGAATGTAAAGGTAAGGCATAGCTCCTGGTCTTCAATCATTGCATTAAAAGAATAGTTCACTTTTGCAGTGAACTATTCCTTTAATCTTGTAAGGAAGTACGATTCGTTAGATTACACAAAAAATTATTTCTATGAACTAATTTTAAAATAAAATTCCAGGGGATTGTTACTTACATATTTGGGTCTCTAGCGCTAATATCTCTAAGTGTTCACATTAGCTTTAGTGCTTTTTATTGTTTCAAATAGCCAAATGTACCATCAACACGAAAACATGCCTTTTCTAATTGTATTGAAATATTAAAGAGATCACATACCTTTACAGAAGCTAGCATACGGTTAAATACGCTAACAGCCAGGGCAAATGTTTCAGGATAAAACTTGAAACGCAACCTAACTTCTTCGATCCACAAGATAGCCTGCTCATAATGTGTGAGGGAGATATCTGTGCCCTGTAGAAAACAAAACTAATGTCAATTCAAATGATCAAAGGACAACTGTCAAGAGTCCCAGAGGCCAATTATTTCCCCAGTGTCAAGCAGCTCACTTTAAACAAGCCCAAGTAACCAAATATGACTGTTTATCATATTGAGTAGAATATGATACACAATCAAATTGCACAATCTTTGGTAACTAGGGACAAAATTCAAAGGAGAAATAACTTACAATATTTTTTAACTACCCTCCAAATGGAGGTATTGTTTATTGAAATAATTTTCAAGATTTTCAATTATAAAGTCAATTTTGTACAAACTTTTTGTCTAATCTCAGTAATATATTAGACATTATTCATCAGTGCAATCAATCCATATGTTATGAAAGATCATACTATTATAATTGGGTGTTAGGGTGTGGTCCTAAGTGGGGAGTTTATTCAGGAGACCCAAATTTTAGTAAACTTGGTGGGGCATTTTCTATGTTGGTATATTAGATTCGCATATGGTATTAATGTGTTAACCATTGTTTTCTATAGAGAGAATTCTGGTGGAAGTGCCTGCATCCATTTTTTTGCTATGAGTTTCTTGGCTGTGAATAGTGTTTCTGCCAGAAAGAGTTTTTTGAATTTATCTAGTGGTAAGCTATCCATTTAAGGGGGCTTAGACTCCCTGAAACGTTGTGTGTAATGGTTTTTAGCACCTGAATAAATGAACAGTTGAAAGTTTATATGTTGAAAGTATGCTTTCCTTCAACCTTTTCTTGTATTGCTACCCACTTACTTAATCTCCATGTGGTAAGTGGTGGGGATGTACTCCATTTAACAGTTAAGGCTCGTACACACAAGATCTTGGGTCCCGACCCGTGACGCACAATGTGTACGTATGGGGATCGTTGAACGACCGACTTGGTGGATCTCCGAACAAACAACCGTTTTGGCCAATAAAGCGCCTACACACGGGCCGGTTATCGGCCGAAACGTTCGTTCACATCGTGCGTCGCGGGTCGGGACCCACAATCGCACGTGTGTACGAACCTTTAACCGGCAGGGGGAGGGATCAGATAGTATTCTTTTAAATATCCAGCATCCACAAGCAACAACAATAATGGTTCACTTAATATATCTACCCTGGGCATTGCATTATACGCTGGAGAGAATCAGAAGTATTCCTGTTTATTGGGATATTTATACCTCCATGCATCCTGCATATGTATTTCTGCTAGGAGGTGACTTAATCTAGTGCCAGCAGATGTTGGGGCTGTAGTGGGAGTTTGTTTAAGGCGGTCTTGGAGTAAGTTTAGGACTGTATTAAAGTCTCCCAACCAGGCTTGGCTGTAGGGTGTTCCGCCATGTATTGAAGTTGTATTACAGTTACAGGGGTATATAGTAGGCTATTAACAATATAGGTTGGGCACATAATTTACCATATAAAAACATATCTTTCCAGTGGGTCTAATCTCACATCCAGGGCTCAAATAGCACCATTTTAGAAATCATAATTGCTACCCCTCGAGAGGAGGTAGTGAAGTGTGAGTGGTATAACCAACCCACCCAAGGCTTTTTCAGGGTTCTATATTGCATATTATCAAGATGCATTTCTGTCAATACTATTATATCAGCTTTATAATTAATTTGGCTTGAAGAGCCAAATTACTGTTCTTTCTTTATCTGTTGTATTCAGTTAGATAAACTTCCTATTTCTTCTTCCACTTTTTTGGACTGCACCTCCTCACACAGTTTTTGAGCTAGAGACATGAAATTCGGTGCAGGTGTGCGGGACATATAGCAGAAGTGTGCTATTACCCAGCTAAGGAATCTGCAGAAGCGTTAGACGAATTTCGGGACATTTTTTCCCATATACTATAATGGTAACAATCCTCAAATGTGGATATTTCAAAACAGTTTTTTCATGGTGATAAGCACAAATGCCAATAACCCCAACCTCCCACACAGACACAGGTACACGCACACTGACCTACCTTTCCATTCCCATGGAAGCCAAACTTAAAGGATAACTATGGTCACAAAACTAATTTTGATCAATCATCAATAAAAGTTAGTTATATGGTCTGGTCATACATGCAAAAACACATACCCCCAACCTCACACCTAATGATCTACCCTTCCATTTCCGTAGCAGCCATACTTAAAGGGTAAATAATGTAAAAAAAAAAATATTTTGATATCCTCAATAAAAGTAAGTTTCATGGTTGTAAACACAAAAAAGCCATACCCCCTCAAACAGACCCAGTTACACACACTTACTGACCTACACTTCCATTTCCGTGGCAGCCATACTTAAAGGGTAACTATAGTGAAAATTTTGACTAATCATTAAAAAGGTTTTTTTTTTTTAACCCCCAACCTAACACAGGTACAATCATCAATAAAAGTTAGTTTATATGGTCATACATGCAAAAACACATACCCCCATCCTCACACGGGTACACACACCTACCGACCTACCCCTCCATTATGGTGGCAGCCATACTTAAAGGGTAACTAAAGTCAAAAAAAATTTTGACCAATCATCAAAAGTTTTTTTTTTTTTAACCCTAAACCTGACACAGATACACACACCTACTGCAAACAAACAAACAGGTGCCGTACAACTCGGAAACACACTAGAGATTCCCATAAAAACAAGGTTTACTTTATTGAATTACATATATGCATATGACAAAACAACGTCAACACCGGACGCGTTTCGTGTATAGTAACACTTCATCAGAGACATGACGTTCAAATGACACAACTTCCTTTTAAAAGGGAGAGGAGACACGCCTCCCTTTATCACCCAGTACTTATTTAACCCATTAATGGGCAAAACAAAATACAGTACAATAGACACATAACAAAACTAGCATAAAATACTAAAAATATAAAACCATACACAATATGTATGTATATGTATAATAGAGCCTATACTAGATTGCAAGTTATAACAATTGAAAAAAGTAACAATATGTATGTAGGTGAATAAAAAGTAAAAAATGGCTAAATATAAAAAGTAAAGAAGAAAAATATAAACATAACACCCACTTAAACAATGACATATTCTATAAGATAAAAGTAAAAAAGGGCCTTTGCCTTTTTTAGCTATGTTATGTGTCTACTTTTTATTGTATTTTGGTTTGCCCATTAATGGCTTAAATAAGTATTGGGTGATTAGGGAGGCGTGTCTCCGCTCTCCCTTTTAAAAAGAAGTTGTGTCATTTGAATGTCATGCCTCTGATGAAGTGTTACTATACATAAAGTGACATAAAGTTGAGGTTTGATCACATGACCATGAAACCTCAAATGTTCATGTTTGGAGATTGTTCCTAACATATTCAATAGGGTAAAAAAGTCCAGAATTTGTACTAGTTTGAAAACTGCTGGAGAAGATACATACAGTCTAAAAAATTTGGAAGAATAAAAAAAGAAGAAGAAATAGAAAGAACAGGAATTTGTCTCTTCAAGACAAATTAATAAAAATGTCACCTTAGTTTTTTATATTGTTTTTGTGTTTGTTTGATTCTGCTAATAATAATTCATTATGGTTTAATTTTAATTTGAGAGAAATTTACAGATACATTATATGAAATAATGCATACTGTAGTGATGATGTCATAAAACATGACAATATTGTGATGTCACAAATCATGCAGACAGATCAAATACTAGCTATAACCTGTCATTTCATTTTTGATTTATAGATATGCAGATGAAAATGGCTTTTCTCTTGATAAAAATATTTTTCCAAATTCTATGTGAAGTCTTTGCTTTTGGATTTCCTGTTGTAACGACAGAAATTTTAGAAAATGTGTGTGTTTAGGGGGAATGTTTTCTGTTTGTGACCATAAAAGAAAGAAGTCTTTCCTGTGGCCCTGAAGATTTTTGAAAACTACAACTCGCAACATTTACACACAATTGCGCGTGTTTGTGTCAGAAAAACTCAGTGTGTAGTTAGTGTAGCCAGAGTCTCAGGTACATTTCACACAGAAAGTGACAGTTGAGGTTTAAGCACATGACCGTGTGATGTCACAAGTTAACTGATAGGCAGTATACTAGCTAGAAACTAAAGAGTATGTCATTTAATTTAGCATTTCTAGACATGCAGATGAAAATGGCTTTTTTCTTGATAAAAATATTTTCAAACCAAAGTCAAACAAGGCTCAACAAATTTATGAACAAAACCATTGAAATAGCCTCTGTAGTGTATAATTACAGGATATACACTATTGCTGGCAGCATGGCTGTATTTGGGTATGTTATTTAAAGCAATATACCCCATATTACCATTACACTTAAATGATCTTTAAAAGAAATCCAACTTTATATTTATTTCTTGTTTGCCTTGCGTGGGTCATAGGAATAAGCGTGAAGATATTTAAAAAGTTGAAGGCGATGATTAAGAAGAAGGAAGAAGACAATGAGGATATAAAGGAAGTTGTGGTGGTTTCTGAAGGTAACTCAGGGATGTCTAGAAATGGTACCATTTTAAACTGGGTCTGATGCACCTACGGTTTTACAATAGATTAAAGGAGAACAATTATAGAATATTCCACTACAGAATCTGGAAGCAAATTCTATCATTTCTCTTTTTAAAATCTAAAATAGAACGACCAGGTGTTTTTTTCAACTGTCCTCTTCATGAAAATAAATATAGTGCATGATGCTGTAGGCGTGCATACGACCGAACTTAGATGTGTATGGCCATCTTAACTTTGTACTCATTTAACTAACATTTTTAGGGGGGAAAAAGGCACAAAATGTACATAAATAGTGAATTGTGTTTTCTGGAGCTGTCAAATAAAAATGTAATTTTACAAATTTTATCAGTTTTTATTTTTATAGAAAAGTTTAAGCTCAACAATTGAGATTCTCTGAAGTGCAATGATACCAGACATATGTAGGTACCCCACATCTCCTGTCCAGGAGACACCTCAAAACTAAAACTAATTTGATCAACTGGACTTGAAGTTTAGTTCTTGAAGACGTTTCGCTAGTCATCTGACAAGAATCTGTGACAGACAAGAATCTGTGACAATTATGTACCCTGGAAAATCCCAATTAGCATATCACAGCCAGGTGTTAAGGGCGTGATTGCATAGTGGCTAAGAGGTGTTATAGGAACGCCCAGGGTAAGGTGTCAAAACAGCATTGCATACATGGCAGACAGTTGGCGTCGAACCCCCCACCTCTATTCAGGCTTGGTTTCTTTATTTTCACATAAATAGTCCCCTTGACACCTCTCTTGAACCAGTCACGTTCCTTTGCCAATATGTTAACATTACAATCTTCAAAGGTATGTCCTTTATTCTTAAAATGCAGGTACACGGCTGAGTCCTGACCCGAGGAATTGGCTCTTCTGTGCTGGGTCATATGTTGATGCAGTTGCTGTTTGGTCTCCCCCACATACAAATCAGAGCATTCTTCACTGCACTGCGTATATGATGTCGCTTATCTTGTGTTTCGGTATTGGGTCTTTCGGATGTACCAATTGCTGCCTCAGTGTGTTGTTTGGTTTAAAGGAGACAGGGATACAGTGTTTTTTGAAAACTCTTCTTAATTTCTCGGAGACCCCTGCTACATATGGGATGAGCATGTTCTTCCTCCTGTCTTGCTTTTCCCCTTCACTGTTGGTATACCAGTTCTTTTCTTTCCTTCTACTTCTTTTGACAAAGGCCCAGTCTGGATATCCACAAGTTTTAAGGGCTCCTCTGAGATGTTTCATTTCTTTAGCCTTCGCCTCTGTGCTAGTGGGGATGTTCTCAGCTCTGTGTTGCAGGGTTCTGATGACACTCAACTTGTGATCTAAAGGGTGGTGGGAGTCAAACATCAAATATTGATCTGTGTGAGTTGGTTTTCTGTAAACCTCTACTTCCAGTTTACCATTTTCCCTGACTTATACCAAGCAGTCCAAGAAAGCCAGTTTGTTGTTTTGTACTTCTTCCCTTGTAAATTTGATGTTTTGGTCTACCGCATTAATGTGATCTGTGAAAGCTTGTACTTCCTTCTAGTGGATTTTAACCCAGGTGTCATCCACATATCTGAACCAGTGGCTGGGTGCTATGCCCTTAAAGGTATTAAGTGCCTGTTTTTCTACCTCCTCCATGTAAAGGTTGGCCACAATGGGTGATACTGGAGATCCCATAGCGTATCCATGTTTTTGCTTATAGAACGTATCCCAGCACAGAAGACACAATTCCTCGGGTCAGGACTCAGCCGTGTACCTGCATCTTAAGGATAAAGGACATACCTTTGAAGATTGTTAACATATTGGCAAAGGAACGTGACTGGTTCAAGAGAGGCGTCAAGGAGGCCATTTATGTGAAAATAAAGAAACCAAGCCTAAATAGAGGTGTGTGTGTGGGGGGGGTTGTCACCAACTGTCTGCCATGTACAATGCTGTTTTGACACCTTACTCTGGGCGTTCCTATAACACCTCTTAGCCACTATGCAATCACACCCTTAATACCTGGCTGTGATATGCTAACTGGGATTTTCCAGGGTACATAATTGCCACAGATTCTTGTACAAGTCATTCTGAATTGAGAAAGCCAGTCGGATGACTAGCGAAACGTCTTCAAGAACTAAACTTCAAGTCCAGTTGATCTAATTGAATACAACAGATATACCATGACCTGGATGAATGAGAACCATCACAAGTGTCTGACGTATATTTTTTTTGTCAAGGTCTGCACCCACGTATTCGTGGCGCCACTTGTGCTGCTCCCATGCCCCGGTCCTCTTTTTGAGCCTTAGGCTCCTATTTAGCAGTGTGCTTTACTCTTTTATGCATTTAATCAATCAACCAAATGATCAAATCATTGGGATGAACACAAATGAGACAGCCATACTTGACAATCGCTTTGATCAAATCAGAAAACAAAATTCCAGGTTTCTACTGGTAGACTACTCATCAATTTTGAGCAGTTCATTGATTTGAAGTTGACCACACAAGGCGTCAAATTATTAACTTACCAACAATCCAATCTACAGCTGTGTAATTGTGTGCAAATTGTAAAGGGCATGTCCACCCCGTAATCTAAAATTTAACCCTATACTCACTGTGTAGTGTTAATAAAGCCTTACCTTACATCTCTGCTCCAAATGGTTCCCCTTTAGTGCAGGAACCTGGCTGCCTGTGTAAAGGTCTCTGCCATTCTGTATCCTCCAGGAGGTTTACAGACAGGCGCAGGGGAGCAGATTCCTCGCCTCCCTCCACAACCATCGTGCTTGTTTTCAATTCCTTCCTTAAAACCCCTTTTCTGTAGTGCAGCCTCCCCCCTCCCAGACCCAACCGCATTGTCAGTTTTAAAAACAAATAAGCGATTACTTACTTACGAGCCGTCTTTCCAGCGGCGTTCTCCATACCCGGCCCCTAATGTTACTTCCTTCGTGGAAGTAACATTACTGGGCAGAGGTCGTGGGAACAAAGGCTGGTAAGTGATCTGATTTTTTTTTTTTAAAACGAACAATGTGGTTGGGGCTGGGAGGGGGGAGGCTACACTACAGAAAATGATGGGTTTTAGGGTGGACATACCCCTTAAGCATTATTATGCCATTATGATACCATTGCGCATCCTTTCTTGTGGTGTATTGGGAGCATATATTTGGTCATTTGATAAACCAATATTTAGCTAAACTGTAATATTTTATAATCGCTGTAGATATACCTTGAGAGAGACTCCTTGAAATACTGGCACTTTCCACTTGTTTTCTTCAGCCTGCAGGTTGTTCTCTAGAACAATCATCAGCCGCTCAATGCTTGAAAGGCCACTGCACTTCATGGCAGCAGATTCTTTGGCCAGTTTTTATTTTAGGCACAGATATCTGTGAAAAGAATAAATAAATAGCTTTGTAAACAGACCAACATTTTCTTAAACATTTTCCTTTACATATAAGGCATGGGACTGCTGAGAAAAATGCATTACCGTATATACTAGAGTATAAACAGAGTTTTTCAGGCTGTAAAATCAGCCTGAAAACTTGAACTGTTTATACTCGAGTCACTACTTTACCACTCTGGCAGCCGCACGCTCATTCCCTGTACTGGCGCGCAGGCTGACGTCACTGCCCGGCGCCAATTAGTGACGTCAGCTGGCACGCCAGTACAGGGAATGAGCGTGTGGCTGCTGGAATGGCACACAGGCTGCACAACAGGCACAAGTCCCAACAGGAAGCCGCCCCAAGTTACTGGATGGACAAAGAGAAGAGCCCACAGGTACACACTGAACTGGGTGGGAGGGTGCAGATGATTGGAAACTACAACTCCCAGCTAATAAAGCATGCTGGGAGTTGTAGTTTCCAAAACATCTTGAATGCCAAGGAAGAAGAAAGTAGTTGTCTTTTAAATGAACAAGAGAATTCTCATACAGTAATATCCAGTATATCTATTACTGTAAGGGAAATTTGCTGTCTATTTAAAGGGCAACTAAAAAACAATACAGAATAAGGAGGATAGTATCTATTGTTGCCTTTTCATTCTGTATTGTTTTGAGGCTTTAGTTACCCTTTAAATGGACTGAAGAATTTCCATACAGTAATAACCATACTGGATTTGTCTATTACTGTATGGGATTACTGTATGGGAATTCTTCTATCCATTTAAAGGGCAACTAAAGCCTCAAAACAAAACAGAATCATAAAGTAGTAGCGGTTACATTTACTACCCTCAGTTTATACTCGAGTCAATCACTTTTATTAGTTTTTTCGAGTGAAACTTGGTACCTCGGTTTATACTCGAGTATATACAGTACTTGCCCGTTTACATGGCACAAATATTCCTCAAAGTAAACCATGAAAAGCTTTAATTATTGCAGGTTTTCCAGTAACTTCCTCACTGGCTCCACCTCGCAGACATGTTCTCTAGCCTTCCCCTCAAGATGAGACACCCTACCTCTTGTGTGAAGGATGGATCAAGCAGACATTCCCAGTCAATTGATTTCTATTGGATCACTAACCTTGTCATTAATAAATATTGATTCATATTGGTGCATGGATGGATGGATGAATTCTGTTTTGCTTCTGTAAGTTACTTGGCTGTTTTCAACCAGGACAAATCTTTTGCCATAGAATCTCTTGCCTTTCCTAGTGCTTTCTTTCTAATGTGACATATAATTAGTACTGCCAATTTATTATACAAGTTTCTCTGTAATCCCTAGTGCGATTTCCCACATCCCAGATGCGGTACCTTCATGAATTTACATTATTTTTAATGTTGCAGGTCTGGGAGGACTGTGGTAAATTGGGGGATCTTTAATACTTGATCTCTGCAGGACTGAATTTTGGAGCTCATTAATAATTTATTTTTTTCTTCCTAGAACCTTAACTAACTTTGGACAAGATTTTGTCCAAATTCCATTACCCTCCTAAAACTCCAAAAGATCTTATCCTACATCTTTATAAGTAACCCACAGCTCAGATGCTTTCTGGAGCATACTAGGATATGGTAAATATTATAAAAATGGGGTTTGGAAGGGGTGGTTAACGTAAAATAATGATTTTGGGGTGGACTTACCTTTAACAGGAAAAGGGGTTGTGTGTGATTTCAATGCTTCCATGTCAGCCCTTAAAGTGCATGTCCACCCCCAAAACTATAATCCCCCCCAACTACTGGCCCCATCATGTAGTGTAGTGTAATCCTTACCTCACATCCCAGCTCCATATGGTTCTCCTGTAGTCCCCCCCCCAAAGTCCCAAAAACTGCCCACCAGGAGGATAGCAGAGTCCATATAGGACTCTGCCTCCTACCTGGCCTCCGGGAGAAGTTTGGCATGCGTACTGCAGCCCTTCTCCCTCTCCCGATTCCCTCCCCCTAGCATAAATTCCCTTTAATATAGTAATCCCCCTGGTCTCCCAGCCCCAACCTCTTAATTTTTATGTTTAGAAAGTGCCCCAAACTTTTACTTACCTTCCCTCTTTCCTCCGCTGCTCTGAATGACCGGCAGCCGCGTCCGTGATTGGCTGCCGCTCAGCCAATCATAGACGCGACTGCCGGTCCTGCCCCTCTGCTTGCATTTTCTCGCAAGCAGAGGGCCGGCAGCGCGTCGGAGGAAAGAGGGGAGGTAAGTAGAGTGTGGGGCACTTTCTAAAGATAAAAATTAAGCGTTTGGGGCTGGGAGACCAGGGGGATTACTATATTAAAAGTTAATTTTAAGGGTGGACATACCCTTTTAAGTAAATGATATACCTTCTATGAGTTTTTTAGGACATATATGGCATTACATGAGCACAGTGCCAAAACAATGTCAGAGGTATACACTGGCTCAATGTCAGAAACTAAATAAGCTTGGACCAGTGAAACATTTTTCCGATTGAAATTACAATAATAATATCAATCTCAAAATCATCATATGAGCGGTTTTCAGACCATTATGGAAATGTTGGGAAGTAACTCTACCCTTTAGTTGTATAATTAGAAACGGTTGTGTGTTGGCTTTTTGTGACTTTTGTGTAGTCATTTAGCACTGTATCAGGTAAAAAAAAAAAATAATTTAAAAATGGAATTTTCAAATATTGTTCTGTAGTACACAGCCAGATCCCAGTACTTATTTTCAGATTTGAGAAATCATCATTTGAAATCACAGCATTTCTAAGGAAAGACTTGCAGAAATTATAATATGTGTCCTATCCCTGACCTCTTTCTAGGATCTTTAGCTGACTTCCAGTACAATTTCTGCAACATTTAAGAGAATCAGCAGAGAAAAGAAAGAAGGGGAAGGGAGGGGGGAGATGTGTAAGCAGAGCAGTGTCCATGGTGAGGCTGTGTAGAACTTTTAAGTGTTGCAGACACTACAAGAAGGCAGTGAGTAAGGGAGGTGGGGGAAATTATGAGCACTCACTAAACATTAATAACTTAATGACTATGCAAGCACAGATAAATATGTGAGTACCGCCATTTTACTTCTCTCAAATTGTGATATCAAAAAAATGTAAAGTTGTTTGAGCGAGTATAGTGACCCTTTAAGAATCCCTGGGTTTGGGTCAGGTTTTAAAGCTATTTTTGCTTTAAAGTGACTTGAAACACTTGCCTTAGGTGGCAAAATCCCAGCCCTTCCTGAATGGAGCGTGCAAGACTATAAGACCAGAGGAGGTGACTCAGCGTGAGTGGTGTTGCCTCAAACATCAATGGATTTCTGATTGTTAGTGCAAATAAAGCAATGCAGGGTGACAGACTGCTATCATCTATCTCTTAAGCTACCCCAAATTCAAATTGGATTTTCAACCGAGTTTAAGAATTGGAAATCTGATTGGAAAAACTGCTCAAAGCCTCCCACCGTGACGCTTTGATTTTTCCTCAGATTTCCACTTTTACTCAGATACTGAAGCTGGGGTCGGCGGAAAATTTTCCTTATTATCTGATAAATTTGATCAGATTACTCAAAAAGTCGATTCCATCTACCGTATATGGGGTCATTAAGGCTGTGTACATACAGGCGGAAATTTCAATTGACTGAAATTTCAGTCAAAGACAAAAATATTTTGATCAGAATTACCCCCCGCATCCAATAAAATTTTGCTGAAAAAAAATGGACAAAAATTAGATTGGACAAGGGGAAATGTTAGCCCGATTGTAATTTAAATTGGCCACATAATCAGATGCACAAAAATATTTTGTGAATAGCCTGTAAAAATGTAATCTGTACACAGAAATAATTTTTTCCCCACAGACATAAATAATCCATGACTATCTTCCTAAAGAAATTTAAACACGTTAGATCTTCATCGGCGGATGAACAATAGCATCAGTCGACAATCATACACGTGTTAATGAATTAACCAACCTCACAGCGTTAAGCAGCCTGTGTGTACAGAAATCTTGGTCTTTTGCATGATTGCTCCATGATCTGGTTTTTGTACATGCTTAAATGGAGGATATACTTGTGAGAAATAAAGTCAAATAAATGCTCAGTATGCTTTATTTAGGAAAAAATTGAAAAGCTGCCCTAGTATCTTCCTGTAAAAATTCCACCCTTGGACGCATCTGCAAGGAGTTTGTATGTTCTCCTCGTGCTTGTCTGGCTTTCCTCGGGCACTCCGCTCTCCCCCACAATCATATAGACATATTAAAAGGTTGTATGTGTCAAATAAATGTGCTTAGATTGTAAGCTCTTCAGAGCTTTGATTGTAAGCTCAGTGCAGGGCCTGAGCTTACAAGTTATACATGTTAAGTATATACATGTAATTGTAAAGTGCTACGGAAGATGCTGGCATTATATAAATCCTCAATGATAATAATAAAAAAATAAGAGTAAATGCAAATTAATGCAGGGAACATTTTACTTGTTTTATATAGGTAATATATATAAAAAGTGATGTATCAGCTGTTGATTTGACCGAATAAATGTTTAAAACTATGATTCTCCTTTAAAAATTTATGAAACGGGTGTATGATGTGTTAAGACATCTGAGTGAAGGGTGTAAGCACAATGTGTGGCCCTTTATATGGGGCGTAGTTTGGTGACCTAAATTTTAGTATTATGTTCATTTAGGGATAGACCACACTAGCGCGGTTTAACACGCAATCCGATCCCTCATTAAAAACGGCACACTGGTGTTGGACAATTTATCTGCATTGTGGTCTGCTAAACGGAGACCACGTGATTAGCATTTTTTGCACAAGATTGCAGAATCGCATCACACACTAGTGCACTACGTGTTGTAGTATGGCCTTCACCCTTGGGGCTAGGCCAAACTGCTGTGTTTTAACACGCAATCCGATCTGCCCTAAATTAACATAATACTAAAATGTAGGACACCAAATTACGCCCCATAGAAATGGCCACAGGATGACAACCCACATTGTGCTTACAGTTGATTGCATGTGCGAGTTCAGTGCGTTGCAGTGTGGTCTTACCTGTGGGGCAAGGCCATACTGGCACAGTCTAATAGCAGATCCGATAACAAAATATTGAGAAAATCACGGCACAAATGCACAGTAACACGCAACATTGCGATATCGCTATTCTCATGCGTTACTGTGCGTTGCACTGTGGCTGCAGCCAAACAAAGTGTTTTAGATAAGATCCAGGTGTGTAGTAAAATGCCATATTACCACTCCCTATATAACACTGTATAGGATATAGTGTTCCCTCTCTCCGTATATAACACTGTATAGGATACACTGTTCCCTCTCCCTATATAACACTGTATAGGATATACTGTTCCCTCTCCCTATACAACACTGTATAGGATATACTGTTCCCTCTCCCTATATAACACTGTATAGGATATACTGTTCCCTCTCCCTACACTGTATAGGATATACTGTTCCCTCTCCCTATAAAACACTGTATAGGATATACTGTTCCCTCTCCCTATAAAACACTGTATAGGATATACTGTTCCCTCTCCCTATAAAACACTGTATAGGATATACTGTTACCTCTCTTTTCTCTACAGCCCCATAATTATCGGTGCCATGGTCTCTAGAACGATGTGAGGTTCCGACCCAGAGGGTAACGTGACGTCCCAGCCCCACAGTCCTGGTGCATATTATTGGGGTGACAGCAGGTGGGGGCGCGGTGCTCTGTGGGATACGGTAGGTTAGGCGACTGGAACAGGACACAGTGAATCTCCCTCTATTGTTTACCAGCTTTGTGTAGGAGGAGGGGAACTCAGTGGGTGTGGTTTGAAACCAAAACCCCGCCTACAGAGTTTTAGGGACGGTATTGTGCTAGGGAGCTGGAATGTGCTGCACATTACGCACAGTCTGAAGCCTTGTTTAGAAGGAGGAGGCGGTGTGGCTACAAGGTGGGGCGGGGTGTTCACCTTGTGAGCTCAGTCCACCGATTGGAGGGGTGTGCATAAGGGGGAGGGAGATGTGCGTGGCTTATGGAGGGCGTAAGCTCTAGTTTCCAAAGTAGGCCTCGCCCAGAGACTTGAATAGCCTATCACACTCTACGTCACACATTACGTCACACTGGTCTATTTGCGCGCCCTTTTTAAAATGAACCTTAATGTCAGTTATATACAGTTCATTGTCACAGTGTTCACTGCCTGCCGTCCGGGATGGAGGGACTGGGATCGGGTGTATGTAATTTATATTACTGAAAGATTCTTACATTGTCTCCGTCCCACCTACAGCCACCTAGTGTGGTACCCTATATAGATTAGTATCACATCATAAGGGGAAAGGACTGTGGTATATTATTATGGGAATGTTATTATATAGTGAATAATGTACCCCTACTGTAAATTATAAGGATATTATACGTCTCAGAGGAGTTCTGTGACCATATGCAGGCATCCCACTCCTCCTGGGAGTCGCGGGGTTCTACTGGATTTTGGGGTGGTCTCCCGCACCCCCGTGAGACCGCCCCAAACTCCCGCGTCCCCAACTTACCTGGTAGCTCCGCCTCTGGAATGCCTTCTTTTCTTCGGCACACCTTCTGTGACATAATTTACGCCACGCTCCCCCTAAAAACGTCTCTTCTGTGACGTAAATTACGTCACATGTAGTGGCCTGCCCATAACCCTGCCCCCTTTGTGACATTGATGTCTGCCCACCCCCTTTGTGATGTCATTGTTATCATTCAGCTCTGCCCCCTTCTTCCCACCCTGCCCGGAAGCCAGATTTGGCAGGGTGGGATGTCTACAATATGAAAGTATGAGGCTGCTTTTATACAGGGCATGGAACTCCAAGGTGACTTAATATCCTTATAATTTACAGTATTATTATTATCCATTATAACCCACCCAAAAAAATCCTTTCTCCGTCTCTCCCTATCCTCACCCTCCCCCCCCTTCCTTAATGCAGGTCAAAAAAAGTCCTGTCTTCCCCTCCTTCCCCCCATCTTACCCTGACAACGGATGCAGCCTCACTCCTGCTCTTCATACAGTCCTGCGTGTGGAAGGAGAAAAGTCCTGTCTCCCACTCTTACTCCCCCCCATCTTACCCTGACAGCGGATGCTGCTTCCCTCCTGCTCTTCATACAGTCCTGTGTGCATAAGGAGAAAAGTACTGTCTCCTGCTCCTCCTCTCCACCCCCCGCATCTTACCCTGACAGCGGATGCAGCCTCACTCCTGCTCTTTATTCGTGCGCAAGGAGACAGACACGACACAGGAATGAGGAAGGTGTGTAATGTTTAATAGCGGGGATCTCAGGGCTGGGAGAGGTCCGAATTTCATTAGGGGGATGACTTACGTGTTATAATCGTCGCTCTACTACATAGTAGCGCGCCAATTATAAGGATATTATTGGACTGTTCGGCCCATTAGGGTCCATAGCAGGGGTAGATTATATAGATTATATATTTATTACTATGGGACTGTACTATATTTTTATATATATATATATTATTATTATTACTACGGGACTGTACTATATTGCTATATATATATATATCACTATGGTACTGTACTATATATAATTATTGAACTGTATTATATTACTATATGTATGATATTATGGATCTGTACTACATTATATATATATCCTTCCTTTATATAAAATTATTTTCCATTTTGTGGAGATTGCATTGAGTTTTTAGACTGTACTATGTAGGTGGGGGTAGGCTAAAATAATATTATACATAGTAAAAGTGTATATTGTAATGTAAAAGGTATAACATGAATTAGTTTATTAATATGTACAAAATAAAGATATATAAGTGTGTAACAGTGTGTAAATGGCATATGAAATAAAAAATAAAAAAGTACTAACCTACAGAATCTCCCCATGTTTGAATGGACTGGTCAAAATGGGAGCTATAGACACACCTCTCAAATTTATTAAATTCTGCATGGAAGTTTGCTGCCATTTCCTTATTGTCCTTATTATCCAATAGGTGTGCTTCTGGTAGCTGCTGTAGCACTACATCACATCCTGACGCAATGCATGCTTTACAGTAACATCCTTTAGCTTTGCATTGTGGTAGAGACTTACTGAGCATGTGCGAGTTAATAGGCAATCAAAACAAAGTTTGCTTTCCCACTAAGTGTAGATGATATCCAGCTGTATTGCAGTGTGGGAGAGACCTTACTGCATTGCGAATTAATGCCAATCAACAAAAGTTTGGTTTCCCATTAAGTGTAGATGATATCCAGCTGTATTGCATTGTGGGAGAGTGCTTCACATCTTGATGCAATGTGTAGTGGAAGCGGGTGGGCGTGGCCAAACGACACTGTCTGTCTCTCTCTCTCTCCTCTCTCGGTCTGTCCTGTCTGTCTCTCTGTCTCTGTCAATTTCTCTGTCTCTTTCTCCTATTCTGTTAGCAGCAGTGCTCACAATGATCAGCTTCCAGGTTAGTACAATTATTATAAATTGTCCCATTACTGTAATAGGGGCCGACTGTATTCTAGCAGCCAATAGGAATACCCCATATTAAACAAGCACCAGGTTCCTCCTTACTGCCGCATGTGTGTAAAGTACAGCATCTAACAAAGCCCTTCCACATTGGTCGTAATCCAGGTAAAAGCCAATAGTGTTCAGTTTAACTGGGAGAGAAGGCATTGCCTATAGAAATGGTGGGCGATCCCTGCTGTTTCTAGGTATTGAGACCCTGCCTGTTCCTGCTTGAGAGCCCTGGGGATTAGCTGGAGGAGGGAGTTAATGTGTGTACAGTATTGTATGTATACAACTTGACAGCACCTGGTCTGGGGCTCCAAGTGCCGATGGAAGCCCCGCGGAGCCTCCCAACACTCGCGGCAGGGCCTGGGAGCCTGGTTTTTGGCCGCGAACAACCGCAAACACCCCCTGGAAGTTGGAACTACCAGGAAGAGCTCCAAGTGCCGCGGGAAGTCCCGCGGAGCCTCCCAACACTCGCAGCGGGGCCTGGGAGCCTGGTTTTCGGCCGCGGACAACCGCAAACTACCCCTGGAAGGCGGAACTACCGGGAAAGGCTCCAAGTGCCGTCGGAAGTGATCATTATGTAAAAACGTATCTTAAACATAATAATTACACTACAAAAATAGCAGCATTATTACTTAATATGTCATTCTTAGATAGGACTACCCTAATATGGAGGGCCTTGTAAGTGGCGGGTAGCTTACACTTATTACATATTAATATATTTTAATAAATATATGTAACTAACACTCCAGCAAATTAAACTATATAAAATCTCATCGTGTGTACCCAGCTTTAAGCTGCGGGGCCAGAGAGAAGCTACTTACATGCATTTATCTGGTAGTTATTAGGATCCATCCTGAACTTGCTCTCCCTTTCCACTCCCAGGGTCCAAAAATGACTTTAGGTAAATTGTCAGGAATTGCTTTCCTGAGGATTTTTGCAATTTACTTTCATTATTTACTTTACATAGTTTTGAAGATATTTACATTTATATGTGTGATATGGTTGCAGCATCACTAGGTCCCCTGCACTTCCTGCTTCCTGCACTGAAACCATGTGACAGTCCCTCTTCCGTGTTTCCACCTCCTCATGAGCCCCTCCTCTTGCAGCCCCTTGGGCCTTTCCCTTGCAGCCTCCCGTGGCCCCTCCCACTCATGGCTCTGGGGCCCCTTGTGGGCCAAAGTCCTTGAGTGGGAGGGGCCGCAGGGGGCGGCAAGGGGAGGGGACACAGGGCCCACGATTGGGAAGGGCCAGCAAGTGGGAGGCATTAAAAAAAGCAGTGCTGTGAGCTGTGCTGTTCTCCCCACTCCCCTCCTACCCTTTAGTCATGCACTGAGCATGTGCCAACCGCAGATTAGGGGAGGAAATAGTATTTCTGACCGCAGATTCAGAACCTCCCACCCTTTAACTTTCTGATCAGTGATTTCTTTATATTTTGGGCTGTGCAGCACGTAGAGAGGTGGTTGATGGCTCGTTTTAAAGGTATGAACCCGGCGAAAAACCCAATGTATTCCCCATGAAATTATAAATTTATTTATATAATATAAGGGATAAGGGATATATATTACTATGGGACTGTACTATATTACTATATATACTATATTATTATTGTACTGTACTAAATTACATATACTATATTACTACGGGACTATAATATATGACTATGCGACTTTATGTATTACTATATAATACATAAGGCTCTGGTATTTCAATGGGGAGGTGCAGTGGCGAGAATCTATATAATCAGTCACTCAATGATGTCACTGGGAGAAAGAGTGTCTGTGGTAGATTTTTCTTTTTTTGACCTTATGTATTATATGGAATAATACGCTACCTACAGAATAATATATGGATATTACTTCACCTCGGAGTTTCCTGACCTCTATAAAAACACTCGGCCTAACGGCCTTATGTTTTTATATGGTCAGGGAACTCCTTGGTGGCGTAATGTCCTTATATTACACTGTAGGTAGTGTATTATCCCTTATATAATACATATGGCTAGGGATTTAGAATGGGGAGGTGCAGTGGTATAAATCCTGCGTCACTGAGTGACTTCCTGTATACCACAGTACCTTCCCCTGTCTCTCCCCCTCCCTGTATTAGTAATTTATATAGGAAGCCCTTTTTAACATATAAATAGTTAATTGCTATTCCTTTTGGGAGGTAAAGAAAGGGCCGAGCATCGTCTCTCTCTCCCCGTCCCGTTCCTTTTACTGATTGAGTTACGATGTAGATAAGGAGGAGCGGACGCATTCTAGTGAGTCAAAAAACTGCCCCAGCTGTCTGCTCCTCATCTACATCATAACTTAATCAGTGAAGCGAATGGGACTGTAGATGCTCTCCTTATGTATTATCCCTTATATATTACTATGTGACTTTAAAATATTCATTTAAACCTGTTAGATCCGAAGAGATGTCCTGATTATAGCCCACGTGTATTTGGCCGCACCAAAATGACAGGCTATGGCTGTCATCCTCATCTGGGCCTTCCAGGCCCGACAGATGTTTCAGTCTAATAGTTATCAGCTCCCTTTACTAAAGTAAAAAGCACCCATAACCTTGTAATGAGGGAGGCACAATGAACAATCACTATATAGAGAACAGGGTATTGTTACATTGTATTTGCAAATTCACTAGTAGGGTGAAGCCTGTTTTTCAACAACTCTGATTTCTTTGGGTTGCTGAAAATTTCTCGGTAAAAATAAAAATTGTTTTGCCGTATTAGTCCAATGTATGTAGTAAAAGTAGAGTACTGTGATACTTTTATGAACTAACAGTGATTTTAGTAGCAAGCTTTCGAGGGATCTACCCTCTTCCTCAGGTCAGAGCAGTTTTCAGGAAAGTGTGTAGTGACTTGACCAGAATGGGTTAACTATTGGTATTAGTCCTATCAAATCACCAATAAAAATGCCATTCCACCTTGGAAACAGTCCCCAATGTCAGGAGCGTAGCTACCAGGGGTGCAGGGGATGAGACCGCACCAGGGTTCTTGGCCAAGAAGGGGCCCCATTTTGTTCTAAGGTTCCAAAACTACCAGTCTGTGTGCCAACTGTTTTACCAGTGGTCTGTGTACAAAGCATTTTTACCATTGTCTGTGTGACAAGCATTTAACCAGTGCCTTGCTGTGTGCAGTGCCAGTTTTCCAACCAGTTTATCAGTGTCTGCATGCCAAGCATTTAACCAGTGGGGGGCCCATGCCCAAATTTTGCATCAGGGCCCATAAGTCTGTAACTACGCCACTGCCCAGTGTTATATTAGGGTTATTGAAGCATGGAACCAGATCTTCTCTTTCAGACAATGTGGGGCCGAACTGTGTATCTGGAATTCTCTACAGCTAGGGGTCTGGTGGATACCTTAAAAGGTCACCTTAAGGGCAGAAATACATGTAAAATAAATAGATTTTGGCATTGGAATACAGTTGTGCTCAAATATGCTTGTGAAGGTTCTCATTCATCCAGGTCATGGTATATCTGTTGTATTCACAATTAGTCAACTGGACTTGAACGTCTTCAAAACTACATTTCAAGTCCAGTTGATCTAATTGAATACAACAGATATAGTTGTGCTCAAAATTATTCAACCCCCACTGAAATTGTGTATTTTGGCCAGTTTGACATTTATTTTGATCATTTCAGTCATCTTGTTTACAATTAAATCAAAGAGACACTTGTAAGTCAGACAAATATAACATAACATTTAAAATGAAATAACCACAAATGTCTTTTCTGTGCTCACATCATTTTCAGTTTTATTCACCCCCAAGTGACATTCATTCTTAGCACAACATCCTTTTTCAGTTATAACAGCTTTTAAACGTGAAGCATAGCTTGACACAAGTGTCTTGCAGCGATCTACTTATATCTTAGCACATTCTTCATGGGCAAAAGCCTCCAGTTCAGACACATTCTTAGGCTTGCGCGCTGCAACTGCTTTCTTTAAGTCCGACCAGAGCTTCTCAATCGGATTTAAGTCTGGTGACTGCGATGGACACGCAAATGTTCCAGCCTTTAATCTACAACCATGCTCTAGTGGACTTGGAGGTATGCTTGGGATCATTGTCCAACGCCTCCCAAGCCTCAGGTTTGTGATGGACTGTATCACATTTTTTTTCAATATCTCCTGGTACTGAAGAGATTCAGGTACCTTGCACACGCTGAAGCTTCCCGTACCTGCAAAGCAAAACAGCCCCAAAGCATGATTGACCCCCCCGCCATGCTTACAGTAGGCAAGGTGTTCTTTTCTTCATAGGCCTTGTTCTTCCTCCTCCAAACATAGCGTTGATCCATGGGCCAAAACAGTTCTAATTTTGTTTCATCAGTCCACGAACACTTTTGTGGTTTGTCCACATGACTTTTGGCATACTGCAGTCGACTCTTCTTATTCTTTGGAACAGCAAGGGGGTGCGCCTGGGAGTTCTGGCATGGAGGCCTTCATTACGCAGTGTACGCCGTAATTGTCTGACTGAAAATCAGTACCCGCATCTGACAAATCTTTTTTCAGTTCCTCAGCAGTCACACGGGACTTTTCTCCACTTTGCGCTTCAGGTAGCGCACAGCAGTCGCAGTCCATCTTCAGGTAGCGTTTCAACAGTGCCCTTTGCCTTGAATTTGCGAATGATGCTTCCTATGGTGTCTCTTGGTTTGTTTAACATCTTTGCAATCTTCTTTAGACATTGCCCTTCCTGGGAAAGAAATCACCACTTCTCTTGTCTTCCTGGACCATTCTCTTGACTTCACCATGTTTGTAAACACACCCAGTAAATGTCTAGAAGGAGATAAGTATCACAGTCATTTGAAATCTGCCTAATTGGTGCTTATTATGCTGCTCGATACTAAAATCACATAATTGTTTTTGTAATACAGTATTAAATGTTTTTTTGTGATTTCTTCATGACACATTATCCCCCTTAAAGACTACCACTCTTAAGAACAAGATTTATCAAGTGTTTTCAATCAGTATTGAAAACACTTGAATAATCTCTGTTCTTAAGAGTGGTAGTCTTTAAGGGTTGAATAATTGTGTCAATGAAAAATCACAAAAAAATCATTTAATACTGTATTACAAACAATTAATGTGATTTTAGTTGCAATTGGTTCTTTAAAAGTCCTTGTAAGATTTCATTCTGATCACACATTAAAAATGTACACTGAATTCCCTAAAACCCATTACAGCATTGGGGTTGAATAATTTGAACCAACTGTATGTGAGACGGAAACCAACATTATATTTGTGAATGGGAAGGTAGGCCCATTAAAATGATACCCAACATGGAGGCCTTATTCCATTGCCAGGGGGAGTTATTATTATCTTGGGAATATGTATTACTCACAGGTCATGTTTGGTATTGTAGGAATTGATAATTAATACAGGAGAGGAATATGTGGTCTATATCCCAGTATAATGTACATATCTAAAGTTATCTGGAATCTGCCTAACTGAGGGGGAATGAAGGGTTGTGACAAGTTGTAAATCTGGACAAGTAGGGGGGTGGTTAATCAATGGGTTTAAAAATCCTTGTAGCCCCTTTAACTGTGTTCATACTGAGGGGACATGCTAAATGTGTATGAATCATATTTCCTTCTCACCCCGGGACACAGGACTTCTAGTGAGTAGGGTCTGTGAATATTTTAATCCTTTTTATTTTATATAACTGTTCTATCTATTGTTTGTCATTTTATATTGACACCATTTTCTTTTATTTTTGTATTATATGCATTATATGTCCACCTTTTGGAATATTAAATCTAAAATTTAAAAGGTTTTGTCTTTGATGCTCTAAAAGAACTCAGTTAAGCCTCGTACACACATTGAATAATTTTCGTACGATGCAGCTGACGAACGTTTAACAACATTATCGTTAATCCTCATAATTGAAATGACATTTGTAAACACAGCAACAATAGTCACCACGATAGTCGTTACGTAACGTTCGTATCTTCGCGCAATTATGAAAGCAGCGCATGCGCCTTTTATATATTTTTCCGTAGAACGTTAACGATAATCTGCAGACCATGTACAAATATACAATAATCGGCAGAACAAATCGGCCAGACTGATAGTTGGAAAAAGCCGACAATAGTCGATGGTCATTGGTCTTTGACGATCGTTGATGCTATATTTTCGTATGAATATTGTGCAATTACTCGTTTGTCGGCTGCATCGTACAACAATTATCCAATGTTTGTACGAGGCTTTAGCCTGTGATAAGTTGTATGTGTTTGGATCGAATGCTTGGCAGTGTTAATGTTAATTAACTCTGTGACTGCTTGTGAAGGACCGATGCTAATTAACCAGTTAGTTGGTGGTGGCATTATTACCGATTGATTGGTCAGATCACGTGCCCAGCGAACTGGCGTTTGTGACAGCAGTACTGATTAAAACCAAAAAAAATCCAGAATATACTAAGGAATGAGAGGGGGCAATAAAATACAGACATAACAGCATACTAAGGTGGGCAACCAAATGGAGAGGAGAGAGGTAGCAGGGGGGTGGGGGGAAATTTCTTGGAATTTTTATAATATCTGTTGTATTCAGTTAGATCAACTGGACTTCAATTCTTGAAGACGTTTCGCTAGTCATCTGACTTTTCAATTCAGAATGACTTGTACAAGAATCTGTTGGCAATTATGTACCCTGGAAAATCCCAATTAGCATATCACAGCCAGGTGTTAAGCACATTATGAATGCACGGCGTGATCGCATTGTGGCTAAGAGGTGTTATAGGAACGCCCAGGGTAAGGTGTCAAAAAAGCATTGTACATGGCAAACAGTTGGTGTTGAAACCCCCCCCACCTCCTCTATTCAGGCTTGATTTCTTTGTTTTCACATTAATGGCCTCCTTGACACCTCTCTTGTACCAGTCCTGTTCCTTTGAAAGGATGTTGACATTACTATCTTCAAAGGTATGTCCTTTATTCTTAAGATGCAGGTACACGACTGAGTCCTGACGCGAGGAATTGGCTCTTCTGTGCTGGGCCAAACGTTGGTGCAGTTGCTATTTGGTCTCTCCCACATACAAATCAGAACACGCTTCACTGTACTGCGTATATGATGTCGCTTTTCTTATGTTTCAGTATTGGGTCTTTGGGATGTACCAATTGCTGACTCAGTGTGTTATTTGGTTTAAAGCAGACAGGGATACTGTGTGTTTTTTTTTTTTTTAATTCTTCTTAATTTCTCGGAGACCCCTGCTACATATGGGATAACCATGTTCTTCCTCCTGTCTTGCTTTTCCTCTTCAGTGTTGGTATACCTGTTCTTTTCTTTCCTTCTACTTCTTTTGACAAAGGCCCAGTCTGGATATCCACAAGTTTTAAGGGCTCCTCTGAGATGTTTCATTTCTTTAGCCTTTGCCTCTGTGCTGTTCTCTGCTCTGTGTTGCAGGGTTCTGATGACACCCAGCTTGTTATCTAAATGGTGGTGGGAGTCAAACATCAAATACTAATCTGGGTTGGTTTTCTGTAAACCTCTACTTCCAGTTTACCATTTTCCCTGACTTCTACCAAGCAGTCCAAAAAAGCCAATGTGTTGTTTTGTATCTTCCCTTGTAATTGTTCTGGTTTACAGCATTGATGTGCTATTTCCTTAAATGTATTAAGCGCCTGTGTTTCCACTTCCTCCAAGTAAAGGTTTGCAGCAATGGGTGAAACTGGAGATCCCATAGCACATGTTTTTGCTTATAGAAGCTATCCCTGTATTTGAAATACATACAATACAAGAATCGTGGAAGCACTCCAATTAGGCTAATTTACAACTACATTTAGCGGAAGTGCTACTGATCTGGTCAAACATTTATACAAACACAGAAAAGATAATCAATGCACATTCCTAGGTCCCATACAATATAATATTATCTGCGCACTGGCATACATTATAAACAAAGGGGTTTTAGTATACATTACTGTGATCACATGAATGAAAAGCCTTCCAACCACGTCAAGGTAACCCTAGTCTGAAAGGTCCTAACGTCTTACCTTTTCAATTTCTTTTACTTCAATTACGATTAGCAAACTTTTGCATTTCTCATTCTTACACACTGGATCCATATAACAGGCTCTCTGTTTTTGCTAATTGCTAATCGTAATTGAAGTAAAAGAAATTGAAAAGGTTAGACGTTAGGACCTTCCAGACTGGGGTTACCTTGATGTGGTTGGAAGGCTTTTCATTCATGTGATCACAGTAATGTATACTAAAACCCCTTTGTTTATAAAGTATGCCAGTGTGCAGATATTATATTGTATGGGGCCTATGAATGTGCATTGATTATATTTTCTATGTCTGTATTTGAAATAGGTGGTATTCAGGCACAAGTCCAGTAGGGAACAAACCTGTTCTGGGTTAAGATCTGTTCTGCTGAGCACAGAAGAGCCAATTCCTAGGGTCAGGACTCAGCCATGTATCTGCATTTTAAGAAAAAAGGACATACCTTTGAAGATTGTAATGTCAACATAATTTTAAAGGAACAGGACTGGTTCAAGAGAGGTGTCAAGGAGGCCATTTATGTGAAAATAAAGAGACCAAGCCTGAATAGAGGGGGGGGGGGGGGTTTCGACACCATCTGTCTGCCATGTACAATGCTGTTTTGACACCTTACCCTGTGCATTCCTATAACACCTCTTAGCTACAATGCAATCACGCCTTGCATTCATAATGTGCTTTTCACCTGGTTGTGATATGCTAAATGGGACTTTCCAGGGTACATAATTGCCAACAGATTCTTGTACAAGTCATTCTGAATTGAGAAAGCCAGTCGGATGACTAGCAAAACGTCTTCAAGAACTAAACTTCAAGTCCAGTTGATCTAATTGAATACAACAGATATACCATGACCTGGATGCAATTTTTATAATAGTTAAATATTCCAGAATTATTGAATTTTTGAAATCGAATATTCAGAAGTTATTAAATATACAGGCCAATTTTGCGAACGTTTGAATATGTGAACCCTCGATTCTGAATATGTGAACCCTCAATACCAAATATGGGAGAAATAGCAAAAAAGCGAGCAGTTAATTTTATATTTTAGAAAATTATCGAATATGTGACATGGAAACTCAAAAATAGATTGCGTGTGAAGAAAGTTTTGGTTATATGTGCGTGTTCCCTAGACTATTACCCAGTTCCCTGAGCCATTTACACTAACTTACTAACTTGCTATTCATACCTTAAATTTTAATCGGAACTTATTATCTCCCATTGACTTCTTTGGGTCCGTTTTCAGGTTTTCGGATTATTTTGAATAACCAATTTTGAAACAGAACTATGGTGGGTAAGGGGGCACAGACTCCCCAAGATGTTTTGTGGCTTCAGCACATAGTTTAATACATTATTTAAAACTGTTGGAAGTTGTGGAGTGTGCTGCTTTCTACTAACCTTTGTGATACTTACCTGGTGTTGTATAGGTTTTCAAGAGTGCACCTCTTTGTATTCCTGCTAGGACACTACACCAATTTTTTCTACCCAGGTCTATGGCCACCTTTACCCTTTTTTTGGGCCAGTCGGTTTGCAATCGATTTTTATTCATAAAACAAACAGCCCAGGCTGGGGAACGATGGCAGATAAGTCAATTATACAACAATCAAATATCCAATTGACTTAAAGGGTATCTCCATTGGTAAAAAAAAAATGTTGGTATTCAGTTTTATTGAAGAAAGGGAGGTAAAGGAGCTGTGTCTTACTTCCCATTCTTTTAATAAAACCTGTATAAAAAATGATGGTATAGTGCTCCTCCCTTTTTGGTACCGTGCTAAGTGGAACCTTTAAATTAAAGGGTGCCAACAGGGAAAAATACCAACTCAAAACCCAATTTCCCATCATCCCCTACAGAACAGGAGATAAAAAAACAGTCCCTGAAGTGTGTGTAATGTATAAATTGCCGGTTCTCCTTTGCATCGCACCTGAAAGTAATTTAGAATAAAGGTTTGAGCTGCATAGCCTTGTATTTGTATATAATAAAGGGCAATATGGCTAAGCTCTATTGTATGCTTTGCTCCCTGAGTAAATTTATTCCCTGCCCCTTTAAGGCAGTCCAGATAAAAAGAAGGTTTAGAAGCTCTGTAAGCTCCCATGATTCCCTGGTATAGGTCATACTAAATCAAGAGAGAAGCAGGTATGGTCTTGTTCCCCCAGGGATTGTACTTTACTCATTAGGTTAGGACTGATGCTGGGATACTGCCTTGAAGTGGCGCATCAGCTGACGCATGTTTGTACAAACTATATAACTAAAGGTATCCATTTTAAGTTAAGTGCAGGTAATTACCCTTCTTTGCTTGCATATATGTTTGATCATTATATCTAATTAATTTATGCTTATATTAATAGTTGAGTGCTGGAGTCTTTTGTGTAATACATATATATTACAACATCACAATCCCCATTCCCCAAGGAACACTCCCCTCACATATAATACACTGAATACTCTGAGTATTACAGAACTGACATAGCTAAAAAGTTTGAGCGGAAGGGCGCTGAGATTGATGGTATATGTAGGCTCATTACTTACTGCGCAGACTGTCATATTCCAACATCCATATGTTCCAACATATTCATAACCATGACCAAAGTCTAATGTCGTAAGTGAATAACAGATCCGATCCTGCACTTCAGTGTAAGGGGCTTGGTCACCTCTGCTGGTTATCTCAATAGGCACTTGTTACTTACAGGAGCACGCAGCCATTATCACATGGTATAACTTTAGCTTCGCCTGTCCCAAATCTAACATAGCAAGAGACTGGTATCAGGTCTTATTTAGCTTTGTCGCAGTCTCCCGAAGACGCCATCACACATATTAACAGAAAATTCTTCACCTGTCCCTCCACCGATACCTACGCCCCTACTGCAAAACACTTATCATATGTCACAGTTCCTTGCAGGATTAACAGCAAATAACCGACACATACTCACGACTTCCATATAGACAGTGATCTAACTCTATTCCTCATATCTCCTACAGTGAGCTCCTCCACTAGCGACCTTTCCACCTAGTGTGAGACCGACGCGCGTTTCGCTTCCTTACCGAATGCTTTGTCAGGGTATAGCATCACAGTTAAAGCACCGCCTTATATTCAAACCTCTTAAAGCGGTACCATACTAATAACCATATATGATGTGTTCCTGTTCCTATATGAGAACAATACACCGAATTTAATAAGTACACAATGGCTTACTCCCTGCAGCTTTAAATATCCATCATATTCATAACCAATTATATACATTTTTGTTACAAAACTGAATTTTTTCATTTAGTCCATCCGGACTCAAGGACTTAAGTTTTACCGTCCATTTGGCTTCGATCTGAAGCAATCTTTTATTCAGGCTGCCCCCTTTCCCCCATTCTGACTGTTATGATTACTTCAAGGAGAGTTCCTGCAAACCCTTCACTGGACGCAGAGTCTAAGTGTCTGCCGGTCTTCTCCAGAGCCTCTGATGGTGAGGATGTTATGCGGCTAGGCAGACACCAGATTGCGGCTCCAGATCAGGGATCACAGGGGACTAACCCACAGTGTAGAGAGGCAGCTAGTAGAGATACACCGACTGACCACAGGGAATATGCCGACAAGATGGGATAGAGACACAGGTTGAACAGTATGCAGATACTGGCAGGAGTCAATGTGGTTCACAGGCTGACCTGAAAATATATGCAGGCTGGATGGTATGAAGTGCATAGGCCGAACTATACTAATAGGCAGGCTAGATAATATGGAGTGCAGAGGTCGAACTGGAATAATATGCAGACTTGATGATGTGGAGTACAGAGACTGACCTGGAACAATATGCAGGGTTGAGGTTATAGAGTACAGAGGCTTAACTGGAACAATATGCAGGCTTGAGGATATGGAGTGCAGAAGCTGAACTGGAACAATATGCAGGTTTGAGGATATGGAATACAGAGGCTGAACTGGAACAATCTGCAGGCTTGAAGATCTGGAGTACAGAGGCTGAACTGGAACAATATGCAGGTTCTAAAGATATGGAGTACAGAGACTAAACAAAATAACAGGAGCTGAAGAACAGACACAGGAGGAAAATCTGAACTGGCAGCAAGAACTGCTCCACGTGGAGAGGCTTATGAAGGCCCTTCCATGTCATCCTTGCGCGACCGGTGCGTCCGCGCTTTCCTGCGCGCGCCCGACGCCACACCTGGCAGACAGGATTTGCAAGATCCTGTCTGCCATCTTTCAAAGATCTGCATACACACAGTCCCGAGCGTTCTCCCTATGAACTTCATAGGAGAACGCTTGGGACTGTGTGTTTCCATCGGCCGCGCTAGACTCCTCTATAGGGAGTCTAGCGCGGCCGATGGAAATTTTTGGCCTTTCCCGAACGAGCGTTCGGCCGACCCGTTCGTTCGACGGCCACGCGCTCGTTCGGGAAACGCATGTACACACATAACGATAAAGCCCCGATACTGTCGGATCCGACGGTATCGGGGCTTTATCATTACTGTGTGTACCCAGCTTAAGGCTATTGACAAAGGATTCTAGGTCATTAGCAGTGCCCTTCCAGAGCATCAGTATGTCATCTACATACCTGAGCCATAGAAGGACACTGCTTCCCCATCCTCCTTTGTCGATAGTCTCAGTAACCACTGATTGTTCCCATCTCCCCAAATGGAGACAGACATATGTAGGGGCACAGGTCGTCCCCATTGCGTGCCCCTAAGTTGGCGGTAGTGCCACCCATCAAATAAATTTGAACGTGAACTCGCTGTTCATTGTTGATAAATGTAAGGTGATGCATTTTGGACTTAAAAATCATTGTGCTGCTTATACTATAAATGGCTCTGTGTTAAGTGAATCCCTGTTGGAAAGGGATCTTGGAGTTTTGGTGGATAACAAACTTAAAGGAAGCAAGCAGTGCCAGATGGCAACAGCCAGAGCCAGCATGGTATTGTCTTGTATAAAGAGAGGTATGAATTCAAGGGAGGAAAATTATTATATTCTCCATCTTTACAAAGCATTGGTAAGGCCTCATTTGGAATATGCAGTGCAATTTTGGAATCCTGTGTACAAAAAGGACATATTTGAAATGGAAAGGGTTCTGAGAAGGGCAACTAAATTAATAAGGGGATTGGGGGAGCTTGAATATGAAGAGAGACAATTATGTATGCTGGAGAAAAGGCACTTGCGTGGGGATATGATTACTGCGTATAAATACATTAACGGGCCATACAATAAACTATATGGGGCATTGTTCACCAATAGAGCATGTCAGAGGACACGCGGCCATCCCTTGGACTTGAAGAAAAAAGGTTTAGGCTTAAGTTTGGAAAGGGTTTTTCACTGTGAGAACGGTAAAGCTATGGAACTGTCTTCCTGGATTGTTATGGCAGGTTCATTGGTAATTTCAAAAAAAAGCTGGATGAGTTTCTGCAAACAAGGAATGTTGCAAGTTACTGGTATTGATACATAAGTAGAGTTGATCCAGGGAAATTTCCGATTGCCACTTGGAATCAGGAAGGAATTTTTTCCCCTTCATAAATTTTTTTTTTTGCCTTCCTCTGGATAACAGTTAGGCAGGAAATGAGGATATTGCTAGATGGGTTGGACTGGATGGACATATGTCTTTATTCAACCTCAAATACTATAACTACACATAAATATCATCTTATGTGTCTTGAACATAAGATGATTAAGAAAACAAAAAGGGTCTCTACATATTTGATCTACATATTGGATGATTCTTTCAGTAGGCCAGTCCATCCCAGCTACAATGGGCCTACCCAGAGGCCTGGTAACATTCTTATGAACCTTGGGGATGATGTAAAAGGTGGGACACCTTGGGGTAAGGTTGAACAGGAAATCATGTTCTTTCTTGTCCAAAACCTTGTCTTCCACTCCTTTACCCAAAATTTTTACTAGATTGTTTTGAAATACCAGCAAGGGATTGGCTGTCAGATTCTCATGCTGAGATTTATCTCTAAGTTGGCGCATTGCCTCCTTATGATACATCTCCTTGGTCATCACAACCAACATTCCTTACAATCCAATCCTTTCTGGACCTAACATATTCCATGGTTTGTCTTTCCCTTTTAGACAGATTTTGTCTTAGTATAACTGGTTCTCCCAACCTCTCTATATCCTCCACCACATTATTAACAAAATTAGAGCTGTTAGGAAAGCCATGAACCGAAGGGAACCAAGAGGATTTGTTTTTTAAAGTAGAAAATCTAATTAGATCAGGATCAGTATTTGAGGAATTATCTCCTGTTCTGTAGGGGATGATGGGAAATTGGGTTTTGAGTACTTCAACAAAACCTGCAGTAGCTGGGAACGAAGGTAAGGTACTTACCTCTGCCAAATAGTCTGACAGGTCCCTACGGACTCTGCATTCTATGCACATCGCACTTGTGTGTGCGCATAGAGTACTAAGTCTGTTGGGACCTGTTGGAAACAACTCGTTTACCTTCCGTTCTTCAATAAAACTGAATCACAACTTTTTGTTTTACCAGTGGAGATACCCTTTAATGTTGATACTGCATATGGCATGGGCAACTTATGTATCAGGGTTAACAGATCAATAAGAAATCAGAGGATACTAATGACAAATACAATGAGCAAGGGAAAATAAGAAGAGGAGCTAAAGATAACATGTGACAGTGTGATTGCTAACAAACAGAAACTATAGCTGTATCCCAACTCTGAAACAGAGAGTAGGGGAAGTGTGTGTCCGAAGTGCTTGCAGCAGACATCTTATTCTGCACCTACAGTCCTGCCTTTTCAGGGCCAGACCAAACGCATGCCAGTGGTTTAGAATGTGTGTGGCCACATTGAGCACATCCATCTCTAATTCTTTTGCAAATTGCATGCGCTCCAAAAACTGATTATTGCTAAGAGATTGTATCACGCATAAATGGTGCTGCATTGCCATTGCGTTTTTAACTTGTATTACCGTCCATTGATAGTGTGGCCCGAAGACTCAATTAATGTCTGGAAATCTGGACTAAAGGTCTTAAATTTTTTTTTTTTTGTTCAATAAATTTTTTATTTTTTGCAAAATTAAACAGTGTATTGTCATTTTCATACACATTTTGAATCTTTCAAAGAAAACGGTAAACAACAAAAAGAAAACATCATAATCATTTAACCGTGTCTCGAGCTGAATTTCTCGTATCTTTTTGGTTTTCATTAGGTATTGTGACTAGTCTTCTCAGATTATTGAACATCCTATCTGTATAAACTTTAGGCTTTCTCTACAAATGTGGTCCATTTAGTGGGTATTGGTGATCGAGGAATAGTGCTTTCTTTCCTAATTCGGTGCGCCTCCCCAGTCCGGTGGCCCCCCACCCCAAGTCTCCATCTTTTGCCTATTTATGCGGGGTTCATTTTGAGTTCCCAAGGTGACCAGATTTTGGACCAGTTCTTAAGGCTTTTTTCAGGGTGGCTGCCAAGTATTCGTTGGAGTGGATCCACCATATTTTCTGTATCAATTTCGCCTTAGATGGGGGAGGGGATTTCCAGGTATTGGCTAATAAACATCTGGCTGCTGCACAGATATTTGTTATAAGTTTGGTGGTATTATTATTAGTGTTTGGAGGGGGCATATTAAATAGGGCGGTATATGGTGATAATTGGAAAGGGTGGTCTAACACCTCTGCAATCAGGTCTTCACACATCAGCCAGAATTTCCTCACCTCCCCACACATCCACCAACAGTGTAGTTGGTCGGCCTCCATTCCACAGTTTCTAAAGCATTTGGGAGAAAGTACAGGATTGATCTTGTGTTGAAATTTTGGAGTTAGATACCAGTCGTATAGTATCTTAAATGATTTTTATTTTATTATGATATTTGAAGTGCATTTTTGTGAGTTGATAAAGATTCTTTGCCACTGCTCCTCTTCCAACACAGTCTGGAATCTTTCCTCCCATTTGTTTGTCTGTGAATGTTTCATTGGTGTGGGTTCTAGCCATATCATTGAATATATCTTTGAGATTGTGTTTCGTAGTGATTTGGTGTTTGTGAGGAGTTTTTCAAATTTGGTAAGTGGTTTGTTGGAACTGAGGCGTATTGATGTTTCTGCATATTTGTAGATTCGTGTATAAGCATACCAGCAATTATCTGGTAGTTTCCATTTTTGTTTTGCTTCCTGCCATGGTATTAAGGATCCATCTGTTTTACATAGGTCGCGGATTCTTTCAATTCCTAGGGAAGGCCAGAAATCCGCTGGCATACCTGAGAATTGTGTTGAGAAGTATGGAGTGTGGAAAAGAAGGGTCACCGTTGACCTAAGATTGAGAAGCTTATAGTTTCTGTTGCAGTCGTCCCAGAATTTCAGTGTTGTTTGGATAATTTGTGGGGTGGGCTGTAGTGGGGTTTTCCTGTCTTTTTTGTTAGTCCATAATATTGTGGAAGTGTGATGTGGGGCCATTAGCCTATTTTCTATCTCTACCCAGCCTGTCGTCCCCTGACCTGTTACCCATTGTGTCAACTGGGCTAGTCTGGCTGCTTTGTAATATTTGAAGAGGTTAGGGAGACCAAATCCTCCTTTATCTTTGTGTCTAGCCATATATTCAAGTCTGATACGTGGTCTTTTGTTGTTCCATATGAACTGTGTTATTTTGGCTTGTAGTGGCTTAAGATCCTGTTTTCTAATTGAAATTGGGAGCGTTCTAAATAGGATAGTAGTTTAGGTAGAACGGTCATCTTTATCGCGTTCACTCTTCCTATTAGTGATAGGTTATATGGTGTCCATTGGGATAGAAGGGTGGTTAAGTGTTTGTACATTGGGATATAATTTACTTTGTATAGTGTTGGTATATCCTGACATATATGTACCCCTAGGTATTTAAATGAGGATTTGGCCCATTTAAACCGGAAATTATTTTGTAGTTGTGTTTTTAAGGGCTCTGGGATATTTATAGGGTATGCTGTGGATTTTGAGTGGTTGACTAAGAATTCTGATATATCTCCGAATTTGTTGAGAATTTTGTAAAGTTCCGGTATTGAGGTTTCTGGGTTAGTTAGGTATATTAATGTGTCGTCAGCGAACATAGATATTTTCGAGTGAATATCTCCTATTTGTATACCTTCTATATTTGCTGATGCTCTAATTTGTGCTGCTAGGGGTTCCATACAAATGGCAAACAGCAATGGGGACAGAGGGCATCCCTGTCTTGTCCCATTTCTGATTTGTAGGGGTTTAGAGGGGTAGCCCATATTCCTAACTTTCGCTTGGGGTTTATTGTAGAGATTGGCTAGAATTGAGAGGTAGTTGGTAGGGAATTTAAGTCTCTTTCTAGGGTTTTATGCATATATCTCCAGTCTATCCTATCAAATGCTTTTTCAATGTCCAATGATAGAGCAATCATTGGTGTATTTTGAAGTGTAGCTTGTTGTAGTATTGTGATAGATTTTCGGATGTTGTCTGCTGTATGTCTTCCTTTTATAAAACCGGTTTGATCGTGGTGTATAATTGTTGGCATAATATTTTTTGAGACGGTTGGCTAGTGTTTTGGCAATGATTTTTAGGTCAGTGTTAATTAAAGAAATTGGTCTATAGTTGGCTGGCTGTGTGGTGTCCCTATCTGGCTTTGGGATGACTACTATATGTGCCTCGAGCATTTCCTGTGGGAGTGTTTTTGTTTTGAGCTAAATCATTGATTAAGGTGCATATCTGCGGTGTAAGAACTGTACTGAATTTTTTGTAGTATAGGTTGGTAAAGCCATCTGGGCCGGGTGATTTGCGTGTTTGGAAGCTTGTAAGTACCTCATTAATTTCCTGGTGTGTGATTGGTGTTTGTAGTGTATGTTGTTGGTCTTCTGTTAGCTCCGGTAGGTGTAGATTTTTTAGAAAGTTGGTTACCTGTGTGTCGTTTATTCTGATTTTGTCTACTTTTTGTCCGTTGTATAGTTCTTGATAGTAGTCAGCAAATTTGTCAGCTATATATTTTGGGTCATAGTGTAAGGTCCCTGTGGCGTCCCTTAGGGGGAGAAATCTGTTCTGTGTAAATTTGTTGTTCAGCTTCCGGGCTAGGTAAGTGTCCGGTTTGTTTGCTTTTGTATAGAAGTATTGGTTGTTGATTCTAAGTGCCATTTCCACTTTTGTGTTTAATATTGAGGCTAATTCCTGTTTTAGTCTTTCTAGTCTGGTGAAGTGGTCTACTGAGTGCGAATTACTGGTTTTTTGTTGTTGGGCCTTTATTGCTCTTGTTAGTGAGTTTATCTTTTCATTTCTGTTTCGTTTTTCTCTCGCTGCTAATTGGATGATTTTCCCCCTAATCACTGCCTTGTATGCTGTCCATAGGGTGGCTTGTGATATTTCGGGAGAGGTGTTTTCTTTGAAGTAATTCTCAAGGGTGTGTTGTAGTTCTTTGGTGTTGTTTTCTTTTGACAGTATTGCTTCATTAAGCCTCCAGTGAAAGGTGGGTCTCGCCTTGATTATATCATTAAATTGTATGGAAATGTGAGCGTGGTCTGACCATGAGATTTCGGACACCTGGGGTTTTTGCATCTGAGATAGAAGGATAGGGGAGACAAATGAGTAGTCTATCCTTGAGAATGATTTATGGACTGAGGAGTAGAAGGTATATTCCCTGCGTTGTGGAAATGTTATTCTCCATGCATCTAATAGGTTGCATTCTTTGAGTAGTGTGGTTAGTTGTTTGCAGGAAGTTACCTCTTTAGTGTGTTGTTTCTGATTCGATTTATCTAATTTGGCATTTAGGGTTGCGTTAAAATCCCCCATCATGATAACGGGGCCGGAAGCAGTGGCAACAATCCTGTTCAAGAGTTCTTGATAGAACACTTTCTGATTGGAGTTTGGTGCGTATACAGATATTATTGTTAATTTGAAGTTGTGTATTAGCCCGTTTAGTATTAAATAGTGTCCTCTTGGGTCGCTGTAGTGGGATTCTTCCACCCATGGGAGATTTTTGTGGATTAGAACTGCTACTCCTGCCTTACCCGCTACGGAGGAGGAGTAGTAGTGAGTTTTGTAGGTGTTATTCCAGTATTTAATTACTTTTCCCCTTTTAAAATGTGTTTCCTGCAACATTAGAATATCAGGATTCGATTTTTTTATAGTATTGTAGTGCTAGCTTACGTTTTTGTGGTGTGTTGAGGCCTTTTGCGTTGTGTGATATTAACTGCAGAGGTGTAGCCATTTGTGTAAAATTGTATATAATTTACCTGATTCGTGGTAGCAGGCTTAGCTAAGACTGGGTAAACTCGTGGGATTGGCTGAGATTAGATTGTAGGTGCACAGGAACGGGGGCCCCGGACTGAGGATGCGGCTGGGTGGTCACTATCTCTGAGAAGTTCACTAGAAACTGAAGATCACCTGTTGCTTGAGACAAATCAAAATATAATAAAACTGTATATATAACTTAAGCAAGGGTTGTAAACAGTATTAAAAATAGAAAAGTATTTGAAGCAGTAATCTCGTTTGTAATCAAAAAGGAACAATATGTTATAGCTGGAGACTATTCCTTTATAGATCTCCGGGGTGAGGATTACTTGCTCCTCACTTTAAAGGTTTAACTTTGGCAGGTTTTATACCTGACTAACTATGGGGGGGGTGTCTATCACTTCTCTCAAGTGCGAGATGTAAGTAAGTTAGTTTTATTTTTCGTTCCCTGTGGAGGTCAATTGTTTTGTCTGACCTATATTGGGTTTTTACGGATCCCTCGTTGTTTCTTTTAGATTATGAGTGTACCCCAGCATGGAGCCTTATTTTGTAGTCAGTTGGCTGAGACCATTATTAGCATAATGAGTTGAGGTCCATTATATAGCGGGTGGAGGCTGAATATCTGGGTTGTTATCAGATATATCTATGTCTCCTTCTGGCTAATTTTAGTCCAAAGAGATGAGGTTTCATCATTTAACTTCCTTTAGATATTCGCCCCCCCCTTTTTTTTTTTTTTTTTTTTATCGTTAAATTGTTATTCCCCTGCTATATCTCTGTGGTGGGGCTAGGGGCCTTGGGGGGGGTATAGCTACTATTTGGAAATATTCTATAGCTATGTTGGGAGACCAAATGATATATTCGGGGATATACTAGTTTTTTGGGGGGTTTTTTGTGTTATAGCGGGTGAGTGGGGGTTGTTCAGGGGGGTCTCCCATTGTTGTTGTCCGAGAGTCTTTTACCTGTGGGGTTTCACCCCCTTCCCCCTCTTCTGGTTGTAGTTTGGTGGGGGGTCAGTGGGTAGCCAGGGGTCGGTCTATCTGACCTAGGTCAACATAGTCCCCCGATTTGGTTCCCTCTTCCCCGCTCCTTCCCCCCCCCCTCCTCCCCTTTCCCCCCCGACCTCTCCCCCCCTCCCCCTTTTCCCCCCTCCCTCCGTCGATCTCAGAGTGTGTTACAAGCCTTTTGATTCATTATCAATCCTAAATATTATTCGCTTGGCTGTTTGCTGCTAACTGATTCACTGTTAATGGGCTTTCCTGAGGTCCAGGGGTTACTCAAAATTCTCCTTATATTATTTCAGGTCATTTATGGCTATTACATTCCATTAAACTGTGTAAAAATATTTGAGCATTTCACAACATCATTTTTAAGGTAGAGACATATATGGCTATTTTACAGGTTTTTTATGATATGCTTAGCTTTCAGAAGTCCCAGTGTCAATGGATAACGGTCCTTTGTGTCATCTGGGAGGCATAGTCTCTGTGAATCTCCCTTTGAATCCTAACTGGAGGAGTGAGTGGGAGTCCAGGGGTCATTTTGATTCGGCTTGGGGTTGAGGGTTAGTGTCCATTATAGTTCCATTAGGTCCTCAGGTTTTGGTGAGATTTTCCTATGAGTATGCCTTGGGCGGCTGTGGTGTTTGGCCTGTCTGGCTTAGTTGTCGTTGTTGGACTGGTCTCTGGTTTTCCTCCTGTCTGTGTCTTGGGGTTTCTTAGATGAGCGCCATTGCCATCCCGCTCTGCCAGGTGGTTGTTGGGCGGGGATACCAAGTTTTTTTAAGAGATCTTCCCCCTCTTCCGGGTGCGAAATTGAGCATTGCCACCCATTTTTTGAGACTGTTAATTTAAAGGGGAAACCCCATCTGTATCTTTGATTGTTTTTTTGTAAAATGTCTATTGGGGTCTGAATTCCCTTCGACGGGCCAATGTCTTGGGGATAAATCTTGAAAAAATTTGTACCTGTATGTCGAGCATTATTTTATCCAATTTTCTTGCTGTTTGCATAATTTTTTCCTTTATTCGGAAATATGTGGTTTGCATATAATGTCTCTGGGGGGTTCGGTGTCCAGAGGTTTGGGTCTCAAAGCCCGTGAGCTCTGTCCATAATAAAGTTTTTGTCCGGTTCTTCGGTAGTAGGCGGCTGATAATCGGGTCAAGAATTCCTCGTATCAGTTATTCTTTCGGGGATGCCTCTAATCCTTAGGTTTCCCCTCTTGCCCTATTTTCGCCTCCTCTTGGTGATCTTGTAGGAGGAATATGTCTTGTCTGACTTCCTGGAGCTCCTGCTCCATTTGCTGTGCTTGCTGGGAACTCTGTTCAGCTGTTTGCTCCAGTGAGGCCACGCGGTCCCCCAGGTTGGTGATTTCCTGTTTGACCTCCGCAATTATTTGAGCTGGGAGGTGTTGATTGACTTCTGTAGTGTTGAGGATAAATCCTCTAAGTCCTGTTCTCGTGCATGGGACTTTTTGTAGGGGGTCTTTTGGGTCCGTTTCGGCGCCATCTTGGCTTCCTCGTGGAGTGTCCGTTTTAGTGGTGAAGAAATCGGTCATGTCTGCTTTTGTCGGGTTCCCTTTGTTTTTGGGGCCCATGGTGGTTGGCTGCTGTTTGTATATGGTCCTTGGTTGCCGTTTTTGTTTGGAGTTTAGGTCTTTTTATAGCTAATTGTTGCTTTTCCACTCGGGAGCTAATTGTTGTGGCGACTGCTCACATCTCTGTTCAGACTCCGCCCCTAAAGGTCTTAAATTTTGTTGTCAGGTCCATATGGGAACTTTATAACATGAAAAATGTTCGTACTGTAAAGGTGTAAATCTAAGTCGTAAAATGGTTTAAATTTGATATGTTTGCCTTACTGTGGCCCAAGCCACTAATGGTAATGGTTTCAGTGCTGGTCCAGTCCAGTTTAGATCAATTAATTCTCTGTGACTGAAGCTCACTAATTTAAAGGGCAGGTATGCCTGTTTTGGGAAAGAGTCTGATCAGGCAAGGGCCTGTGGGTCTGCAAGCAGGTGGGTCAGAGTTGTAAACCCCAGTAGGAGACTGGGTACAACACTAATTCTCCAGGGAGAGACACAGAGCTGTGTGAGTACTGGACTGTGAGTGTTCAACAGTCGGAACACTTATTTTGTATTAGTAGGGCCAGTGTGGCATAGGATTTTTATTTTATTGTGTGGCTAATACCCTAAATAAACCTGACTGAGGTCAGTTTAAAAATCAAGACTAAAAAAGACTTTGCCTGTTTCTGTGTGTTAAATTGTGCCCAAAGGCTGTCTTTCCTGGAGACAATGGTCCGTACTACCTGAAAATGTTACAGTACATTTAAATTAAGTTTAATATAATCAACGTATTGTAAAGCAACTGTATTAGAAATGTTATTCTTTTTTTGTTTTTTTTGTAAGACATGACAAATTTTTAATTATCAAGTCACATCGGTGTGCCCCATCACCAAAGTCCTGTATACCAAGTAGATAAATATTATAGCAACCCTCTTTCTTTATGCACCTAGTGTAGCTGTGCAAACTACGGAACCATTCAAACAAATCTACCTAACTCCTTGATTTTTATCCCAACGGTGGTTTTGCAATATTCTGGCAAATGTCGATAGGTGGTGAAATACTCTATTAACTAGCTCTTTGGCTAGTAGCCATAAACATAGTATACAAATGGCACAGTAAACTTAGAAATCACATGGTGAACTTATACTGTACCAATAATATTTTTTTTAAATCATGCAACAAGTACTGTCTAAGGGAAACCGTTTTACAGATGCCACCCACATGCATAAATACAATATATAGGGAATCAATGTAGGGTAGTGGAATGGCTGGCAAGCTGATTGGTTTATTGTTAGGCAGGCTGGCTATAGGAATTCACATACAAAATTGATTTACAGCACTGTCTGTCTTTTCCTACTCCACCTGTCTGCTCTCCCTTACACACTCCACACATAAAAAAATTGCAGCTGGGAGTGAAAACAGGCATTTTTGTAGTCGTGAGGGCTAGCACAAAATAACAAAGTCTTCAGTGGTTTTTTGCAGCCCTACTGACAGACATGTATCATTGTGCAGGGCATTAGGGTATTGAAAAATGAATGCCCGCAAAATGTACGTAATGTAACTGCAAAATATAAAGTTGTTGCCATAAACAATCTGCAAGTGTGCTACAGTCTTAAAAGTTGATAGTTTTCGTAAATTTCAGTATTGTAATCTAAAAAATTAGCCCATATATGTATATTTTTCAAAAATGTTCTTACTATAGTTTTACCAAATGTGCATATTTAGTCCCAATTTTTAGATTTTTCAGAAAGGGCTTATCCAGCATAAAAAACTTTACACTCATGTAGAGCACCTCTCAAAACCCCATGTATAATTGCCTCTGAAATGACTTACCTGACCCGGTCCCTCGCCGTCTGGGCACCGCACCTTTCTCCTGTTTCGAGCAAAAACAGGAGCAGTGAAGCTCTGTGCTGACAGCCTCTCTACTTCCAGCAACAAAGTTGAAGAAATAGAGGTTCGCACTCCAATCAATTTTAAGTCTTTATTGTGGACCACACACCACAAACACAAAATTGTTTGTGTGATGTGTGGTCCACATAAAGACTTAAAATTGATTGGAGTGCGATCCTCTATATCTTCAACTTTGTTGCAACAATTATTGGTTGAGGGGAGAACCATTTGAGGTATCGGCACCCAGAGTTTGGACAAGAGTGCAGCTCCAACTTTTTTTCTTGCTCTCTACTTCCAGGTCACGGCTGTCAGGTAATTGGGCGTGATGTCACGTTGTGCCTTAACTGACAACCACCACCAGAAGAAGCGCTGCAAAGGAGGTGCGGCAAGGGTTAGGTCAGGTAAGTCTCTTCAGAGGCATCTTTGTCACTTATACATTGTGAAAATGGGGTTTGGAGGCGTGCTCTACATGACTGTAAAATGTTTTTGATGATGGACTGCAGAAAAACGAGGCAAACACTTGAAATTTTGGCTCAGTTTTTTATTCAGTCTGATTTGTAACAGATAATACCATCATTCAAGAAGCTGCTAATGCAGAGCAAATGCGTGTGTTCTTCAGAGATCTTGAAAATGGAAAGCATCTTATGGCATACACTGCAGAGGGATTTGCACATGACTGCACCAAGGACTTCCTAAACACTGCAAAATTGTGCTACTGACAACTCACGTTTTTAAATAAGCTTGTAAAATAAAAACACAATGCGCATCTGCAAATGCTACTGATGACCAACTTTAAGAAGCTTCTTTCTTAGATAAAAAGTAAGTTGTTTTGTTTCCTATATGAACGTATTTAAAGGGTATCTCCACTCGTTTTTTTTCAAGTTTTGGTACTCCAGTTCTATTAAAGAACGGGAGGTAAAGGAGCTGTGCCTTACCTTCCGTTCTTCAATAGAACACACAGGAGACTGGTGACAAGCTAAGAAACCTACCCACTCGCTCGCTCCCCCGGCGCTTGGTCTGACAGGTCCCGACGGACCTTGTCTTCTATGCGCATAGATCGCGCATGCGCATAGAAGACAAGGTCCGTCGGGACCTGTCAGACTACGCGCGGGGGAGCGAGCGAGCGGGTAAGTTTCTTAGCTTGTCACCAGTCTCCTGTGTTTCTATTGAAGAACGGAAGGTAAGGCACAGCTCCTTTACCTCCCGTTCTTCAATAGAACTGGATTACCAAAACTTGAAAAAGAGTGGAGATGCCTTTAATGTTTGTAAACAAATCTGGACTTTCACCTACAATTCCTTTATAATGAGATTTTTTATGTTGAAATATATTTTCAGGTTCTATATTTCCTTTGTGTAATACTGTACAACCAGTAGAGACTGTTGGTTATTTAAGGCAAAAACTCTATCATTTGTGAAGGTGTTTTAGAGCCCAATCTTGTACCCCTAATGGCCTGTCCTGAACCTACGCTCTGCATTAAAACTGAATATCTGCGTAGCTTTGAATACCTCAGAAACGCTTAAGGTAATTTGTGGCCTAAATCAGGCATCAGACCAAGCTTTTGTCATTTAACAAAAACCCTTTTCATGCCTTGTGAATTTGTTGCATCCACTGGTGTCTAACTTATCATGCTAAAACCATTTATTTAGAGGATGTGTATCTTTTTCTTATAACTGTCTGGTGCTGCTTCCCTGTACTTTATATATTCATCTATATATCTAAGTTACTTTGGAATTTGAGTATTTAAAAAGGTACATGTATAAGAATAATGCCACCATTTATTAATGTTAGAAACTGATTTTGTGTCTTTTGTGATTGATTGTCGTAGACTCAAATGTAACACCAACTACTTAACAGTACTGATATTTTTGTTAATTTCCATTAAGTAGAATTATTGCCACAGACAGTAAAATTCACACATTTTGTTTGTTTTTTCTTACGATACTCAATGAACATATTGCAATTGTATTGAATTTAAAATGAATTATCTCAGACATACACAACCCGGTTACCAGAGAGTTACTCCCTCCCTTATTGCCCTTTTTGAATGGTCTGTGACATCATTCATGTTTTCATGATGTAAATAAACATGACTTGTTTTGCATTTGCATGATGAGCATTAGCTTGTTAAAACTGCCTGTTGAAGGGTGTGTGAATGTAAATAAGATGAATCAAGAAAACTTGGAGAAAAACAAGAGAATAGTTTGGCTGTGTTTACAGAACGTCAAGTTTTTTACATTCAAGAGAAGCTTTTTAGGCTTGATGGTTTAGTATGGACTGACAAATGGAAGTTACCACATTTGGCTTCCTAATGTGAGCTCTATATTGTTTCCCATGTTTGGTCAAAAGTGAAAAGATGGTAGATTGACCTAGACATGTAGATGTTTGTTCTCTTCCTGTAGTTCCATGCCATAGTGTTGTCCTCATCTCTTCCACAGTCTTACTCAGATGAACCCTTCCCTCCATGCTGCATTCTTAACTAGGCAAGTACAGCACTGCATAGCACGCCACCAGGTATTGCAGTTCAGAGGCTCCACATTGGCTTTTGTATCATCATCTTGGAGTTGGAGAAATGAACTGCTGACTGGGAACCTGTTATTATGGAGCTGCTGGAGAAAACAAAAGTAGGAGTCAATAAAGCCAGATACTATTTCTCTGGAAATGTGTTTTGCATGAGTAGTTGTGTTGCTTGAACTACCTAATGTATACACAGGGCTTGTGTGTTCATGGTAAAGTATATCCCAGTCAGCATTTGATTACCGTAGTTCTGTGAACTCTGAACCTGCAGAATGTAGCATCCAAGGGCATCACAATCCCACATATCCTGCATGTTAAACCCTGTGCACTTTATAGAAAGATCAAATCTTGTGACAAGTCGCTCTGTTCAGTCCAAGATTTAAATAACTTTAAACAGATTATTATTTAACTTAAATGAGTGGAACTAATTTGTTATCAAATGAGATGCAATATTCTTTTACAGGCATATAATAATGTGCCCACTGTACAATTTATTGTAATATCTCTAATTAATGAACAACTACATATTGGTATAAATGTACACTAAGGGGTTATTCAATAAAAGTTCTCATCGTTTAAAATGGTGCTAATTTTGCCCCAACCAATCAGATGTTAGCTTTCATATGTTACATAGTTCTGATTGGTTGGGGCAAAATTAGCACCATTTTAAACGATAAGAACCTTTATTGAATCTCCCTGCAAGTTTTACCTTTGAATATTTTTTTAGGGGCTGGGGGCATCATGCTGCTGACGGATTAACGGAACAACTGGGCAAAAGGTTTTATGTTTTGTGTGGTTGAGCAGCGCTCTGAGTGCATTAGAGGTAATTCCTCTTTCCAACTTTCTAGGACCCTTTGCCAACCAGACTCCAACACATTTCTCTTAAGGTGCCCATACATCTATAAGATTTTACTTACCCGACCGAGCGCTCACCCGATGTTCCTTCGATCCTGCCGGAACCGCTTCTCCCGATCTTCATTCGACCGACATGCGATCGCAAAATGAATGGGATTTTGCAATCGCATGGTCGATATTAGATCGGGAGAAGTGGTTCCGGCAGCATCGATGAACATCGGTGGAGCGCTCGGTCGGGTAAGTAAAATCTTATAGATGCCTGGATCTCCCTTTGAATCCTAACTGGAGGAGCGAGTGGGAGTCCAGGGGTCATTTTGATTCGGCTTGGGGTTGAGGGTTAGTGTCCATTATAGTTCCATTGGGTCCTCAGGTTTTGGTGAGATTTTCCTATGAGTATGCCTTGGGCGGCTGTGGTGTTTGGTCTGTCTGGCTTAGTTGTCGTTGTCGGACTGGTCTCTGGTTTTCCTCCTGTCTGTGTCTTGGGGTTTCTTAGGTGAGCGCCATTGCCATCCCGCTCTGCCAGGTGGTTGTTGGGCGGGGATACCAAGTTTTTTTTAAGAGATCTTCCCCCTCTTCCGGGTGCGAAATTGAGCATTGCCGCCCATTTTTTGAGACTGTTAATTTAAAGGGGAAACCCCATCTGTATCTTTGATTGTTTTTTAGTAAAATGTCTATTAGGGGTCTGAATTCCCTTCGACGGGCCAATGTCGTTGGGGATAAATCTTGAAAAAATTGTACCTGTATGTCGAGCATTATTTTATCCAAGTTTCTTGCTGTTTGCATAATTTTTTCCTTTATTCGGAAATAATGTGGTTTGCATATAATGTCTCTGGGGGGTTCGGTGTCCAGAGGTTTGGGTCTCAAAGCCCGGTGAGCTCTGTCCATAATAAAGTTTTTGTCCGGTTCTTCCGGTAGTAGGCGGCTGAATAATCGGGTCAAGAATTCCTCGATATCAGTTATTCTTTCGGGGATGCCTCTAATCCTTAGGTTTCCCCTTCTTGCCCTATTTTCAGCCTCCTCTTGGTGATCTTGTAGGAGGAATATGTCTTGTCTGACTTCTGGAGCTCCTGCTCCATTTGCTGTGCTTGCTGGGAACTCTGTTCAGCTGTTTGCTCCAGTGAGGCAACGCGGTCCCCCAGGTTGGTGATTTCCTGTTTGACCTCCGCAATTATTTGGAGCTGGGAGGTGTTGATTGACTTCTGTATGTTGAGGAATAAATCCTCTAAGTCCTGTTTCGTGCATGGGACTTTTTGTAGGGGGTCTTTTGGGTCCGTTTCGGCGCCATCTTGGCTTCCTCGTGGAGTGTCCGTTTTAGTGGTGAAGAAATCGGTCATGTCTGCTTTTGTCGGGTTCCCTTTGTTTTTGGGGCCCATGGTGGTTGGCTGCTGTTTGTATAGGTCCTTGGTTGCCGGTTTTTGTTTGGAGTTTAGGTCTTTTTATAGCTAATTGTTGCTTTTCCACTCGGGAGCTAAGTTGTGGTGCGACTGCTCACATCTCTGTTCAGACTCCGCCCCTAAAGGTCTTAAATTTTGTTGTCAGGTCCATATGGGAAACTTTATAACATGAAAAATGTTACGTACTGTAAAGGTGTAAATCTAAGTCGTAAAATGGTTTAAATTATGATATAGTTTGCCTTACTGTGGCCCAAGCCACTAATGGTAAATGGTTTCAGTGCTGGTCCAGTCCAGTTTAGATCAATTAATTCTCTGTGACTGAAGCTCACTAATTTAAAGGGCAGGTATAGCCTGTTTTGGGAAAGAGTCTGATCAGGCAAGGGGCCTGTGGGTCTGCAAGCAGGTGAGTGTCAGAGTTGTAAACCCCAGTAGGAGACTGGGTACAACAGCTAATTCTCCAGGGAGAGACACAGAGCTGTGTGAGTACTGGACTGTGAGTGTTCAAACAGTCAGGAACACTTATTTTGTATTAGTAAGGCCAGTGTGGCATAGGATTTATTATTTTATTGTGTGAGCTAATACCCTAAATAAACCTGACTGAGGTCAGTTTAAAAATCAAGACTAAAAAAGACTGTTGCCTGTTTCTGTGTGTTAAATTGTGCCCAAAGGCTGTCTTTCCTGGGAGACAATGGTCCGTACTACCTGAAAATGTTACAGTACATTTAAATTAAAGTTTAATATAATCAACGTATTGTAAAGCAACTGTATTAGAAATGTTATTCGTTTTTTGTTTTTTTTAAGTAAGACATGACAAATATTTTAATTATCAAGTCACATCGGTGTGCCCCATCACCAAAGTCCTGTATACCAAAGTAAGATAAATATTATAGCAACCCTCTTTCTTTATGGCACCTAGTGTAGCTGTGCAAACTACTGAACCATTCAAACAAATCTACCTTAACTCCTTGATTTTTATCCCAACGGTGGTTTTGCAATATTCTGGCAAATGTCGATAGGTGGTGAAATACTCTATTAACTAGCTCTTTGGCTAGTAGCCATAAACATAGTATACAAATGGCACAGTAAACTTAGAAATCACATGGTGAACTTATACTGTACCAATTAATATTTTTTTTAAATCATGCAACAAGTACTGTCTAAGGGAAACCGTTTTACAGATGCCACCCACATGCATAAATACAAATATATAGGGAATCAATGTAGGGTAGTGGAATGGCTGGCAAGCTGATTGGTTTATTGTTAGGCAGGCTGGCTATAGGAATTCACATACAAAATTGATTTACAGCACTGTCTGTCTTTTCCTACTCCAACTGTCTGCTCTCCCTTACACACTCCAACACAATAAAAAAATTGCAGCTGGGAGTGAAAACAGGCATTTTTGTAGTCGTGAGGGCTAGCACAAAATAACAAAGTCTTCAGTGGTTTTTGCAGCCCTACTGACAGACATGTAATCATTGTGCAGGGCATTAGGGTATTGAAAAATGAATGCCCGCAAAATGTACGTAAATGTAACTGCAAAATATAAAGTTGTTGCCATAAACAATCTGCAAGTGTGCTACAGTCTTAAAAAGTTGATAGTTTTCGTAAATTTCAGTATTGTAATATAAAAAATTAGCCCATATATGTATATTTTCAAAAATGTTCTTACTATAGTTTTACCAAATGTGCATATTTAGTCCCAATTTTTAGATTTTTCAGAAAGGGCTTATCCAGCATAAAAAACTTTACACTCATGTAGAGCACCTCTCCAAAACCCCATGTATAATTGCCTCTGAAATGACTTACCTGACCCGGTCCCTCGCCGTCTGGGCACCGCACCTTTCTCCTGTTTCGAGCAAAAACAGGAGCAGTGAAGCTCTGTGCTGACAGCCTCTCTACTTCCAGCAACAAAGTTGAAGAAATAGAGGTTCGCACTCCAATCAATTTTAAGTCTTTATTGTGGACCACACATCACACAAACAATTTTGTGTTTGTGTGATGTGTGGTCCACAATAAAGACTTAAAATTGATTGGAGTGCGATCCTCTATATCTTCAACTTTGTTGCAACAAGTTATGGTTGAGGGGAGAACCATTTGAGGTATCGGCACCCAGAGTTTGGACAAGAGTGCAGCTCCAACTTTGTTTCTTGCTCTCTACTTCCAGGTCACGGCTGTCAGGTAATTGGGCGTGATGTCACGTTGTGCCTTAACTGACAACCACCACCAGGAAGAAGCGCTGCAAAGGAGGTGCGGCAAGGGGTTAGGTCAGGTAAGTCTCTTCAGAGGCATCTTTGTCACTTATACATTGTGAAAATGGGGTTTGGAGGCGTGCTCTACATGACTGTAAAATGTTTTTGAATGATGGACTGCAGAAAAACGAGGCAAACACTTGAAAATTTTGGCTCAGTTTTTTATTCAGTCTGATTTGTAACAGATAATACCATCAGTCAAGAAGCTGCTAATGCAGAGCAAATGCGTGTGTTCTTCAGAGATCTTGAAAATGGAAAGCATCTTATGGCATACACTGCAGAGGGATTTGCACATGACTGCACCAAAGGACTTCCTAAACACTGCAAAATTGTGCTACTGACAACTACACGTTGTTAAATAAAGCTTGTAAAATAAAAACACAAATGCGCATCTGCAAATGCTACTGATGACCAACTTTAAGAAGCTTCTTTCTTTAGATAAAAAGTAAGTTGTTTTGTTTCCTATATGAACGTATTTAAAGGGTATCTCCACTCGTTTTTTTCAAGTTTTGGTACTCCAGTTCTATTAAAGAACGGGAGGTAAAGGAGCTGTGCCTTACCTTCCGTTCTTCAATAGAACACACAGGAGACGTGACAGCTAGAACCTACCCACTCGCTCGCTCCCCCGGCGCTTGGTCTGACAGGTCCCACGGACCTTGTCTTCTATGCGCATAGATCGCGCATGCGCATAGAAGACAAGGTCCGTCGGGACCTGTCAGACTACGCGCGGGGGGAGCGAGCGAGCGGGTAAGTTTCTTAGCTTGTCACCAGTCTCCTGTGTTTCTATTAAGAACGGAAGGTAAGGCACAGCTCCTTATACCTTCCGTTCTTCAATAGAACTGGATTACCAAAACTTGAAAAAATGAGTGGAGATGCCCTTTAATGTTTGTAAACAAATCTGGACTTTCACCTACAATTCCTTTATAATGAGATTTTTTATGTTGAAAATATATTTTCAGGTTCTATATTTCCTTTGTGTAATACTGTACAACAGTAGAGACTGTTGGTTATTTAAGGCAAAAACTCTATCATTTGTGAAGGTGTTTAGAGCCCAATCTTGTACCCCTAATGGCCTGTCCTGAACCTACGCTCTGCATTAAAACTGTAATATCTGCGTAGCTTTGAATACCTCAGAAAACGCTTAAGGTAATTTGTGGCCTAAATCAGGCATCAGACACAAGCTTTTGTCATTTAACAAAAACCCTTTTCATGCCTTGTGAATTTGTTGCATCCACTGGTGTCTAACTTATCATGCTAAAAACCATTTATTTAGAGGATGTGTATCTTTTTCTTATAACTGTCTGGTGCTGCTTCCCTGTACTTTATATATTCATTCTATATATCTAAGTATACTTTGGAATTTGAGTATTTAAAAAAGGTACATGTATAAGAATAATGCCACCATTTTATTAATGTTAGAAACTGATTTTTGTGTCTTTTGTGATTGATTGTCGTAGACTCAAATGTAACACCAACTACTTAACAGTACTGATATTTTTGTTAATTTCCATTAAGTAGAATTATTGCCACAGACAGTAAATTCACACATTTTGTTTGTTTTTCTTACGATACTCAAATGAACATATTGCAATTGTATTGAATTTAAAATGAATTATCTCAGACATACACAAACCAGGTTACCAGAGAGTTACTCCCTCCCTTATTTGCCCTTTTTGAATGGTCTGTGACATCATTCATGTTTTCATGATGTAATAAACATGACTTGTTTGTGCAGTTGCATGATGAGCATTAAGCTTGTTAAAACTGCCTGTTGAAGGGTGTGTGGAATGTAAAATAAGATGAATCAAGAAAACTTGGAGAAAAACAAGAGAATAGTTTGGCTGTGTTTACAGAACGTCAAGTTTTTACATTCAAGAGAAGCTTTTTAGGCTTGATGGTTTAGTATGGACTGACAAATGGAAAGTTACCACATTTGGCTTCCTAATGTGAGCTCTATATTGTTTCCCATGTTTGGTCAAAAGTGAAAAGATGGTGTAGATTGACCTAGACATGTAGATGTTTGTTCTCTTCCTGTAGTTCCATGCCATAGTGTTGTCCTCATCTCTTCCACAGTCTTACTCAGATGAACCCTTCCCTCCATGCTGCATTCTTAACTAGGCAAGTACAGCACTGCATAGCACGCCACCAGGTATTGCAGTTCAGAGGCTCCACATTGGCTTTTGTAATCATCATCTTGGAGTTGGAGAAATGAACTGCTGACTGGGAACCTGTTATTATGGAGCTGCTGGAGAAAACAAAAGTAGGAGTCAATAAAGCCAGATACTATTTCTCTGGAAATGTGTTTTGCATGAGTAGTTGTGTTGCTTGAACTACCTAATGTATACACAGGGCTTGTGTGTTCATGGTAAAGTATATCCCAGTCAGCTATTTGATTACCGTAGTTCTGTGAACTCTGAACCTGCAGAATGTAGCATCCAAGGGCATCAGCAATCCCACACATCCTGCATGTTAAACCCTGTGCACTTTATAGAAAGATCAAATCTTGTGACAAGTCGCTCTGTTCAGTCCAAGATTTAAATAACTTTAAACAGATTATTATTTAACATTAAATGAGTGGAACTAATTTGTTATTCAAATGAGATGCAATAGTCTTTTACAGGCATATAATAATGTGCCCACTGTACAATTTATTGTAATATCTCTAATTAATGAACAACTACATATTGGTATAAATGTACACTAAGGGGGTTATTCAATAAAAGTTCTCATCGTTTAAAATGGTGCTAATTTTGCCCCAACCAATCAGATGTTAGCTTTCATATGTTACATAAGTTCTGATTGGTTGGGGCAAAATTAGCACCATTTTAAACGATAAGAACCTTTATTGAATCTCCCTGCAAGTTTTACCTTTGAATATTTTTTTAGGGGCTGGGGGCATCATGCTGCTGACGGATTAACGGAACAACTGGGCAAAAGGTTTTGTATGTTTTGTGTGGTTGAGCAGCGCTCTGAGTGCATTAGAGGTAATTCCTCTTTCCAACTTTCTAGGACCCTTTGCCAACCAGACTCCAACACATTTCTCTTAAGGTGCCCATACATCTATAAGATTTTACTTACCCGACCGAGCGCTCACCCGATGTTCCTTCGATCCTGCCGGAACCGCTTCTCCCGATCTTACATTCGACCGACATGCGATCGCAAAATGAATGGGATTTTGCAATCGCATGCTGGTCGAATATTAGATCGGGAGAAGTGGTTCCGGCAGCATCGATGAACATCGGGTGAGCGCTCGGTCGGGTAAGTAAAATCTTATAGATGCATGGGCACCTTTAGACAGAGAGAACAGATCAAATGGTTAATTATACATTTAAAAAAAAAAAACAACCTTAATAGAAAACAAGACCGCAATCCAGCACCATAAATTGTGCCATCTTCTTCTAAAAATGTTGTTGATTTTTGGAAGTTATGCTAGCCATATACTACCTAATGTACTTCCAGATGGTTTTTTATTAATTTGGTAGATTCAACAAATGAATGTCAGATCTACTCAATATCCAATTTGTATAGGGTCAGCATTGCCCATTTTTATAGGGTGATATCTGAAAAAATCTGAAAAACAAGACTTTGAGATGAATAAGACAATAATATAGTTTGATACATTGCTGTCTAATGGTCTATTAAACCATGTAGTATTTTGCAGCTGCAGGAAATTACAAATAACTTCACTGCCACCGACATCAGGTGAGAGCCTTTAACTGTGCTAGTTCATGAGCCTTGTGTTTTTAAAATTACACATAGAAGGCTGCTGGGATTTTTAGAGAACATGCCATTTATGACAATTTGAGAAACTAGCAGAACCTGGGAGAGTTTTACTATTAGGAAAAAAAAGAGATCAAAAACTTATTGAGAATGTACTGAGAATGCAAACACAAAACAATACATACGAACAGTTTTGCTGGTATTTTGTGTTATACTTAGTAAAGGTTTGCGTTTCTGGTTTTTTTATTTGTGGTGATGCTATTTTGCATGAATTTTGGGGCACAGCCACAAACAAAATTTTTTTGCGTTTGCGTTTTTTCAATATAGATAGAAAAATGCATGTGATTGCGATTAAAAATGCGGAACGCATATCACAATCACATGCGCAAGCGCAACACACTAAAACCCGCGTTTGTGGTGTGTTGTCGCGTTTTCAATGATCTGAAAAAACGCATGCGCAATCGCAGAAAAAACGCTACAGTGTGGCCTAGCCCTAAGGGCACGGCCACACTGCAACGCAAATGCATGCGATTTCATGTGCGATTTCGTTGCATTTGCGCATGCGTTTTTTTCATTAGCTATTGAAAAACGCATGCAATTGCGATTTAAAATACAGAACACAAATTGCAATCGCAACGCACCCGAAAACAGTCTTTTCAGTGCGTTGCCGTGGTTTCAATGATATGAAAAAAACACAAGCGCAAAAAAAGCGCAGCAGTGTGGCCTAGCCCTTAGACACGCTTTTAAACACTGGCAAAAATTACACGTAACGGGTAGTAATATGGGATACTTGTGATTTACTACATTGCAGGTTATGGAGAAATTAAAGTACCCAGAGTATCCCCCTCCCATTAGTTTCTTCGGGGCGGTATTTCTAAAATTTTATCGCAAAATGATGACGGTTATTTTACACACGGTCATTATTTTACATGGTGTGTAAGGATGGACTTTTTGCCTTTATTGCTTGACCTATGTACTGCTGGTTTCTTCTAAATAAAAATGCCACATTTAAAAGAAACCAGCAGTATACAAGTCAAATAATAAAATAAAGTACACACTTGTTTTACGTGTAAAATAACTACTGCAGTTATCATTTTATGATAAAGTTTTATACATACCACTCTATGGGCCGTATTTATAAAGGTGCGGTATTGCTTTTTAGCGATATAGAGCCTTTGACAATGGTTTAATTCGTCAATTTCCAATCTGTTAAGCAATCATTAATTTATGAACACAATCGCAGATTTACAATCCCCATAGAATACCATTTATTCTACGAGCAAACGTTCGGCGTATATGTACGACCTTGGCTATACATTTACGGCCACTGTTGTACATTATCATTAACATGCAGTATCGCTAAATTGTGATACTGCATGTTTAAAAATATGGCCCTTCCAGGTAATAGCCTGTGGAACTTTGCTTGACATCTTTCACGGTGAAATACTGTATATTTAAGGGTCTCCAGCACATTTCTACCTTTAAAATGACTCCAGTATCATAATTATAGCTCCAGTCTATCCAAAGTTACAGCAGTTTTTTCCTGATAGCACTGGGGCATATTCAACTTTAGATATCACGGGTTAACATTAATGTATGGCCAGCAATTGGTTGTATAGTCGTTTGTACAATTACGATCTCAAATGTACAGTCATGGTTGTAAAATTAAGTAGCAGCATTGCTACTTAACCTTACCACACCTTTAGATTATAAATAGAACCCACTGTGAGCTGTGAAATCACCAGCACAAGCTTGATAATATTTTTTCCAATAGAGGGAGTTTGTATGGAGACCAGTTTTCCCTTGACTGGGCCACTGATGTGTGCTAAGAAAGATTTGTTTACCCTATAAAATTCCTTTATCACTTTTTATCATTTGTTTTTTTTTATTAATTGCTAGACTTGTCTGTAGTATTCAGTACGATCAACTGGACTTGAAGTTTAATTCTTGAAGACGTTTGCTAGTCATCCGACTGGCTTTTTTTAAAATTCAGAACGACAGAAGAATTTTGTGTCCCAATCAGCCTAGAACAACAAGGTGTTTGATTGCTAACAGATTCTTCTGAATTTATAAAACAAGTCAGATGACTAGAGAAACATCTTCAGGAACTAAATTTCAAATCCAATTGATCTAACTGAATACCAAAGACATACCATGACTTTGATGTATGAGAATCTACACAAGCAAAGTTGCTAGACTTGTAAGTAGGCCACAACTGTGCCAACTGGAAGGGTGTTAGAGCATCCAAAATTTTTATTCGTAGCCAACAAAATGAAAAAAAGGGGTTTTTTGTTGGGGGGGGGGGGAGTGTAAGCATTTGTGTATTCTGCATTCTGTTATTAGGCTAATCTCTTAATTTGTAATAACACTTGTATTACCACAGTACAAGTCTGAGCTGGACGTTTACGCCACATTTGTACCCAGAGTGCTCAAATTATAGCCCAAAACTTTGAGATATCAGGGGGGTTAGTGTTGTACAGCAATACTGTTGTCTTTTCTGCTGTGTCTTGCAATATGGAATAACATGACAGTGAGCTACTGTATCATAGCTCAAAAATACCTATTAGCCCTAATTTATTTTCTACTGCTGAAAATGTAAATTTGAAATCAGCTATTTAGAACGGTTTCATTTTACTTTAGGTAAGCATTCCTAATAACATTACCATTGTGAAATATGATGCATGTACTATGGTTCAGTTACCCAAAGCCCTGACAGACCTTATTATACTATCTTAATTGACTAGCCTAGTTTGAACATTCCTGAGCATAATAGATGTGCCTAATTGTGGGCATCCAGGCTTAATGAGTGTGCCCTCACATCATTTGTAAATTAAAGGACAATTATACTTACCTTCCCTCCTCTTCTTTGGTCAGTACCTTTTACCCAGGGTGAGGACCTGAACCGCTAGGTCCTCACCCCATGGTTCGCGTAACTTGCAGCACAGCCTTACTGAAACTCTGCTCTGGTAGGCTCCGCCCCCTCCTCTCCTTGCGCGACGAGGCCAATAGGAAGACAAGCTCGTTGCAGCGGTTCAGGTCCTCACCCCGGGTGAGGCCACACTGCAACGCACAGGAATCGCGCACCAAATCGTGAGCGTTATCGCACGCGATTGTGTGCGTGATTATTTTGCGTTTTCGCCTTTTTGCGTTATGGAAACGCATGTGTTAACGCCCCAAAAATGGTGAATGCATGCGTTACCAAAACGCGAACAGACACGCAATCGCATGCGCATCGGAAATCGCGGGAATTTTCACGTTCCCGCGAATTCCATTTTAGCGAAAAACACGCTAGTGTGGCCTAGCCCTAAAAGGTACTGACCAAAGTAGAGGAGCGGAGGGAAGGTGGTTTAAAATGGTGCTAAATTTGCCCCAGCCAATCAGATCTTATTTAGCGTTTGAAAGCTAACATCTGATTGGTTGGGGCAAAATTAGCACCATTTTAAATAAGAACTTTCATTGAATAACCCTGTGTATTTGTCAATTAACACGGCTCTCTTCTTCCATCAATGCTTCAAATGTAAATAATCCTTTAACAGCAGAGACTGGAGCAGTGTAGTAGGGGCGACACAAATTGCTAGCTTCTGCTTTTGGATAAAAGCTTCCTAACCAGGTGCTTTCCCATTTATGTCACCTTCGTGTATGTCACAGTTAAACAGATAAATAAACACACATACCACAATGGGAAATAATAGTGATATTTAATAACAGAAAATGTAAAAAAAATACAAACTTAGAACAGATGATGAGAAGCAGTCAAAACAACACATTATCAATGGAAAAAAACCTTAATAAATCAATCTTCGAACATTAGAGATTTAGTCTGAGATGGCAAAAGGTGATAATTGTTACACCAATAGCATTAGACAGCATTATGAAAAAGAGTATCCAAGATTAAAGCTATGGGCATTTGCCAAATGCTTTTTGGTCATTTTAGTTTTTATATAGTCTGTACATAGAAAAAAGAAAACTTTATGAAGGTGACATATTCAATTCACAAAACTATTATAAGTCATTGATAAATTAAAGACAACATTAGTGTACTAGAAGGAATTATTCTGCATTGATAGTATTTCTAAAGGATCTATAACTGTAAATACCAATATCAATCATTTTGCCAGCTGCACCTTTACTTTGCAATATGGTCAGAAAATAGCACAACCTTAATTGTATTTTGCAATCACAAAATAAAAGAACGCCTGCAGTAGTCAATGGGACAATACCAAGCAGCAGTGTTGTTTTAAAAAAAAAAATGCTGCCACTTGTGTTTTTTTTTACAACACTTAAAGGATCGATTTTAGTAATTGCCGATATTTAACCTTTTTAAATACAGCCATATTTTTTCAACATTAGGTAATACAAGCTTTTCTAATATAATAGAAGTATGCAAAAGGAGTTGCTGGTAACTTATTGTGCAACCAGAAAAATGGCACGGTTATTAATACCTGCTCTTGAATTCATGAAGTTTCCCTGATGCAAAATACTGTGGCCAATATGGCCAAACAAGTTGAGCAACAAACTGACCTTTAAATCCTGTTTACCTGAAAGCTGGTCTAATATATGGCTACACCGTACACCAAAAAATGTGTTTATATGAATGGTTTTACAATAAATCAGCCTTACCAGCAGAGTCTGCATATATAGCGTTATAATTAAAATATACAAATACAATTTCCACTTCTGTGAACATAGTTAAAATACTTTTTTTCAAAAAAAGTGTGTTAAACCTCCAAACTTACTTTATTAACTTATCTGAAAAAAAGTTGAGCAGGGATGGCGGTGTGGGGCAATTTAGCCCATAATCCCCAAAAAACGAGCGGCCAATTGGGCAATAACCACTAATGTGTATGCATTTGGTCAGGAGTCATTTGTAATCTGGAATCACCCCCCTCAAGAACACCAGTAAATGATAACATGTTTATATGCACACGGTCAGACTGTGCCTCTTGACATCAGTCACAGCCTTGGCTAGTTCCTTCTGACCCCACCTCTGGCAATATCCCAGCAAAGTCTTTAGCACATAAGGTATTACTGTAAAGAAAGAGACGTCCTTAACACACTGCAGGAAATTGTTTAACACATATTTCTCTATGTCCATTTCATTTTATTATCTCTAATAATGCCATGAATTTTATTGTAACCTATATTGTATTTTAAAGGAATAGTTCACACTCAAAGTTAATGTATTGATTGAAGCCAGGTAGGTTAACGAGCGATGCATTATCTCCCGTTCTTCAATCAATAGCGCAGGGTCCGGGAACGAAGATAAGAAAAAAGATAAGGGTTTCACATGCACTGATTTGATTGCAATAAAGTGTAGAGAAATGTAGTCCCCTATGCACTGTCCGTTAAAGAATTAATTTTCAGTTTTTTTAAATATTGACACTAGTTCGTGTCTAGTTCCATTGTAAAGTTGTCTTATTTTGATCCTACAGCTGCCATTTTTACATCTCTGCGTAATGATACACTACAACACTGTACTGAAATTAACAGTCATTATTGGTCTTTTTAAAGGATAAGTGCACTGTAAAATCAAGTTATGTTCATTTGGAAGCTGCAGCTTTAAAAATACCGTTGCCATATTTTTTTTTACCTATGCCCCTCCAGAGCCTAGCTTTGTGCCTTGGAAGTTGCTGACATCTTGTTACTGGTTTGCTGAATGTTAAGCTCCACCCCTCTGAGATTTCCTCTGCTTTCTCCTGCTTGAGCACGCGCACGGAACTCACAGGCATTACTGTTTGAGGCTCAAGCAGGAGAATGAACGGAACTCACAAACATTACTGTTTGAGGCGAAAGCAGAAGAAAGCAGAAGAAATCTCAGAGGGGCTGAGCTTAACATTCAGCAAACCAGTAACAAGATGTCAGCAATTTCCAAGGTACAAAGCTAGGCTCTGGAGGGGCATAGGTAAAAAAAAATATGGCAACGGTATTTTTAAAGCTGCAGCTTCCAAATGAACATAACTTGATTTTACAGTGCACTTATCCTTTAAATATAGTGTGCTCAATAACAAGGAATAACAAGTTAGCATATAACCTAACATACTGTATATTAACCTCTACTAAGTATGGGGGCGAACTTTACAGTCACAAGACACATTGCAAGTCCTGGGGACGGACTAAAAAAGGGGGGGCTTTAATTCAATTTTGTAGCTCGCACAGGAGGGTGAAAGTTTTGCTTTGCAATCAGTACACTTCCCCTAGAAAATATAAATGTGCTTTAAAAACATAACTAACATATTAGGGGTTCTGTTCATAAAGATTTGCTTCATGTCAAGCAAGGAAGACGTCATTTATTTAAAACAGTCAGGGACTGCCAAATAGTAATAGTAACTTTGTTTTTCTATGTGCTATGGGGAGCACCAACATTTACTTCTCCCAGAGAATACGATATTTTATCATTATTATATAAATTTAAAGGGCATGTCCACCCCATTTTCGAATTTTTGGTGTAGTGTAGGGCTCCCTTCCCCAGCCCCAACTGCTATAGTAATATTTGCAGATTACTTACCTAGCCTCTCTCCTCCGACGTACTGTCATAGCCCTCTGCTTGCATGAAACTGCAAGCAGGAGGCTGGACCAGCAGCCACGTCCGCTTCTGGCTATCCAGAATGCCAGAGGAGAGAGGCAAGGGTAGTAATGATCAGGGGAGTTTCTGCAAATATTACTATAGAAGTTGGGAGCCCTACACTACAGAAAAGGGGTTTTGTGCTAGTGGGAGGGAGAGCAAAATGTGAGGGAGAGGGAGGAAGAGGGGGGGGGATGGCTGCAGTGCGCATAGCAAAATTCTCCTGGAGGAGAGACAGGAGGCAAAGTCCTATATGGACTCTGCCAGGCTCCTGGTGGTCAGTTTTCTGGACTTTGCAGGGACATTACAGGAGAACCATTTGGAGCAGGGATGTAAGTTAAGGATTTTATTACACTACAGAGTGGGGCCAGTAGTGGGTTAAATTATAGTTTTGGGGGTGGACATGCCCTTTAAATGACAACAATTATCAAAAAAAAAACATCACCCCCATTACATGTCCACACTTCCAGCAGCTGAAATTACTTACTCACATTTACAGCCATGCTGCCCTCCCTTAGATATCACACAGCAAAGATGAGTGCTAACAGCCCGCCTCCTAGACGGCCCAGGGCCATGATTAACATAACACTTGTCATTGGCAGGTGGGAATGTCTGTTACAACCTCTCTCCTCCTCTGCCAGTTAAACAAACTTGAAATGTTTGGTTGCTAGGATACAGCCTACATAATCAAGCTGATCAAGGGTGGGTGGAGGAGTGTTTTCTTGCATGCTAGCTTTGAGTGACAGTTACAGGCAGACAATCGTTAAGCCCCCCTTAACAGCATGGCTAATTGAAGGCAGAGAGAGGCTCGAAATCAGAAAATGGGGAAGGCTGCATAACTTTACTCTTGAAAGCAATTTAAAAAAAATGCATTGAGGCAATACAGTTATCCTTTAAGTTACAATTTGGAAAAATGTGAACATTTTATTACCCCCACCAAAAATATACAGCCCTAAATTTAAAAGAACGTTGTATATTTCATATTCCACCTACTCATAAAAAGCTGTATATATACCGTTTTTCAGGAAGGGAGACACAAACGGACCACTTGATCTAGAACGAAACACTCATATGAAATAAAGAAAAGGAAATAAATAAAAATAAAACTCAATCCCTAACATTTCTTCAGAAATGGTTTATTTAAAAACACAGTAAAGAATAAAACATCTGTTATTTAGATTAGAAAAAAAATAAATGTTATTTTGGCCTTTCTATGAATGTAAAGGCCGTTCGGAAATTATTAAAAATAAATGCTTTTAAATAAAAATAATAAAGCGTCAGACTGAGGAAGGAGAAGGTCTGTCAAATGAAATGACAGTGATTTTAGGAACTTTTAGGTTTGAAACATTTTTAACTGCCCAATGTAACAGCTTCAAGGCATTGCACAAATACTAAATCGGAGACTACAAGTGATTACATCCTTAAAAAGTGCTGTAATGCATAGTTAATTTTATGTACCAAGTGATATGACCAGATCTCAGGTTATCAGAGTTATGTAGATTGTTGACCATAAGACACATGAGCAGATTGTTGACCAGAAGTACACATGGGCAGATATTTTGGGCCGACCGCCATTTTATTATCGTGGTCGCCTGAAAAATGGGGGTATTTTTTTGTTTGCCACAGAACAATGTCTTGATTTATTCAATCCAAATCGGACCGCATGATCAGCTATGTTGACTTTTGCCGCAACAATGCAATTTCTGCCGGCCAACCAGTGGATATCGATGGATAAGGTCAGACGGCTTAAAATTTCTGCCCGTGTGTGCCTAGCCTAAAACTTCTGTATAATTGTATTTAATCTAATCTTGTGTGAGCCATTCATATTTGGGTTTATACAAAAATGGTTATCTTGCTCACTTCAGCAAGATTAGAATTTTTTTCTATAAATTGTACAATCTATTTGATAAATATGTCTACTACATAAAATACAGTTTGAGGGGGGTCTAGAATTGTATTCAGTATTGGAAATAGGAAATAGTCATTTTAATGATCTAACATATTTACTTATTAGAGCTGCTTATAATATGTTAAAAAAATTAAATACATATGCAAAGATTTTAAATAAACATAGTTATTGCATAGACAATAAGAAGGAATCTCCTTCCCATATTATGGAATTCATTTATACCTGCAGACATTTAAAAAATATTAGTTGTGTAGCAAACTGAAGCTCTCTCTCTCGTATTTTTGTATTTTATAATTTTTTTATGCTTTGGTCCGCTCACATAATGATAGAATTAAAGGATGGCAATGTGAGAATTCATGCAAAAATGACATGAACTGGTAAGTCCACTGAAAGTCTGTGCGCTTTAACTGAAAAATGAAGAAAAAAAAGAAAAGAAAAAGAAAAGAAAAAAAAAGGATTATAACATAGGAAAATGTAAATGAATAAATTACAGCAGAACAAATAATACTATAAGAAATAGGCCATTTTTGGGTTCAGATGGCTAGAATTTTAAAATTGGAATGAAATGAGTTACATTTCTTATTTATTGGGGATGGTTGTAGGATTCCCATAAACTCTCATATCTCCCATCCAATTACTCCACACTCCCTTTCTAGCATGGCATGATACAAAAGGGATAACTGGATAACTTTTTCGCTCCGTAATGACTGGTAGAAGGGAGGTAATGTTTGAAGTCAATCTTAACAGCAAACCATCACAAACAGGTATATCTAGAATGTTTCATGACTATTCAGCAGTATCTGAGCTTTAAGCCAGGAAAGATGTTTTAGCCTTAGCTTGTCCTTTAAACACGAGTGTGGTAAGGCAAGCTTAAGGTGAGGTTGGCAAACATGTAAAGTTCATTAGAAACTCTACAGTTACGGGTTGCTCTCACGTGAGGTTTTAAAATGTCGCACCTAATAGCTACAAAACTAGTAAGAAAATAAGGTATTTTGTATTTCTGTAGCATGACTTATGACTAACCTGAAAATGTAAACAGATGGTGCTGAATATGGCACATACCAGATAGAAAAAAAAAAGTGGTTTTACCCAATCCAAACTACAATTAATATCTGATGGGGTCCTTTAGTGTCTGTGTACACCTGTTATTACTGTATTCTATGTACAGAGGAGAACCTGTTGGCTTATTTAAGTCCGCCTTAAATGTAAGAAATATATCATATTGGTTTTGGAGGTGATTGATGACCTATGTAGATCATGTCCTTGGGCCTAGATTTCCTTCAGGTCTTGATCACACACAACATAGAAGATTTCCCAAGGAAATATATCCACAATCTGTCAAGTTCATAACAGATTAAAGTTTCCTATTGTGATTTGATATAGAGAATAGTCCATTAGAAACTTCTGTGAATGCCAGAAGTGTTATGGTGCTGTGGGGATCTATCTGTATGTATGTATGTATGTATGTATGTAAATATAGAATGAATAACATACAGCCTGCCAGCGTTATTAATGTAGGAGCTATAAAGAAAACTTAATTTTCATTTGTTCTGGAAATTCCACATATTGTCAAATTAGCTAAATGGGGAATCGAATTGGCTAAATTTACTATGCAGACTTTAGTTCTCCTTTGAAGGGAATCTGTACTTAAAGACTACTGTATCTCTGTAAAGTAGAACACCAGGGAAGGTAAGAGTTATTCTCCATCTGCAAAGGTATGAATACCATCACTTTCTGCAATTTCTCTTAAGAGTTGCCAAGAAATGTCATAGTTTCATGTCAAACCCATTTCATGCCAAGCACAAAGCAAAAATAAGAGTTTTGGGGGAGCGGACAGACAGCTGTGAACAGGAACTACTTACTGCAATCTTCTTAATACAGCCACTGAATAATATCTGTAGGCAGAAATACTGGTTGTTTCCTCCCATACTATTGCACTTTACAGGGACATTCTTTACATTTTTGGCACAGATGCCCTTTATTATTTATTTGAAAATGACACGCCATAGCATTATAATTATTAATGATACTGCAGTCAAACCTAATGGCCTATATCCTAAGAAAGCTGAACATTCTTCACAAACGAGGGTAAACAGCCAACGCTCCATAATATGGGCAATTGTTGCAGGATATAAGAGGGTAGAAGTAGCATAAGGAAACTTATGGTTGTCGGGGTATGTATATTTAAGGGCAGCAAGAAAAGGAGAAAAATAAAGACAAAATAGACTATGGTCAATGAGTTGCTAGGTAAAATTGCATCTAGTATAAGCTATTATACATATAGTAGACAATATGCTAAAGCACATGGTTCTACCACACAATACTATAAAACTGCCTAATGGACATTCCACTTTTCTCTTTTGATAAATGTAGAGCATTCAACATCCCTCATTCAAATAAATGAAAGCAGAAGTTCAGTACATATCTTTTCAAGAAAAAGAAAATCTTATCCCAATAACCTTTATTTGCCCACCCAATAATTACGGACTTCTGTACACACATAGCTCCTAGTGGTGTCCATTGTAGTTGTGCTCCTTGATACAGCTCCTAGAACAATCAGTTGCTTTGGGGAAATCTGAAATGTTTGACTTAGCCAACGAGGAAAAAAATACTGTTTAGAACATTCCATAAATTTGAGCATCATGGAAAGTAATAGTTCCAGGACCTAAAAGGGCAGCTCATGACCAACGCAGCAAATCAAATGCCAAATATTGAAAATTACTGGTAATAATACATAAGTTCTGGTTGATCTAGGGCTCCTTTCCGGTTGCCATTTGGAGTTGGGAAGGTATGTTTTAACCTTTTCATCTGGGTTTTTCTTTTTTTTGCCTTCCTTTGCATAGGTAGAGTTAAAGTGCATGTCCACCCCTTATAAAAAAATTCAATATGTTAGGCAGAACCCCTCATAACCTAGTTTCAGTTTTGTTAAAATGTAATAATAAAAGAGAAATCATACTTACAAGCTCTTCGATCCACCACAGCTTTCTGGCACTTCCAGATAAGGCAGTCAGTCACAGACAATTACTGACTGCCATTCCCAGACAAGCCTCCAGTGTGGCTGCTCGGGAACACAAAAAGAACAGAGCAGCTGAAGTGGAGTGGAGAGACAGAAAGTGGCGGTGGATTGCGATCCTGTAAGTATGATTTCCCTTGCTGGGAGCAGAATTACTGTATTACATTTTTGGGGGGGTCCTGCCTAATATATTAAATTGGACATTCCCTTTAATGAGTAGGGTAGTATTACTATGCTACTATGATGGTTCCAATATTCCTGTTATTTTTAAATGGTTTCAAAATTTAACTCCGCTGTTTCATTTGGAATTGTGAGTAAATCTGCTACTTTTTAGAACTTAGTCCTATACCTAAAAAAAATTTCTTTCAGCAAATGATGCACACTTTCCTTTAACTGTGATAAATTACAAAGCCAACTGTTCCATGTTACCTTTAATTTGATTGTTATGTTTTTAAGGGCTAATGTAAACAAGTGATTTTATTGTAGAACAGGTAGGGCTTTTCACTTCTCAGAGCTTTTCTAAAAAGTAGTTTAAAGCCTATATAAAGCTACTAGAACTTAATCTTTTCAAGCAAGAACATCCAGCGGTCAAGGAAATCGTTCAACAAGCACCTAGTCTTCTTCTCTTCCTGGCCTGCTCTCTAAAATTTCCCTCAAATGCCTGTCTTCATCACTTTGTGACCGGCCGTCACATTGATCACAAAGCATATTACAGATGGGGAATGTTGCAAGGTAAGAACTGGCTGTTCTGTAGATCGTCATTCAATCTGATGAGTAATTAATTGATTGTACTAATTGACTGTAAAGCTACGTACAGACCTCCAATTTGGCGGACGAGGCCCGACAGCCGAGTGGGTGACACACCTGTAATGAAAGGCTGATTGAAAGATAGTTGCGAATGTCTGAGTTTGCTCAGGTGTTTGTTGATCCATCACGGCTGTTCATTGCACATGTCCACGTGCTCGGCGAAAATCAGACGTCTGTATGTAGCATCTGCCAAACGTATGGCCAGTGTTTATCTGAAGCTTATAGAAAAGTTCACTCTTGAATGAGGCTCCATTATCTCGAACATTACAAAGTAAGAACTGGCTGTTCTTCCTGAATCTACGGAGATTGGCACATAACTGCAAATGATACTTGTTTTAAATCAGCAATTTAGGGACATAAATTTAAACAAAGGTACCATTAGCAACAATGATTGTTGAGACAAGCAAAATATTGCCTATGACTGTTGAGTTAGGAATAGTTAAACTATGCCATCCTGTATAGAGAATGTCACTATACAGAAACATCTGTTTCCTCACTCTATCCATTTTTACATGTCACATCAACCATTGGGCCATGAAACAGGATAAAGTACACGATCACCAGTTAATTCTGGTTCTGTGAATTTGCATTACTCACTTTTTCCGATCTTTGTCTTTCTTTAACGGTTGCTGAGAGGTGGCTTGGTATGACTGGGATTGTAGAGTTTCCACTGCAAGTTTTCGTCTGTTAAAGGAATTCATCTCCTCCTCTAGATCTCTTCTCTTGTCTTCCACCTTTTTGGTCTCCTCTTGGTGTATTCTCTTTAGCTGCACAAACTTATCCTGCAGCTGAGATTAAAAGGCATTGAGACATCAATAATACTTCAACGTTACACATGGTCATGGGGATAAATATGTTGCTTTTTTGGGAAAACAATATACAGCAGATTTTTAAGCAATAGTTCTACAACACAAGGAATTAAGATATAGCTGGCCACAAAAACTAGCATTGTTGGCAGGGCATATAATTTAATTTCTATTGAAAGTACTCAGTGTCGCACTTGACACTTACTGGTCTGTATTAAATAGCCCTTTGGGGCATTACTGGCTACTCTTAACGTTAAGTAAAAAATAAATTAACATCACGGTGGTCAATGGTTAGCACGGATGCCTTGCAGTGCTGAAGTCCTATATTCTCCCTGTGCTTTCGGGTTTCCTCCGGGCACTCTAGTTTCCCCCAAAATCATTAAGACATACTGATAGGTTGTATGTGTGAAATAAAAAGTGCTTAGATAGTAAACTCTTCAGGGACCAATGTGAATGTATCCATTGTAATGAGATTGTAATTAACTTGGTAAACTACTATGGCCTCCTACTTACCTCAGTTTCTTTCTTTTTCAACTCTGCTTCTGTTTCCTTGACTTTATTTACAAACATTTGGCGCATTTCCTCCTCTTTTCTTTGCAGCTCACTCAAAAACTCTTTTCTTTTTGATTCATAAGTCTCCTGAAGGCTGGAAGTGCAAAACACAGGGAGAGATTGTGGACGAATAGTTACTTAAATACACTGCTCTATACATAAAGTTATTTTATTTTAACATACAGTGTTCTTTGTTTAATTAACAATTAAACAATTAGCAAGGACATTCTCCCTGATGCGACTTTTTAATGTACATGTGGTTCTACCCACATATTGCTTATTACAATTTTTACATCCCAACAAATAAAGTTTTTTGTATTGCAATTTATATATTGTCTGTTTTTGGTAATTTTGCCTGTAACAGAAGAATAAAATGTACAGTGCAGGTCACACATCTCTTTCCTCCACATTTATATGTACCCTGATGTTGCAACCAGACTGATACAGGTTTTGGGGCATTTTGTACTAAACTAGGTGCTAGAGTGTTGCCTAGAGATGTAGCTTTTTTTGATACAAATTTTATATTACTATCTTTAAGAACTTGATCTGTCTTTATCAGCCCGTAAAATGGGTAAAAAAATGTTTACATACTTTTTTAAAAATCAATAATTTTTTAACAGTAAACAATTTATTTTCTTCACTTACTTAAGTATTCTATAATGTCATTGTGTACTAAGCTAACGATTGATACGCCTTATTAACATATGTATGACATGCGAATTATTTACCTTTTTAAGCATGATCCCCATCTATGATTAAGGTTTTTGTTTGGTCTGAGGAAGGAACCGCACAGGTTCCGAAACGTCACTATTAAAAGGACATTTTTCATCACTAAGACTGGTGTGCCTAGCATGTCTTACCTACTTCATCTATGATTAAGGGTGGAGCCCGAAACGCGTCAGGTGGCTGACGTGATGAATGTGTGTGCCGATTTCTACTTTTATCCATGTTCTGAATAAAGTAATGTGAATTGAAGGAAGTGAGGTTCGGCCTTTCTTTACTACTTACCTGCAGAGTGAAACACCTTATGACGGATGTTACCAAGTGAGTGATAAGTTAGGCGAGTAAGTATTATACATTGTAAGCAGCATTTGTTTCCCACTGTCTAGGGACCATAAATATAAAAGGATGATGTATGAAGTATAAAATATACCATCTAATAATTTTAGGGCCCCTATGTGATAATGTTATTAGACTATATCTACCTAGCATTCATTTTCTTCTAAGAACTCCCCTCCCCCGCTTAGTCAGAAACTGTAAAGGTGCCCATACATTACAGCTTACCTGGCAGATCCACAACATACAATCAATTTCGGGAGGAACCGACATAATATTACAAAATGAATGGTAATGAACGGGACCTCGTGATTGTATGCCGGCTGCAAAGAAGATCCAGCTGTGCACTTCAATAAAACATTCAGGAGCCGGGAATGAAGGTAAGTAACATGCGATGCACATGGAATTCAGAGTCTGTTGGGAGCTGTCAGAAGACTCGGCGGAGGAGCGAGACCTTCATTCCCGGCTCCTGAACATTTTATTGAAGAATGGGAGGCAAGACACAGCTCCTTTACCTCCCATTCTTCAAAAAAACTAGATAGCAAAAAGTGGTTTTAACCACTGGAGATACCTTTTAAGTTGATCACATTCCTAATATTCTATTAATTATATTTCTAAACGAACCTTGAGAAATGTAAGACAATGTGATCTGTGTTGACCTTCGACAAAGGTACCTGAAAGAATGACTGTCTGGATCGGTGTCCTTAAATCCCATCTCTTCCAACTTGCACCGTCTGTACAACTCATAGTGACGTGTATGGGTTTGCTCTCTCAGGTCTTCCATATTAACCCGAATCAGCATCTCCCTCAGTTTCACAAAATCACAATGGCTTTCATTTTCAACTGGATTTTATTATGCCACAAAAGTGATAGAGAGAGAAAATATTCCATCATTAAAAAAGTTAGTATATTGCACTCAAGTGTTATTGGCAGAACCTGGATAAACTCCAGCTCTGTATCAATACCAGTAACATGCAACATTATTTATTCTCTTACCTTCACAAAACAGCAAACTAAGTCCAATTGTAAACCTGTCATGGAACCGGCTCAGAGAGGAGAAACCATGCATGTGACCGTACAAGTCAGATCAGTGCACATGTCTCTTTCTCCTCACTGAGCTGGTTTTGTGACAGGATATCTTCACAAAACTCCCACGAACAGCAAAATAAAGTCCTGGTCTCTATAATTTACTGCCTTTAACATGTAATACCATATAAGATACTTTTGTGAAGGAAGGGCAGGAGCTTACAATGGGAGGTGCAGTGGAATAGAAGAATTTAGTCACTTAGCTATGTATCCAAGTGACTTTTTGTAAGAAAATATTTCACTGCACCTCCCATTCTAAATCCCGAGCCTTATGTATTATTACATTTCAGTTTTTGTCTCTGTCCACCCCCAAACGCCGTGTTAGATCAGAAAAATAAGTTTCCCAATCATACTTAAAGTCCCTTCGCTCCTGCGGCTATCTTCTGCTCCTCTCTGCAATCCAGAAGCTGCAGGGAAGGGCCGAACTGGCAGCCGCATCTGCAATTGGCTGCTGGTCAGCCAATCGCAGACGCGGCTGCCGGCTAAGAAGACAGCCACGGAATCAAAGGAATGTAAGAATGATTGGGAAACTTTTATAACAGAACTAATACGGTTGTTGGGGGTGGGCAGGGAAGAGGAAGATTATAGCAAAAGGATTTCACGCTAGAGGGATCCCCTGCGCATGTCACACTACCTCCTGGAGGCAGAGACTTTTACACAGGAAGACAGCTACTATTCTTCACTTTCCAGGAGTTGGAATAGACATTGCAGGAGAACCATAAGGAGCAGAGATGTAAGGTAAGGATTTTTTTAAACTACACAGTGCGGCCAGTAGTGGGTAAAATTATAGATTTAGGGGTGGACATGCCCTTTAATTTTTTTCATTAGCGACTTGTATTCACTTTGCAGATACAAAACAATGAACACGCTGTTCTCAGCTAGCCAAAGTTAGCAACTGCTAGCTTTTAAATGTAAAAATATCCCAACAGATTAGCATTACAGGGCTTCCATCACCCACACACCAAACCCACAAAACACTGGCAGAAGCCATAAACATAATTAATGTCCTGCAAATTATTAATTATACAACAAGATATGTATATTTATACATAAGCCAGTGGTTAGATGGAGCCCAATTTGCTTTAACACAGTTAAAGAAAAGGTTAACTGCTGGTTTTATATCCCCCATTCAAATACTGCCTTCTAGTGCTGTGTTCTGTGCCTTTTATTCATGGCTGGATATAAGCTGTGGAGTAAATCTCCCCACTCAAAGCAATCTCTGGTAATTCAGGAACTTCAACTTTTGTAGCAAAGAAACTTTACAACATCAATTTAACTTTCAACGCAGAGTTTATGAAAAGGGTTTTACATAATCCTCAAAGTGTAAAACATAACTCTACATAATATATGGATTACTATAATTTTAAAATCCATGGGAACCAGTACATTAATGCATTTGTAAAGCCATACCTTGTACTACACCCCATGGGTACTGCCTGGCTCTCACAAGTTTGTTTCCCACTTTCACTTCTTCTGTGCTTCCCACAACCGCAAATGGAAGGTGTGCCTAGAAAACACCACCAAAATAACTCTAAAAAGAAGCACAAACTGCACATTCAAACTGTATTTAAAAACTTATGAAGGTTCTCATTCATCCAGGTCATGGTATATCTGTTGTATTCAATTAGATCAACTGGACTTGAAGATTAGTTCTTGAAGACGTTTCGCTAGTCATCCGACTGGCTTTCTCAATTCAGAATGACTTGTACAAGAATCTGTGGCAATTATGTACCCTGGAAAATCCCAATTAGCATATCACAGCCAGGTGTTAAGGGCGTGATTAGATAGTGGCTAAGAGGTGTTATAGGAACGCCCAGAGTAAGGTGTCAAAACAGCATTGTACATGGCAGACAGATGGTGTCGAACCCCCCCACCTCTATTTAGGCTTGGTTTCTTTAATTTCACATAAATGGCCTCCTTAACACCTCTCTTGAACCAGTCACATTCCTTTGCCAATATGTTAACATTACAATCTTCAAATGTATGTCCTTTATCCTTAAGATGCAGGTACACGGCTGAGTCCTGACCCGAGGAATTGGCTCTTCTGTGCTGGGCCATACGTTGATGCAGTTGTTGTTTGGTCTCCCCCACATACAAATGTGCATTCTTCACTGCACTGCACTGCGTATATGATGTCGCTTTTCTTGTGTTTCGGTATTGGGTCTTTCGGATGTACCAATTGCTGCCTCAGCGTGTTGCTCGGTTTAAAGCAGACAGGGATACGGTGTTTTTTGAAAACTCTTTTTAATTTCTCGGAGACCCCTGCTACATATGGGATGACCATGTTCTTTCTCCTGTCTTGCTTTTTTTTGCAAGTGAAGGGGAAAAGCAAGACAGGAGAAAGAACATGGTCATCCCATATGTTGTAGGGGTCTCCGAGAAATTAAGAAGAGTTTTCAAAAAACACCGTATCCCTGTCTGCTTTAAACCAAGCAACACATACATTTGAAGATTGTAATGTTAACATATTGGCAAAGGAATGTGACTGGTTCAAGAGAGGTGTTAAGGAGGCCATTTATGTGAAAATAAAGAAACCAAGCCTAAATAGAGGTGGGGGGGGTTCGACACCATCTGTCTGCCATGTACAATGCTGTTTTGACACCTTACTCTGGGCGTTCCTATAACACCCTTTTAGCCACTATCCAATCACGCCCTTAACACCTGGCTGTGATATGCTAATTGGGATTTTCCAGGGTACATAATTGCCACAGATTCTTGTACAAGTCATTCTGAATTGAGAAAGCCAGTCGGATGACTAGCGAAACGTCTTCAAGAACTACATTTCAAGTCCAGTTGACCTAATTGAATACAACAGATGTATTTAAAAACACTTGCAGAAACAACAAGGGAGTAGGTGTGTTGTTTGTAAGATACAGAGACAATAAAGAACAGTATTAGCGGCCAGTTGTCCTAATTAGGTAGCTTAGTAGGTAAATGGTTAATACCAATTGGTTCGGTGGATTATCTAGACTAGGCCAACTCTTAACCATGTTAACACACAATGTATATTTTTCGAGAACTACAGCATATATCTCTAAAAGCATCTATTCATGTTTTCAGAAATAGATTTCCATAGAGGGTATGCCATCTGTGCATGAATAAATTCATTTTCAATACAGACTCAAAAAGAGTTCCATCTAAAAAAAAATTCTGGGGATAAAGTAAAAGTCTAGAAATCAAGGAGATCGAGCTACAGAAACATTGAATAATTATTGAATAATGCACAGGTGGGTTAGAGACACACAGTGAACCACTGAACCATTCTGGTCCATTCTGCTGGCCACAGCTCTGTGACAATTGATTTTATAGACAGAAAAATAATTTTAAGACAGTACAGTTTGACCTAATCTTTTTGTTTGCTTGTCTTTATTACCACATATATGTGGTAATAAAAACCATTTAGCACTGATGTGCGCAGATCTATATTGAGAATTCTTGTTAGTTACACCACTAGTCATGGTGGAGCAACAGCCAATTAGTATATTGAAATGGAATTAAGAATGGTGTGCAAGCTATCCATTGCCTAAAAACTGTAATCTGGTTCCTATCACAACTTCACAAAGCAATGTGCACAGCAGGAAACCTTTTTCTTGACTATTTCCCCGACTACAGATGTTCACTCTCTGCTGGTAAGTGTGGGGCCTATAATACAATTTATTTGAAGTATACACTTTAAACCCAAAGGATTAAATAAACACTTGTGTTTGAAATGTTATTTAACTGATAGATAATACAGTGACTAAGGTTTCACATGAGATATACCATGATATTAAATATTTTGTTGGGATTATCAATATGTATAGTGTGTCCTAAATGCCTTAAGTTTTTTTTATTATTTTAACACTATTAGTATTGCCACTAGCACTTTTGAACATTTATATCGTCCTTTTATCTTTTTTTATATGAATAACAATATGATACTAACAAATGTAATTCTTTATTAAATTGAACTGGAGATGTTCACTTTGTATAATGTATTGCATTGCATTATCACTTACTACCACCAGAGGCCACTACTATTATCTCTTACCCCACACTATTTATTCTCACACAATGAACTTTATTTGAAATGTATTGTCTGAAGGTGTGACATACACACCAAAACGGAAGCTGTGTGTACATATCAGTAGGACAAAACATTTATTCACAATCCTTCAAATCCTCACTGTGTATTTTAATCACTATTTGCTTCCTCTTTCTTACAAATAATACGTTTCCCTTCCAAATATTAATATGTTTGGGTTTTATTTTTCTTTTACACTTTGGATGGTTATTTTTCTTCCTCAGATATGACAGCAATACCAAACACTATCAGAAGATGGAGCTAAAGGACTATAGAAGAAAGCCAAATTATAAACTGCTACAATAAACTAAATAGAAACTCTTTGAAACTCCCCTTTCAGCAATATGCAAATAAGGAACAAAGACTGCTACAAGGCATCAGTTAAGTGAACACAATATTCCAATAACAGTTGTACTGTACCTAAACTTAACAGTCAAACACTGAGCAGCTTACAAAAAAATCCAGGGACAGGCCATTGTTGGCAGTAACAGAGAAAGTGAAATGGAAGAACTCCAACCATGCAAATTGGGAGTTGGGTAGAACAAGGCTTTTATTTGGGGGTAGGTAGTGTAGGTAATGTTGGGGGTAGGTAATGTTAAGATTGTGAGCAAAACCAATGTGTCAAGTTTATCTCTCAGTGGCCATTGCTACAGGAGAAATGGGGTCATGGTAACACGACTGCCACTTCACCCTTTCCAGGGAAACGTATTGCTGTTTGAGAACAGTTTGTATGAGAGTTACAACAGCCACGCAAATATGTCACAATCTAGTTTAAGCACATAGTCAAGTTTGTCTAGATCTACCTTGCCAGTTACTTGGAAGGATCCTTTATAGGTTGTTGTGGTTGTCTCGACTTGTGTCTAGACCCTAAACTGTAAAGTTCATTTATTTTTTCTTAAAATAACTTCATGCCTTGTTAAGACTGTACCCAGATATTTCTCTAGGTAGGGTTTTACAGATCATGTTAATGAATATGAATGTATTGTCTTCTTAAAGGACAACTTTCCCCCGACAACATTTCCAAAGATTAGAACTTTCAATTATCTATATACTCGAGTATAAGCTGAGGTACCTATTTTTACCTGAAAAACTAGGAAAACAGTATAAACCGAGAGTTGAAATTATGACCACCACTGCCTTCTGATTCTGTATTGTTCTGAGGTTTTATTTTCCCTTTAAATGGTCAGCAGAATTCCCATTCAGTAGTCCCATACAGTAATAGCCATATCCCGTATGGGAATTCTGCTGTCCATTTAAAGGGAAAATAAAGCCTCAAAACAATAGAGAATCAGAAGGCAATCTTTTTAACAATAGATACCCATCCTCCTGATTCTGTATTTTTGAGGCATTAGTTGTCTTTTAAATTGACAGTAATCACATACAGTAACCCCCATTCTTTGGCACTCCAGATGTTTGGGAACTACAACTCCCAGCATACTTTAGTTGCTGGGAGTTGTAGTTTTCAAACATCTTCAGTGGCAAGGAATTGGGGGTTTCTGTATGGGATTACTGTCCCCTCCCTCCGGGAGCTCCCCCCAGTTCAGTGTTATTGTACCTTGCCTGGGCAGTCTTCAATCCAGGTAAGGTAGTTCAGAAGTGTGCAATCCGGCGGCCGCTCACTCCGCATGTGCCCGCCTGACATCACTACTTGGCGCCGGGAAGTGAGACAGGTACAGCAGATGCGGAGTGAGCAGCTGCCGGATTTCACACTAAGGTGAGTGACTCGAGTATAAGCCAAGGTTCGGTTTTCAGGATATTTTTGAAGCCTGGAAACCTTGGCTTATACTCAAGTATATACGGTAAATGAATAGTCCACTTTTTAAGTGAACTATTCCTTTAATGTATTCAGTGAAGACCGGTCCAGGGGTTAAGAAGCTATGTCTTACCTTTCGTTCTTCAATCAATATCTCATGAGCCAGGGACAAAGATCCAACGAAGCAAAACTCACAGGTCCCCTGACCGCTTCCTGGTTCTAATCAACTATAGCGCAGGTGAGGTGAGAAAGCTTATTCCAACCTCCCTGTGAATAATAGTGTGCTCAGGGGACCTGGAACTTACCTTACCGCGTTCCTCTCGCAAGCTGCTCCTTCACTGAGAGCTGTTCTGTCCCGATTGTGCGCCCTATCTTTTGTATTGGCGCGCATGCGCCTAAAATAGGGTGCGTGGTCGGGACAGAGCGGCTGTCAGTGAAGGAGCGGCTTGCGAGTGCGGTAAGGTAAGTTCCAGGTCCCCTGAGCAAACTATTATTCACAGGGAGGTGGGAATAAGCATTCTCGCCTCCCTGTGAATAATACAAATGAATGCCAAATACTTTTTTTTTAGTTTAGTGTTCCTTTAAAAGCAAAATGGAAGGTAGGAATTCTTCCTCCTATAAAATAGATTTTCAGGTGTACATTCCGGCCCGACCATTTAAAGGAAAATCCTCAGCAACTCCTATTATCGGTTGCTTGCAGACAGATGTGCTGGTAGATCTTGACCTTTCCTCATATTTCCATTGCTCAGCATGGAAAATTACTGCACCTTTATTGTACTACGGACAGTTAGATTACCAATCATTATATCAATCCGTCAGGAGCAAAACGAGCATAGGATCTGCCTACGTGCACCAAATCGAACACAATCTGCGCATCACAGTAAAGTCCATAGTTTGATGCCCATCAGGGCCTGGGAAAAGCAGATACTAGGTTTCCAATTTGAAGTACTTACATTCATTACAGAGTTGATCTCTGCTACGGCATCATCATCTGTAGGGAACTGGTAAATCTGAACTCCATTGCTGACCAGTTCACTCATGATCTTTATTTTAAACTTGTGCAGTTCACTTTTCGATATAGTGTCAGCTTTGGCAATGATAGGAATGATATTCACCTATGGGATAAAATAATGGAGTAAGTCATTCGGTTTGTCACAGGAAGAATTATTATGTTTATATGAATGAATATTCCCAGCTGTTGGGAAATGTAATTTCCATGTTATTCGAAATCCAAACTTTCTAAATACTCCTTCCAGAATAGCTTTACGGTAAGGTTTTCATTCTGATAGTATTTAACTGTGATCCCACATACGGGGCACCACCATCTGTTTGGATTTCCTTTTCCATGCCTGGAATACATTCATCATTTACAGATCAAACCAAACAGTCAGATACTATGTTGTTAACTGTAGTTTTCCAGTTATTAGAACTGAACAAGAAATGTCCAGCTATTGAACCTTTAATTGAATGTATTAACTTAATACATTACCTGTAGAAATGAACAAAATGTACTAAATGGAATAGTAAATTTGAATCAAGTGTTTACAGTTTCTGCCCATACACTAGACTGAGTGTCACTGAATCTGCCTTACTATGTGTGTGATCACCAGGCTTAATAATAGTAAATAAAAGAGAATATGAAACCAGACAAGGGAACAAAGGAAAGCTTAATCATACGTTTGTACTGGGATGCAGCCAAAACAATACATATCCGCACAGAGGCTGCAAGTCTTGGCTTCAGGTTAGATGAACTGTGCCAAAATAGTGGCTTAATAGTAAAAATACAGATGTGATCATGAAGTTCAGTTAAACAGGATGATTCGCAATGATTTAGGGTTGTTTGATTTATCCATGTACAAGAATAACCCTAAACACCAAAGTTTGTATGACGAGCGTTCTAATAAAAATAACCCAAATAGCCCACCATTACTCTGCACCCCTTTCTTTCGCCTCTATATCCTCCCAAACTGCCATTCTGTTAACTTCAACGCTAGGTGCACATGGGCCTACAACCAAAAGATCTACCAAGCAATATATTGCTCAATAGTCCGTCGGTAGAAAAGAAAGGTAAGCAGCCAATGTTTAGTCAAGATGCCGGATTCAGCTTATTACAATATTGTCTAAAAAAAATATCAGTTAGTGACAGCACCATGTGATCAGTCAGGCCAAAATATGGACCTGTGTGTATCTCTACAAACTCTCCAAACCACCCACTTATTTCCAGCCAATCTCTTGGCTCTATTGTCACGGTCAGGGCTGCCACCAGACTTTTCTGGGCCCCAAATAGCACAAACCAACTCAGACACGTCACGCATACCTCCCAACATTTTAAAACGCAAAAGAGACACATGGGGAAGAGAAGCAGTGAATGCAGCTTTTTTTTCCACGCTCATTCTTTAAGACCACGCCCACTTTGTTAAGGTTACACACATTTTAAAGGCCATTATTCCCATTTTACATTGTTGCCTGGAATATTATTTATCAACTAGACATTAAGCCCGTTACATTAACGGGCACTAGACATACTCCACCTCCCCAACGCACACACAGACCGGTAAATATAAAATGTACCCATGTCCAGGACACAAACTTAAGATGCCCTCATGCCCAGAGGGCACAGACTGGTAATATAACATACCTTTAAGCCAAGCCCACACAGAATGGATCCCATATTATATTCTGAATTGCTTAAATGTATTTAATTCGTATTGACTATTGATATATTCACCCCATTCTCCATGCTCAAATCCTTATACATACCCATTTGTGCACGGTCTGGAAAAAGGCTGCCACTATTGCCACACAGAATGGCAGCTCCACACTCTGACTTGCCTATATCCATATTTCTATCTGTGTCAGATTGCAGCTCCACACCATCTCTATCCTGTCTATATCCTGATAATAGAGATGGTGTGGAGCTGCCATGCTGCAATGTGACACAGAGATAGAAATTTGGATATAGGCAGGATAGGGATGGTGTGGAGCTGCCATACTGCTATGTGACACAATCTCTATCCTGCTTATATCCATAGCTACATCTCAGTGTGGAGCTGCCATGCTGCAATGTGACACAGAGATAGAAATGTGGATATAGGCAGGATAGGGATGGTGTGAAGTTGCCATACTGCTATGTGACAATCTCTATCCTGCTTATATCCATATCTCCATCTCAGTGTGGAGCTGCCATACTGCTGTGTGACACAATCTCTTTCCTGCTTATATCCATATCTCCATCTCAGTGTGGAGCTGCCGTAATGCTGTGACAGAGATGGAGATATGTATATAGGCAGGATAGAGATGGCATGGAGCTGCCATGCTGCCCCCATAGGGTAGGTAATAGCCCAGTAGCTCTATGAGGCTATTACCTACCCCATGTGCAGTGGATGCCCTGGTAGCAGAATGCAATGATTACATGCTGGGAGTTGTAGTTAAACATGTGAAGTGACAAGGTTTCCCATCACTGCTAAGCAAGTACTGGCCCCACCAGCCCCGCAAGAGCAGTCACTGTCAGTCCCTGTACACAGCAGTGAGACAGAGTAACAATGTCCCCCATGGACTCTCACAAGTAGAAATGGGATCAGTATAACTTACAGTTACTCCCTCCTGCTCTCTATGGAGGATCACAGCACAGAAGAGCTCCAAGTTCAGGGGAGGGGCGGGAGGGGGCGGAGCCACAGACAGTAAAGCCACTTACTGACTGAGTCATGGGGCCATGCAGCAGACCCATACCGTTTGTCTTCTCTATCTAGGAATGGAGTTCCTGTATTGCAGGGGGGGGTGGAATTCCCTCTCACTCTCTGGGCCCCTTCCAAGTCCGGGCCCCATACTGGAGTACCCCCTTTCCCCCCCTGATGGCGGCCCTGGTCACTGTTGCTACCAATAACTATCTTTCTGCACACAAGAACATATACTAATAAAAACATTTGAATTAGCTTTAGAAATTTTGCAGCTGACTGCTTGCACCTTCCAGGATGAGATCAATAAATAAAATTGTTACAAATATTTTGTTAAGTAAGGTCTGCCCTATGAGGGGTATTCATTTAGTGTTGGAAATAAAATTTTAATAAGACGCTGTTCTAAATTATCCTGCCTGGGCTCTGACTTTTTTTTTTTTAAAGTAAAGTCAAATGCCACCATTTCTCCTCAAAATGTGAAATGAACAATCCATACAGTGATGTGAAAAACTATTTGCCCCCTTCCTGATTTCTTATTCTTTTGCATGTTTGTCACACTTAAATGTTTCTGCTCATCAAAAACCATTAACTATTAGTCAAAGATAACATAATTGAACACAAAATGCAGTTTTAAATGATGGTTTTTATTATTTAGTGAGAAAAAAAACTCAATCTACATGGCCCTGTGTGAAAAAGTGATTGCCCCCCTTATAAAATAAGTTAAAAAAATAACTTAATTGAGATCTATCAGTCTGGTAAAGGTTATAAAGCCATTTCTAAAGCTTTGGGACTCCAGCTAACCACAGTGAGAGCCATTATCCACAAATGGCAAAAACATGGAACAGTGATGAACCTTCCCAGGAGTGGCCGGCCGACCAAAATTACCCCAAGAGCGCAGAGAAAACTCATCCAAGAGGCCACAAAAGACCCCAGGACAACATCTAAAGAACTGCAGGCCTCACTTGCCTCAATTAAGGTCAGTGTTCACAACTCCACCATAAGAAAGCGACTGGGCAAAAACGGCCTGCATGGCAGATATCCAAGGCGCAAACCACTTTTAAGCAAAAAGAACATTAAGGCTCGTCTCAAATCACACAGGGCCATGTAGGTTTGGAGTATTTTTTTCTCATTAAATAATAAAAACCATAATTTAAAACTGCATTTTGTGTTCAATTATGTTATCTTTGACTAATAGTTAACGGTTTTTGATGAGCAGAAACATTTAAGTGTGACAAACATGCAAAAGAATAAGAAATCAGGAAGGGGACAAACAGTTTTTCACATCACTGTAGTTGCTGCTGACGCTATGGTATTCCCCACAAGACAACCTATGTAGTAGCAGGAAGTAATGCTGGTGTGGATTTGGTACTGTTATTTTTGTAAATAAATCTGATAACCTTGCCTCCAGTGTGTGTTTAAAATGACTATTTGTAACAAGGCCTCCATTCTCTTTGTATTACAGTAATAGTAGTTCCCAGAACCACATTTGGCTTGGATAACAGGTGTTTCAGTACATCCATTTTGCTTGATTTGCATCAATGTGTTATTTCAGGGCCATTATGCTTACATTCAGTGGCATAGCTAGAAGTCGCAGGGCCCCATAGCAAGATTTTAGATGGGGCCCCTCATGTTAAAAGGCATGTTCACCCTTCTTAGAAAAATTTTATGTCACATAGTTCAGCCCCACAAACCCTATTTTTGTTTTACGTTTACCTTTCAAAGATGCTCCCAGGCTCAGATATTCTACTTATAAACCCCCCGATCCCTCACTGGCGTAGACACCCCTCCTCTGATGCTGTTGCGAGCTGCATGGTTATGAGCATGCACAGTAGCAGAGGAGTCTCGCTCTGTAACGGGTGTTAGCCATTGGCCGTAATGTCACTATCATGGATGAAGAGAGGAGCCACGTTTTTGTAAGAAGAATATCTGAGCCTGGGAGTCTCTTTGAAAGGTTTAAGTAAAACAAAAAGGGGGTTTGTGGGACTGAACTGCATGAGGTAAAATCTTAGGAGGGTGGACATGTCTGCAGGGGACCTGGAGGTAGGGCCCTTTTGGCTCTGGACCCCATAGCAATCGCTATGTTTGCTATGGTGATCCCTACGCCCCTGCTTATATTACATATGCAGTTATTTTAGGGCAGGGCCTCCATTTTGCTTACATTAAATATGCAGTTATTTTAGGGTCTCCATTTTGCTTACATTAAATATGCAGTTATTTCAGGGTCTCCATTTTGCTTATATTAAAGGGCATGTCCACCCTTAATAAAAAACTTTTGGCACACAATAGAATACAGCCCCCGAGCCCCAACTGCTATAAAAATAATTTAAGAAAGTGCCCAGATGTTTAATTACCTTCCCTCTCTCCTCTGACGCCCGGCCCGGCCTTCTGCTTGCAAGACACTGCAAGCAGGGGGCGGGACCAGCAGCCGTGTCCGTGATTGGCTGAGAGGCAGACAATCACGGACGCGGCTGCCAGCTTCTCAGAATGCCGGTGGAGAGAGGGAAGGTAAGTACAGTTCTGGGGACTTTCTTAAAATAGTTTTTTTGCGGTTGGGGCTGGGGGAACATATACTATTATGTGACCAAGGGGTTTTATGGTAGGGGGAGGGATAGCTCCCTCTGCCTCTGCTCTCCATCTACATCCTATGCTAACAGCTCACATTGTAGTATTGACACAGGACCTTGCTAGAGTTAATAAAATCCTGATTTATCTGCAGTGTTGGACAATACAATGGATTGTGCTAGCATAGGATACTAATTCTGGAGGATCGAATTTATGAAAAACAAGTTAATCAGTTTGTGTTAAATCAATGTAACAGTTTCTGCTAATACGGTAACTAAAATGCTGAACCTTAAAAGGACAAATTGGGATATTTTTTGCATGTCAGCTTCCTTATCCTATCTCCTTTCCCACTGGAATTCACCATCTACTGTGGGAAACAGTTTGAGAAAAGCAGAAAAAGTAGAGAGGAGAATAAGAGGCAAAGAATAGCACAGAGGGAGAAAAACTGGGAGAATGGAAGTAAGCAATATGAAAAGAGAGAGAGAGATGAAAAAGAGATAAGAATCGCTACAAAGAAACCACACAAGGGATAAATTACAGAAAACAATGGACCAGTATAATGACAAGATGTAGATCACTTACCTTACTGTCCAGCTTCTTCATGGTTACCAGGTCTAGAGACTTTAAGGAGTGTCCCGTGGGTGTGATGAAATAAAGACAGACATGTATTCTAGAGTCATGGAAGTTAAAAAGGGAACGTCGGATCTTCAGCTCTTCTTGCAAATAATTTTCAAACTGAGTATCAATGTAATCAACGACTGACCTGTAACTGCACAAAAACACAATGTAAACCTCTGGTTATATCTCACATGAAATGCTTTTCGGGTATCACCATTTATTCTTCGATTTATGCTCCTAAAGTTCTAAACATAAGCTGTTCACCGACAACCACCAGCACAGGCAGTGACACTAGGAGCACTGCAAGCTAGAAATTCATGAAATTTAAAAAGATTTCCTTTGAAAAATGATTGTGTCACATATAGTCAGGGCAGTTATAATGAATGTATCTATTCTCTTTATTTTCCTAAAAAACATTAACTTCATGTTTCTCTGCACATCCCTCAATAAACCTAGACAGCAGCGTATTCATGGGATTCAGAATCAGTGGGCAGATGAAGGGGACAAAGAAAGGGGAAGAATTCTCTGTAAGGTCTCCTAAATATTTCTGCAGTAGACTATTGCCTGGGCCACACTACAATGCACAAAATCATGAGCGTAATTGCGTGCTCTGTTTCTGGGCGTTCATGCACGTTGTTTCGCGTTTTACGCAAAACGTGGACGTGCAATTGCATGCGCAACGGATTTGTGGGAATTTTTGCGTCACAAATGAAAACGTGTGCGCAAATGCGTGAAAAACGCTCTAGTGTGGCCCATTAAAGAAAGGAAAAGAGCAGCAACTGGTAAATTTCAAATGATTTCAGGGATTGTCAGAATTGGTGGGTTGTCTGGGAACTGTTTGCACTGTGCCCTCCAGCAGGCACATACAAACCCCTCATACAACTGCCAAAACTTATGATCTAGATAGTTACGCAATTTATCTCTCTCACAAGTTAAAGTCTGATGTCTATCCAACAGCAAATATAGTTACCAGGAAACTGGTATCCTGAAATATGGTTACGTGTTGGATTTACAACAATGAACAGTATTTTCTGTCTTTTAAGATTGTTACTACCAAGTACCGGTAGTTATGCTCAACTGTTAAGGTTGACAGTTAACAGTGCAAACTAGAAAGGAAAAGTTTTAGAACTCATTAACGTTGTTATGGCAATAAAAGGGGGCTGTAAAGTTCAAATTTCATTCTGATTAAATACATATTTTTATTAGTCATTTTATGGCTTTTGAAACGGTGTTTGTGTTTTGGTTGTGTATTTGTGTGTTTCACAACAGTTGGAACAGTTCTGGAACAGTTTTGAAAAGCAGCTGCCAAAATTATAGGCATATTAACTTCCACTAGCTTAGTTCACTGCTGTACCAGAAACAGCATGATCTGCAACATAAGCAACCCCCAAAAAATCTTTTAGAAAACGAATTACAGGCTTTCAACCATTCTTTTCCTCTACCTATGGACACCTTATACTGCTGTAAGTTTGATAGATAGGAGAGTGATTAAACAGAGGACACTTGTATGGAGATCACAGTTCTACTATAAGATTCCTGCACTTATTAACAATCACTGTTTTGAATGTGGCTTACAGGCAGGGTGGGGAGAAGAGGGTGTGACGGGAAGGGGGCATGCACTGGACAGCATCATAGAGAACATGGTGGAGGCAGCGTTAGGGCATTCTGGGGGTGTGGCAGCAGATTAAGGGACGTTCCGGGGGCAGGGGTTGCCGGTCCTTGCAGTCACAGGAGTTTGGGGTGGTCTTGTGGAAGTGCATAGGACCACTCTATTATCCATGAGACTCTCCCGCCTGCGGGAAACAGTCTTTTGGTTTTATTGAATATTTAACTTACTTTTTTACATTAAAAATACATTTAAACTTGATTCTTAACTCAAGATTAAAATAATTGTTCAGGATTATTATGAACTATCAGGGATATTAAATAAAAGTACTTAGTGTTAAAAATGGTGCTAATTTTGCCCCAACCAATCAGATCTTATTTAACATTTGAAAGCTAACATCTGATTGGTTGGGGCAAAATTAGCACCATTTTTAACAATAAGAACTTTTATTGAATAACTCTGATACTATGTATATAGGATTTCTGGTTCCAGCAAATTATGGTACAACCCATGTAATTTCATGGCTGGATTACATACCGTTCTGTAGATGTAGATTATCTTTATTTTTTGCCAATTTTTTGATGTGGTAATATAATGTAAAAAGGTAATATAATGATGAACAAAGCAATGAAAATGAAAGGCCAGTAACCATAGGCTAAGTTTCAGGGAACACACCCAAAACAGATTTGTAGTACTAGGAATTAGGCTAAAAATAGAATAAAACGTACAGTAAGTGCGCACATATTAAAGGGTATCTCAACTGCTGTGTCTTACCTCCCGTTCAATACAACCTGCAGTTGCGCATCGAGTACTGAATCCCTGGGGACCTGTCAGACGACGCAGCAGAGGAGCAAGCGATCGGGTAAGTACCTTACCTTCTCTCCCCGCTCCTGCAGGTTTTAATGAAGAATGGGAGGTAACGGTGGCCATACATATAAACAATAATAGGTATTATCGTTTGTGTGTAGGAGCTTTATCCGTTCGGGAATGACGGAAAATTTCCATCGATCATTATTGTTCCCTTTACTTGAAGTAGAGGGAGCCGATACGATGGCCAGCTTAAGACATAGCTGTTTTGCCTCCATTAATGCACTCTGGCTGGAAAATAAACCGCAGGGTAACAAGCAGCATTCAAGGGGACTTATATATTGGTGTGGAGGCACCTGTATAGAAAATATGTGCATAGAGACCACAAAAATTGGGGTCAAGGGGCATGGCCAATAGGTGCACATGCTCACAGAAGACTACATGGGCTGTGATTTGTAGTGGCAACATCATGGAATCCTTCTTAGTTACAGAATAAATTTCTCACATGCACATAAAGGCAATTTACTAGAGAATAATTTCGCAATGTATAAGTGTTCTGGGGAGAATAGCTTTGACATCAGGATTTGAAAAATGTAAGTTTTGTTTTCCTTTAAAAAAAGATTAAATTTATTTACAGTGCCCCCGGAAGACAGCTCCAGTACAGTTAAAAAGACCCTATATATAAACTATTACAGTTCACCGTAAATAAAGAAAAAAAACTCTTTATTTAAAATCCTTTAAAAGTGCATGTACACACACACACACACACACACACAACCCCACCTTTATATATTTCTCCAAACTTCAAAGTTTTCTTTTCCCTTATTTATTATTATTCCCCCTGTTATTGGTAAATAGTAGATTTTAACTCTTAATTCCTCACATAGCAAGTCTCACACCACAGTATATCAGGGAGATTTATTTTCAAGACAATCCACAGTTTTTTTGCTGGATTTGGACTTTAAGATTTCGAGACTTATTTAGCTGCTTTAAAGTACAATTATAATCACCTTCCCTCCGCTCCTCTTCTTTGGTCAGTACCTTTTACCCAGGGTGAGGACCTGAACCGCCAAGTCCTCACCCCTGGATTAGTATAGTATAGTATAGTATTTGAAGTTGAATAAAGACATACGTCCATCCAGTTCAACCCATCTAGCAATATCCTCATTTCCTGCCTAACTTGATCCAGAGGAAGGCAAAAAAAAAAAACACCAAATTTATGAAGGGGGAAAAAATTCCTTCCTGACTCCAAGTGGCAATCGGAAATTTCCCTCGATCAACTCTACTTTATGAATCAATACCAGTAACTTGCAACATTCCTTGTTTGCAGAAACTCATCCAGCTTTTTTTTGAAACGGACCAATGAACCTGCCATAACAACGTCCACTGGAAGACAGTTCCATAGCATTACCGTTCTCACAGTTAAAAACCCTTTCCGAGCTTGAAGCCTAAAGCTTTTTTCTTCAAGTCTTAAGGGATGTCCACGTGTCCTCTGACATGCTCTATTGGTGAGCAATGCCCCAGATAGTTTATTGTATGGCCCGTTAATGTATCCCCACGCAAGTGCCTTTTTTCTCGCGTACATAATTGTAATTTTTCCAGTAGCGCTTCATATTCAAGCTCCCCCAATCCCCTTATTAATTTAGTTGCCCTTCTCTGAACCCTTTCCATTTCAAAGATGTCCTTTTTGTACACAGGATTCCAAAATTGCACTGCATATTCCAAATGAGGCCTTACCAATTCTTTGTAGAGAGGGAGAATTACATTTTGCTCCCTTGAATCCATACCTCTCTTTATACAAGACAATACCATGCTGGCTCTGGCTGTTGCCGCCTGGCACTGCTTGCTACCTTTCCGTTTGTTATCCACCAAAACTCCAAGATCCCTTTCCAACAGGGATTCACTTAACACAGAGCCATTTATAGTATAAGTAGCACAAGGATTTTTAAGTCCAAAATGCATCACCTTACATTTATCAACATAGAATTTCATCTTCCACTTAGCAGCCCAATGTGACAATCCCCTTGCAACGATTGCACATCCTCTGAAGTTTTTAATGGTCGACAAAGTTGTGTCGTCAGCAACCAGAAACCATGCTGACAATACCCACTTCCAAATCATTAATAAATAGATTAAATAGAAGCGGCCCCAGCACAGAACCCTGTGGCACCCCACTTAGCACTTTAGTCCATAATGATGAAGCCCCATTAACAACTACGCTCTGCATCCTATTCATTAACCAATTTTCTATCCATGTACAAATGTGACTCCCCAGAGACCAACAGACCTTAGCTTATACATTAGTCTCCTATAGGGGACTGTATCAAAAGCCTTTGCAAAATCCAAGTAAACTACATCTACTGCTATGCCAGAGTCTAAATTTCTACTTACTGCCTCATAAAAGCCAAGCAAGTTAGTTTGACAAGATCTATTCCTCCTGGGTTCGCGTAACTTCAAGCACAGCCTTACTGAAACGCTGCTCTGGTAGGCTCCGCACCTTCCTCCCCGTCATCGACGAGGCCAATAGGAAGGCACGCTCTGCAACAAGCATGCCTTCCTATTTGCCACGTGGCGCAAGGAGAGGAGGGGACGGAGCCTACCAGAGCAGCGTTTCAGTAAGGCTGTGCTGCAAGTTATGCAAACCCAGGGGTGAGGACCTAGCGGTTCAGGTCCTCACCCTGGGTAAAAGGTACTGACCAAAGAAGAGGAGCGTAGGGAAGGGGAGTATAATTGTCCTTTAAGGTTTCATAAGCAAGTGCCAGTTTATATCTACACAGAAACATAAAAGGGATGAAAGGGGGTGTCACTATTTGGGCACTGTGGCAGATTGATTGGAGGGGTGAGTGGCAGCAGTTTACCAATACACTGGAACTGAAGTTTGGGAGATGGAAATCAATCAGTGAGAGATTTTTGCAGATGCATATCACTTTAAATAGGTAAACAATGGAGAAATACATTCTAGGTTGCAAGATCAGCCGATCTGATAGGGACACACTAAATAAATGTAATTAGCAGGACTGCACTGATTGAAATTAAACCACATTAAAGGATTAGTTCACTGTCAAAGTGAACATTGCCTTTTAAGGCACACACCATCCAATATTTCAGCCAGACCTACATTTCAGTGTTTCGGTCGATCGTGCCGAAATATTGGATGCTTTTCTGGGCATGGCCGCGACAGACTGATGACTGTTCGTCTGAATCAGCCGAGTCCGAAAACCACAGCCGTTCATGCGGTCCTCTGTGCGACCTCACCCTTGGCCACGGCAAACTGTTGGCCGCGGCTATTTTTGCTGCGACAGACAGTCCTTGGCTCTGGCTGACCGGTCGGGACGAAGAATTGAAAGGATTCTTAAGTGAAGAATGGGAGGCAAATTAGCTATGTGGATCGTGATGCGGGTATGTTCTCTTCTCTCTCCTGGTATATTAAGTGAAGAACAGGAGGAAAGATGTAGCTAGTTTACCTCTCTTTCTTCACTTAATGCTTAAAAGGCAACATTCACTTTAGCAGCGAAGTAATTCCAAATGGCAATCAGAAAGTATCCCTGGATCAACCAGATCTATATGTATTAATACCAGTAATTCTCAATATTTTTTAGTTTTAGAAACTTATCCAGGCCTTTTTTAAGCTATTCAATGAACTTGCCATTACCACATCTGCTGGAAGACAGTTCCACCGTTCTCACTGTAAAGAAACCTTTCCTAACCTGAAGATAAAACTTCTTTTCTTACAACCTTAAAGGACGTCCACGAGTCCTCTGATATGATCTATTCGTAAACAATGCGCCAGAGAGTTCATCGTATGGGCCATTAATATATTTGTATAAGGTTATCATATCACCACGCAAACATCGCTTCTCTAATGTAAACAGCCCTAACTTGTCTTATCTGCCTGCATAGTCAAGCCCCTCCATTCCCCTTATTAATTTAGTTGCCCTTCTCTGAACTGCTTCCATTTCCAAGATGTCCCTTTTGTATATGGGATTCCAAGTCTTTTATCTACCAGAAGCCCCAAATCTTTTTCCATTACAGATGCACTTAACACAGAGTTATTTATGGTGTAGGTGGCACAGGGATTATTAAATCCCAAATGCATTACCTTACATTTATCAACTCACTGATCTAGTAACCATGAATTCATTGCATACAGCGGTGATAAGATTAGGTGCACTTCCTTATCTTCCCCCAGCAGCTCCGACTGTTGTTTCCATTAAACAGGTAATGTCCATCACGGTTGTCTTATGAGTGAAAAGTCAAGGGACACCTTGCAGCAGTTAGAATGAATGAGTTTCATTGTAATTACTGCAATCAGTGCAGCTCTACTTATTACATTTATTAACCATCTCCCTATCAAATCAGATAATCTGGCAATGCAAGTATCAGCCCTTAAGATGGGTACACGCATTACCAATCTTTCAGAAGATGACAGACAGAGTCAGGTTCTGTCATATTGGAAAGATGAGGCTACACACAGTCATGAGCACTCCCCCTATATAAAGTATAGGGAGATGGCTTGTGACTGCCATACACCCAACGATAGCGGCCAACTCCCTATACTTTAGTACAGGCGGTTGACCTCGCCAGAGGGAAATGTTCATTTCATAACTACCATTTCCGATGCTGAACATTTGCCTGGATCAGAAATGTTTGTTACGGGCATACACACACTACTGAAAAAGGACCAATCCCATCAGTACCAACGGGATTGGCCCTTTTTCGGCAATGTGTGTACACCTGTAGGTGAACGAACTGGTACAGTTTGCAATGAAAAGTTTAATTTCTCAGATTCTCTCTCTAAATTGGTTTGTACACTTAGTTTTCCATCTGCTTTTCAGTTTCCATCTGCCACAATCTATCAGAGATTGAAAACAATCTTTGGGGGATTAAAGCATATTGAGAGCAGTCTTCCACAATCTCTCACAGATGACAATGAGATCTTTATAGCATCCAACATTTCCCCTATAATAGGTACACTTGTAGGAAAAACATCTCCGTATAATGCATGTACCTATTTGTTGCAGATGCATACCCTTCAACCTCTCACAGACTACTTTTAATTTGAGACAAATCTCCCAAATTTCAGTTTGTCACAACACTGCTGCCTCCCACACCTAAGGGCTAGGTCCCACTTAAATGCGCAGTAGTGTGGCCTAGCCCTTATCCATGACTTTATATTAAAATCATTATAAAAGACCGCTAATAGCTAAAGCAGCTCACACTAATAAGCCTATATTAGTGTGAACTGCTTTAGCTATAAGCGGTCTTTTATAATGATTTTAATATAAAGTCATGGATAAGGGCTAGGCCACACTACTGCGCATTTAAGTGGGATACAATTGAAATCTAATCGTACTTGCAATTGGATCCAACTTCGTGCACCAAAAATGGTGCTAATTTTGCCCCAACCAATCAGATATTGGTTTTCAAATGTTAAGATCTGATTGGTTGGGGCAAAATTAGCACCATTTTTAACGATATAACGATAAGAACTTTTATTGAATCTCCCTGTAAGACTGTGGATTGTGCTGAAAAAAGGTTATTGTTCTTGATTAAGAACTTTATTTCCTACTACATATTTTTCTGTCAACAATATTTGTGTCAAGGGCTTAAAGGATGGCATACACATGCACGATATGTATGCACTGCCATTTGGCCGATAACTGTGCCAAAATGGTGTGTATGGGCACTTTGTCGGCCAAACGGGCGTTCGGATCGTTACCCAACAAGCTGGATCTTCAACCAAACAAGCCGTTTCGGACGACAAGGGGAATAATATAATATGGGAATGTTAGAACAAATTATTTCAGACACGGTATTTTGGTCTTGGCTTTAAACAGCAGACAAAAGGTTTAGGGGCTGATGCAATAAGAGGTGCAAAAGTTTGTGCATGTGATTGGTTGCTTTCATCGCATCAGCCCCCTAGTTATTATTTAGAAAATGTTCATAAATGTTTACTGTGGCTTTGGATGAGCCCGAGTAATATAAGTAGGAAACAACCACAAAGACATGCTCAGTGGAACTAGGCCTTGTATAATATGTAAACTTAAAAAGGGACACTTAACCCCCAAAAATTATACTTCTGGAATCAAATGCATAATTCTAATGGACAGGAGCATATTGCCCTCTAAGCTGAAATTACAATACTTTCCAAACCACGATCCTGCAGCACCGCTGTGTCTCTTCTCCTGGTTCTCCTCAGACACACCCCCTTGTCCGTGACGAGACACCCATCATTGACATGCACATGGTAGTGAGGATAGGTGGGAGCCGAAGCTTAGGGAGTGATCCGGGAGAAATTACATTTAGGATTCAAGAAGGGTTAAACCATTATTATTTCTTATCTGTGCATTATAAATAAAGGTTCGTTATAAACAATGGTAAAGTATTGTGCCTTGGAATGTGCATTGATCATATTTTCTCTTTTTGTGTGACTAATTGTGCCTAAGAACTGCTCCCACAGTCCCTTAATTGTACGTAACAGTACTATGATTTACAAGATATTAAACAAACTGTACTTGGTATTTCACTAGATTATGCATCCGAACAGATTTCCCACAGTATATTTGGAAAGGTTCCCAATCTATTTTTTGAAAAACCCTATCCTTATAGGGGAACTGTGAGAGTTCTAAATAATTCAACATGTTGTGCTGGATGCTTACATTTTTTTACAAATATTTATACAAAAGAGAGAGAAATAGAGATGAGAGAGAAGAGGGGGAGAGAGATTTTCCTTTTTTGTGTATGTAACATTTTTGGATTTGCCCAATACTGTACATGTGTGTACCCCCCATAAGATCCCATAAAGTTAACACTAAACAAGCTGCATTCCAACTAAACAAAAAAAGAAGCTATGAAGCTTGCCTGTCATCTTTATTGATCTGATCCCCAAATCCAACTGTATCAACTATTGTCAGCTTTAGATGTACATTGCTCTCTTGCAGATCATATGTACGTGGTCTCAAGCGAACACCATTTTCATAATGGCTGGCTTCTTCCGTCTCAAATGTTGTGTTGAACAGAGTGTTCATTAGTGTGGACTTTCCGATGCCTGTTTCACCTAGAAGATGAACCATATTATATTTTAAACTTTTGGGGGCCCACCACAATAGTCAAAAATTGTAACATTTTACTTATTAAACTGCCCTTAAAGTGGTTCAGCTGGTAAAATTAACAAAAATACTTTGAGCAACACTGTCTATCCAATGGTAAAAAAAGCATCATGCGGAACATGTCTTTCCATTAGATTGTCACCCCAATTACCTTAACAGAACTCAATATTGGGGCTGCTGAGAAACATCTGGTTGGTTGATGTAGATTACAATAGCACAGGACACGTTCTGCACTACTTCTTCTAATTCTAAGTTCCTGAAATAAGATCTTCATGTTGATGTTTGCCGGCCCCTTCCGCCTCTTTTTAAAGATATATGAGCTCTTTACGTGAGCTTGCATATGCTCAGAGGAAGCAGATTAGAGAGCAGAAGTCAATCATGGCCGTTACACCAGTCATTGCAGAAATGACTGCTGCTACCCAGAAGAACTGAAAAGACTACAGATTTTTTGTTATAAAGTTCTCCTTTAAAATGGGAGTTTCCCAGTTATTAATTATAAACCAACATGCCAACTCCAATTACATGTATTCCAAATAAAATAGACCGTTTTCTATTCCTTTTGGAGGTTAAATAAATTGAAGGGAAACAAAATATATACTAAGGACATCAACCCATTTTACTTCTAGTTTAATACCAAAAAAATGACCAGTCTGTGATAACACCCTGGTAGGTCGGAGTGATAAGCAAAAGCAGAACAGGCGGTAGGAGTTATGAGAGATTAGCTTTGATTAGTTCTGAGTGTTTCAGTTGAGTCATGCAGAAACACTGACATCAGTGTCCACAAATGGACAGTAGTGCTTGCTCCCACCTCTAGAAGAATTATTAAAGGGTCACTATACTCACTGAAACAACTACAAGTAAAATATTCACTTATTTATCAGTTTGCTTTGTCATTAAATTATTAATGTTTAGTGAGTGCTCCTATTTCCCCCCACCCTCCCTTACTCACTGCCTTCTTTTAATTGCTGTCTTTTCCTGCACAGCCTCACCATGGACACTGCTCTGCTTACACATTTCCCCCCCCTGCTGTCTTTTCTTTGCTGATTCTCTTAAATGTTACAGAAAGTGTGCTGGCAGGCAGGTAAAGATTCTAGTAAGAGGTCATTAATGGGTTACACGTCTTTCCCTGTAAATGCTGTGATTAAAATGATTGATTTCTCAGAATATACTGCTCAGATTTAGAATCTGGAAAAAGTTTTGGAGAAGTGGAATCTTTCTGTATCTAAAGGTACTATTTAACAAAATTTGATGTTTTAGAGTAAAGATACCCTTTAAATGTTAGTAATACATTTTCTTTTTTGCTATATTGTTGCTGTAATAAGATTTAACATTACTATAAGAGGGTTTGGTAAATTATTGTTTGACATTAGGAGCCAGTTATACTTTATACTCAAGTTCCATATACTGTATACCTGGCATTTAGGACATGTCTAAATTCGCTTCGAGAATACATTTTAAAAAGTGCTTTAACTATAACAATTGCAAAAACACAGCAGTTCCAAAGTCTTGGCTAAATGTAACTTACCCACACAGAGGATGTTGAAGCAAAAACCTTGTGTAACAGATTTACTAACAAGCTGGTCTGGAAGGCTATCGAATCCCACATGGCCGCTCAGTGTAAGGCTACGTTTCTCTTCATTCTGTCAAAAGAAACAAATAGGTAACTGAACTATCCCACAGATACCACAGCCTTTTAACTGGACTAAGCAGGCAAATACTGGCTGCTATAACATCTGACCTGATGGTGTCTAGGCCAAAAATTTGCTATTCTTTGATCTCTACATTCCAGACACTGATAATTAGAAAAATAACATGAATGGCTAAAGGCGACCAAGGCTGTGATGAACAAAGGCACAGAGCAGAGAGCTCACATCTTGAGAAGCAAAGTAAAATGTCATGAGATTAGTGAACTACATTAAAAACAAGCACAATGACTGGGGAGCATATTTAAAAAGGAGCTTTATTCTGGGGGGTGTACCAGTAAACCCCTGATTCTTTAAAGAACTGTAAATAAAAGAACAGCCACCCCCACATGTTGTGGTTCTGGTGAGCGTGCGCAGGTGGGTCCGTGCATATAATAAAAATCTGTTGGTGCACACATGCCAAATTTAAGGCCCATGGGACTGTATAAATAGGACATGCACAAATGTAAAGCAACGTAGTTAAGGTTCATACACAGGTGCGATCACGGGGGCCAACCTGTGACGCGCGATCTGTATGCATGGCCGTTTCGGACCATGACCAGCCGGCAAAATGCCCGTACAAGGCACTATTATTGGCTGAAACGGCTGTGCATACACATCGTGCGTTGTGGGTTGGCATGTGTGTAACAACTGATAGTGTATCTAGCCCTGCAATGGGGAGGAAGGTTTGACAAGGGGCCTTCCATTGGAGTTGGCCATTCCATTACTGCATCAGAAGGGTAAGGTGGGCATTCCACATTAGAACATGATCGTGCCATAGGCAGAGGTCCCAGTCCAAAACAGTGTGCTTCACACCCTTTCACCAAGACCCAGCACTAGGCTTACTTAGAATATGTGTTGAATTCTGCACTCGCCAAGTATCTTTTAAAAAAAAAAAAAATGGCCCACAAATTAGCCTGTCTTTTTGATTTTGGCCCCTAAAGTGACTGAGTTTGACACCCCTTTCGATTAGTTAGGGATGTCAGACTGATTGATTAGATAGGGATGCTGTATGTAGAGCTGGGTATCGTAGTTTTCAACCTACAACTACCAGCATCCCTTGGCTGAAGGGCTGCAAGTTTGACACCTATGGATTTAGTATATAGGATTTCTTCCCTTTCTCTCCAGCACCACTTAACAGCTGTTGGTGGGTCTGTGCATAATTACATCCTGATTGAGTAATTTACTTGTACACAATTCCATAAATGTACATAATATTGAATATAGACAGGGCAAATGGATTTATATGGTTATATAGGAAGCAGTGTAGAACACGGTAGTTATCTTATGATTTGGGATTTTTCATCAAACAACTATAGTGAAAATATATGTACCGTAATGTTCTTTTGCTGAGGATTTCTCCTTCCCTGCTATGCTATTCATCCTAAAATAGCTTAGTGCACATTTAGCTCTTAAAATGTGGAGGAGACGTCAGGCATTCACAGTATGGTCATAAAACATGTGAAAAGACTGTTAATCCCTCTCTGTAAGGAGCCTCTATATGTGGGGCAGGGGAATGTGTGTGCTTTTCCCTGAAAAAGTAAAAGAAAATCCTTCCCCAGTACTTTGTATTTATTTTAATTACAAAATCTTCACACACATTTTAGGCTGAGTACACACAAGCAGCCATATACCAAAAATTTCACCAACAGACCAACCCAAATACCGTTGCTGTCAGTAAGTGACTGCAACATTTTGGCTCAGATCCAGAGGCCTAACTATAGGGCCTGCGACAGTGGAGAGCCTGGGGAGTAATAGCCTCCCCAGAAGCTCTGCGATTAGCCGTTTTTAAACAGTTGATAATGTGTCTGCAGTAAAGATACGTGATCAGCTGTTTAAAATTTCCGCCAGTTCGGTTCCGGACTTTAAAACAGCTGATGACTTGTATCTTTACGATATACATGCGATCTATTACTAAAATAAGCCGATTGGGAAGACTCTGCGAAGGGGTGTGTCAGGGGCCATGCCACTAATCTTGTGAGGGGGCCCGGGCCCCTGCAGTTATGCACCTGTCCAGTTGTACAAATAGGTGAGCCGGCTGCATATAAAAGAAAATCACTCCCCAGTAGTTTTGGGCATATAGGAGTGAAGACAAAATAAACTAATAAGTTAATATCAGCTTAAAATACATATATTAAAAAGATAAAAAGATTTTGGCATAATTGATCCACTGAAAGCCACAAGATCAGTCATTTACAGACAGTCCCCATTGCTCAGACCAACCTGCGTTGCCTAAAAAAAATGTTAGTCTTGCTGAAATAGATGTATGACAAATTGTTCTGACGATTATATTGATCATGGTGGTCAATTGAGCCAAAGTATTGTCCCATGTGCGCACACAGCTTTCAAACCCAATCATAAAAAAAGACGGGGGGGCAAATATTTAATAAATGCTTAGCTTTCTGCTCTGCTTGCAGGAAGCTGCTCCTAGAGACCTGTTGACAGGTTAATGTTGAGAAAACTAATATATAAAACACATCTGGCTAGACTTTCAATTTAAAATAACAGCACACGAAACAATTGTTACCGTAGTTATAAAAAAATAAAACAGGAAATCAAGAAATGGAAAAGTGCTAATCATTTCTCTAGAGTAGGATCTCTCTCTCTGGCTGTCATCATTCCTCCTTGGTGTGTGTCTACATAGCAGCATCTACAGAGCGAATTTTCTCTTGGGACCCTATAAATATACATGTAGACAAGTGAAAAATAGGCTTCCTTCTGTTTTTGTTAAACTGGGTGTTCTACTCGAATATATTGTGGGACGTCAGTATTCCAGTATATTTATAATAATCCTGTGACTGGTTTTATGAGCTCTTTATAAACATTATTCAGTTCAACATTTTTTAATTTAGTTTTAAGCCTCCCATGTGATCATTTTGTAACCTTGCAACCAAAAGGCATAATATACACTGCAAAAATGAATTTTCCATTTTATTAAAGTGGATAACCGTATAGTAGAATGGATCGGAGAGAAAATAACCATCCGTATGCCGTTTATAATACCAACACATTTAAAATTAAGAAGAGTCTAAAACCATTTCACTATAGTATAGTCTAGAAATTCCTGATTTTCCTGATATAGCATTAACATTTGCCCGAAACTGCTAAACAAAGACACACCTGTGTGAATCAAGCCCTAGAGATACTCTTTATAATACCCGATTATACCAGCAGCTAGCATGCTTAATGTCCTTCATACGCAGATAGAAAGGGGCTGAACTTGATGAGTGGAGGGTGGGTGGAGTTAGGGAAGGTATCACAAGGTCCATAGCTGGCTAGCAGTCACTGTAATCTACCTGTCACAGACGTGGTAAGTGGCAAAGCCAGAAAAACAGCCCAAAGGATGCAGGATTTAATAGTCAGAAGAATTGTTTTGGCCTGAAACATTGTATTTGCTACTGTAGACTATAATAGTGATAACTGCCATATTGTGGTTGTGTAAGAGTCTGAATAGATAAATTCCATCTAAATATTACAAGTAAATCTCTGCCAACCTTGGATGTATATGGCTAGTTTAGAAAGGCAAATGGCCACCATTAGATTGGAATGCTGTAGGGGAAACCTGGGAGGCTGCACAGAATATTGGAGCTGTGTATTTGAGATTTAAAGGGGAAGAATGTGTTTATTAGGCCCTTAGAGTTTATTTCCTTTGCAGTAGAGGCACAGAGTGCAGCAATATGCAACCATGAAATTCAGCAGTAAATAGAATATTCTTTATAGGTCTTTATCTGTTATTTTCTCAGACATGCCATTTTTTTTAATGTCGTATAGATACATGTTGCTTTCCCTTTAAAACTTTACATTTCCCTGAAGCAGCCTGACCTTTTCTCTAAAAGTGAATAATTTTGTAAACAAACTGCATTTACCAGTACAGCCATGGACACCTTCAATTTATTTCATTTTTCAGGCCTATTTAACAGGTGACTATGCTGCACCTCCCTGCTGTGACTAACTACTTTCTGCTTTTTGCCATTTTGGTGACAACGTGTATGCCTACTCACCAGAAGAGTGGTCAAGCTGTTAAATCACACGTTTTCCACAAATGCACCTAAATATAAAATGCCAAATTTCTAATAAAAGTAATGTTAATGTTACTACAGAAGGACAAGCATACACAGAAAGAACAGGAAAATGCTCAGCATGCATTACCTTACTGGAATTGCAAAGAATTTCGTATACAGAATAAACTAACCACTTAATCCAACCCCTTTTCGGTGGGTGGCCATAGATATACACAATTTTCACAAAATCCCATTCATTTTGCTATCGCATGTCGGTCGCATAGTAGTATGGGAGAGGCGGTTCCGGCAGGATCGATCGAATATCACGGGAGCGCTCGGTCGGTCGGGTAAACAAAATCGAATATAAATATGGCCACCTTCAGTCATCTAGGATAATGATTTATAAGGAGTCTTGGTCCCTTCAGAGTCCCTTAGGAAATTGACATACAAGGGCCATCTGAATTATTTATGACAATGTGGCCTGGTTTGTTTATATATAGTTCAACCCCCTGGGGTCTGTGTGAAGTCAAACAATAAGGTCTTCAGAGTTCCTTCCTTAGAATATGTGTTGAAATGCAAGTTTCTCTGTGACAATCCTGCAGAGACTTAAAAAAGATAGTAGGAACAAACCAAAAAATAACAGTTGCTGCCACCAGGTTTCCCCTATTCCCATAATTCCCAAGACGTTTGTAGGGCAATTTGTAGGACAATGCTTTCTAAAATCCTTTAACAAATTTCAATAGGTAATAGGTTTACTTCCTGTAGCAAAAATACCTGAGCAATATAAGATGAGGTACACCGCTTCATTTCATGCCATAACCCTGAACTCAAAACTTAATAAGCAGGAATTACAAATGTATTTAAAGTGCATGTCCCCCCCCAAAAAAACCTGCCTACCAGGAGGATAGCAGAGTCCATATAGGACTCTGCCTCCTGTCTCTCCTCCGGGAGAAGTTTGGCATGCGTACTGCAGCCCTTTTCCCCCTCATTTTGCGACCCCTCCCCCTACCATAAAACCCCTTGCCCATATCATAGTATATCTTCCCCCAGCCCCAACCGCTAAAAAAAATAATTTTAAGAAAGACCCCCAAACTCTACTTACCTTCCCTCTCTCCTCCGGCATTCTTAGAAGCCGGCAGCCGCGTCCGTGATTGGCTGCCTCTCAGCCAACGGGAGCAGATACGTGTATGGTCCGTGTATGGATGCACGGCTGACCGCGTATAGGTGGTTGGTCAGTTCTGCATATTCGGCCCCACATGTGTGCTGACAGATACCAACGTGATCTGCTTCCACATAGCGATAGGGATCGCATCTGTATGCCCTTTAGTCCGGTCCTAGTTAAGATATTGTGATGAAAAAAAGTCTAAAAGCAACAACAGCTCTGCTGCAAAGTGGTAGGCCATAAAGGCTCACAGAATGAAGACACCTGGCCCTAAAAAATGTTTCACAAACAATCTCTCTATCACTACCACATTCTAACATGTCTCTGTGATCAATGAAAGCCAAAAAAATAGCTTGTTGTGAACTGGGTCTCTAGGGTCAAGAAAGACACAAATCAATGTGTAAAATGCCAAGCATCAGCTGAAGTCATACTCTATTAGGATCTAGAGTGTTATATCACACATTAGCACCTGACAATGTGAATGTACGTTTGTTAGATGTCAGGAGAACACAACCTGCCTGTTCACACAGTGCTGACTGTGACATTTGTGAAAGAATAATGGTTTAAAAGCAGTTTTCGGTTTAGTGGTCGATTAAAAACTATTAAAGTTTTAATTGTAGCTGTATGCTTCCAACTTTCAGTCACCACGCGAAACGAATTTTCTGCTTTTTAGAACACATTGCAATATTACACTCTTTAGGAAAAACACTTTCACAAAATACGATTTCACAGAGAAACAAACCTGTACAGAAGATAAGATTTCCTACATAACAGGGTTGGAGGTTTTACTCACTGGATTAAATCCCATTTTGGTCTGGCAGAAATATCTTATGGTGTGGGGGTGGCCAATCGCAACCGAGCTCTGTCACCTTTTCACTCGTATCGGAAGAACGGGGGATTGGGCCTGTTGGTAAATCACTTATGGGACCACACAATTGTTCATGCTGTCTGCGCGACAGACAGTCATTTGTCCCGGCCGAGCAATCACTAGTAGCAAATAGGACAAAAACTCTGCTGGTGTGTACCCGGCCTTAAAGAGTCTATTGGACCTTGCAGGATTTCTTGTTGAAAAAGGAAGTTCATGTGTTTAGAATAAAGAAAATGATTTCAAGACTTAAGGCAAAGAATGAGCAAGAATGTCATTGCCCTAGTTTTTGTGCCAGCACACTGAGGTCTTAAACCTGAAAATAGCAGTGGGTCTTACTCATAGTAAATCCTCCACAGCTGTATTGGATTTAAATATGTGTATTGGACATGTTATTGCCATTATAATGTAGTTGGTCCAAGTCCAATTACAGAGGCCCTCATTCATAACAGAATTGGACAGGTCACTTCACTCATTTGTAAGCAAACAGCAACACTGGTCTTGGCAAAAAGATTGAATTTTTTTCTTCGCCTCCCAGTTAGTTCACTTTATAGTATGTGTTATACCGAAACCCTTGTAGTCCTCGCACAAGTTATTATGAGAAGCTTTTATTATGGCAGGAGCAAACAGACCGCAATCTCAAGTATATAACAATGTATTAACATACACAATCATGTGTGCCAGTGTTTCTGAAGATCAGGTTTGCCATGAGGAAACCCGAGGCACCAGATGTCACCCCCACTGTAGTCTTAGGAGCACAATTCCAAAGAGGACGCACACGCTTTTCGTACACGTTGCCGCCTGTCCCAGTGTGGCCTCAATCTAAGTGGAAGGTAGTAACAAATCAAAGGTAACCAGCTTTAGTTGGGTTAATTAACAATTATGCATAATTTCAGCTCTAATCGGTATTGGGGCTTTATCAATAATGTGTGTGTAGCGGCTTTCCCAACCAAGCGTGTGGCCGAACGTTCCTGTTGGCCAAGCGGTCGTTCAGGAAAGAACAAAAATTTCCCTTGCCCGCGGTAGTCTCCCTATAGGGAAGTCGTAAGCAGCCAAGAGAAATACACATCGCCGAGGACTCTCCTTATGCGGTGTATAGAGAGAATGCTACTGACAGTGTGTTCCCTGATCTTTGAAAAATGACAGACACTATGTTTAAAGGGTAACTGTGGTCCAAAAATGACTTAAAGGACAATTATACTCACCTTTTCCCCGATCCACTGCAGCATAGTACCCAGGGTGAGGACCTAAAATCGCTAAGTCCTAACCCTGGGTCCTTTCCCTAACTCCTGCACTACTTACTGCAAATCTGCTTCGCCGATCCACACTGTTCCACCTCTCTTCTACTGTCAGTGACAGTCGCAAGGCAGCCAATTGGAAGACACGCCTCCTTGCAGAGCGTATCTTCCTATTGGTTGCCTCGCGATCTGTCACTGAACCAGGAAGAGCGGAGGAATGGAGCGATCGGCGAAGCAGATTTGCGGTAAGTAGTGCAGGAGTTAGGGAAAGTACACAGGGTGAGGACTTAGCGATTTTAGTCCCTCACCCTGGGTACTATGCAGCTATGGAGGAAGAGGAGCGAGGGTGAGGTGAGTATAGTTGTCCTTTAAGGTAAATTGACAGGAATTGCTTTCCTGAGGATTTTTGCAATTTACTTTCATTATTTATTTTACATAGTTTTGAAGATATTTACATTTATATGTGTGATACGGTTGCAGCATTACCAGATCCCCTGCACTTCCTGCTTCCTGTACTGAAACCATGTGACAGTCCCTCTTCCGTGTGTGGGCCCCCATGGCCCCTCCCCTTGCAGCCCCTTGGGCCTTTCCCTTGCAGCCTCCCGCGGCCCCTCCCACTCATGGCTCTGGGGCCCCTCCCACTCATGGCTCTGGGGTCCCTCCCTCATGTGGGCCCCTCCCACTGACTGACCCCTCCCGCTGGTTGGCCCCTCCCATTTGGGCGCCAGTGGGGAAGGGGCCAAAGGACCCGCGAGTGTGCGGAGCCACAGAGTCTGTGAGTGGAAGGGGACACAGGGCCCACGATTGGAAAGGGCCAGCAAGTGGGAGGCATTACAAAAAGCAGTGCTGTGGGCTGTGCTGTTCTCCCCACCCCACTCCTACCCTTCAGTCATGCACTGAGCATGTGCCAACCGCAGATTAGAGGAGGAAATAGTATTTCTGACTGCAGATTCAGAACCTCCCACCCCCTAACTTTCTGATCAGTTATTTCTTCATATTTTGGGCTGTGCAGCACGTAGAGAGGTGGTTGATGGCTCGTTTTAAAGGTATGAACCTGGCCTTTCATTTAAAATAAACTTGTTTGGAGACCCCAGTTCCCTTTTAATACAGAGCATAATATACTGTAACATTTTGGCCTAATGTTAATCGGGGTGGGAATTATTTTTAGTAGCCAGTCAGAAAAATCTAGAATTAACTTTTTTTGCAGATCCAATTCCATAGATATTAATAGGAAACTCACTAAATGTTTGTCACCAGGAGTAAACTTGGAGGCCCACTGGCTGCCTTGGGACAGTCTTTACCTCTATATCTCACTACCAAAATCCATTTAATAAACAGATTACCAGAAACACGTGTTCATGGGAGTCTTTGTACCATCTAATACCTTTTCACACTGGACATTTTAAAAGTCTATCAAAGAGATGAAGTTCAAATAAATCTCAGTGCTTTCTGTTTGTGTTTCCAGTCCTGCAGAGACCCCCTATTAATAGTTGGGCGTTTCAACTTTTGCCAGTACCGAGCTTCCATTTCCAAAAGAAAACAAATGAAAATATGAGAGAAAGGGAGAAGGCAAAACAGAATAACAATTACCTAGTTGTCTGTATGCCAAGGTTCTATCAAGGAAAGGAGCCAGAATATGTCAGCAACTTAAAGGACAATTATACTCACCTCCCCCTCGTTCCTTTCCCCCCACTCCTGCAAAGTACCCAGGGTGAGGACCTAAAACGCTAAGTCCTCACCTCTGGGTACTTTACAAAAGTCCTGAAGTACTTACTTGTAATCTCCCTCGTCGCTCCAGTCAGATCCTCCCCACTGGCACTGTCAGTGACAGTCCGGGAGGCAGCTAATGGGAAGACACGCCTCCTTGCAGAATGCGTCTTCCCATTGGCTGCCTCGCGACCTGTCACTCAAAGTGCCAATGGGGAGGATCGGACCGGAACGCCGAGGGAGATTACAAGTAAGTACTTCAGGACTTTTGTAAAGTACCCAGAGTTGAGGACTTAGCGTTAGGCCTCCACCTGGTACTTTGCAGGGTGGAATCGGGAAATGGTAAGTATAATTGTCCTTTAAAGAAGGATAAATATAGAAGTGGGCATATCCTAGAAAGATGCACCATATAAAAAGTAAATGTTACCTGTGCAATTGGTTAGCTATTTACAAAGACGATTGCTAGAAGTGTTCTGCCTTGGGTCTGTTAGTTAAACTGCTATGTTCATAAACAACCAAACCAAAACTTTCCATACAGTGTTCCACAGCTCAGTCCACTTTTGAATTTAAAATATTTAAATACCGGTAAGAACAAACAATACACAAAAACATACACGCTAATTATACATATGGTTAATAATCCCACAAAGATAGCCATTAAAATGGGAAACATCATGAATTAAATGTCAAACACATTCTCCACTTTGATCTAACATACCATGGGCCATTGCCAGCTGTTTATACAGTTTGAAAGACGTCATTTCCATCTCTACCCCAAACACCATTAGGAAAATAAATAAAATATCAAAGAAAGTGAACTTTTTAACAAATGGATAATTACCAATTCATTGCAGGACCTCCACTGATGTGGCCTTTATCCAGGGTTGCCAGATCATTTGGTCTGGTAAGGGACACACTGGGCCTAATTTACCCATGTGTGCTGTGCTAAAAATAGGGGTTAAACTCATGCTAACCAATATTAAATAGGTTAGCGCAAGATTAACTCCATAATTGCACTGGCTGCACCAGTTTCACAAAAGACACCCCCCTGCAACCGGTGCAATCTATTTAATATAGGATTTGCACCACTTTTAACACCACAATTTAAGACCAGCTAATGGCTGATTGCAAAGTGATTTCACTTAAACAACATTAAGGGCACGGCCACACTGTGCCGCAAACGCAATCGCACACAGAATCGAATGCGATTTCATGTGCGATTTCGGATGCGTTTTCTTCGTTAGGTATAGGAAAACGCATGCGATTGCGATTAAAAATGCGGAATGCAAATCGCAATTGCAACGCACCCGAAAACGCGCATTGCCACATTTTCAATGATCTGAAAAAAATGCAGCAGTGTGGACTAGCCCTAATTCTAATACTGTTTGTTTTTTTACTGGTGTCCCTACCTAATGCGCTGATCTGGCATCCCTGCCTTCATCCCTTCTATATTTTAAATCAGAGATCTAGCCTTGCATATTTGGTAATGCTATTATAATAAACAAGAACCACAAAAACAGCAAGTTATATAACCGTATTTCAAACAATACATAGCTAGGTCATTAATTAAAATCAGTACTTTGCAATGTGGAGTAATACTCACAAGCACTTTCTTGATGAAATGTTGATTATTACTTATACTCGAGTATATACGGTATTATTATTAAGATTGAACCATGTCATCTCTAGAAAAACAAATAAAATAAACAAAATCCAGACACTGCTAAGCTCCTGCAGTTTCCCAAATACAAGCACAATACGAATATTAATTCTCTTTCCATCTAACCATATCTGGTTATTTTAAATAGGTGGAAAGAAGTGGGAAAGTGCTTTCCAAATGTAACAATATTTGAAAATCCCATTGCAGAGTGGCAGTGAAATGAAACCTATCCATATTGTACATTACCTTTAATAACAAAAACATGCATATAAACTACAAGGATAAATACCTTTCTAGATTTCCTAAATGTGTTTTGCCATTTTTATTTCTTGCTGAACTTTTAAAAGATTAATCATAGGGAAAGCAGAACTTGGTTTAATCTTGTTTAAATATGAACATTTTATTTGTTTTTGCTTGCCATGTGTCCAATGTCACTCCAGCATTCTTTTAATTCCTGAGATTTCCTGGCAAACAGTCTGATTAACACAGGCAGTCCTAATTACAGGCTCCCTAGCACGCAGCAGTATCTAGAAAGTTGTATATAGTCTATTAACATCTAGGACCAAAGTTACAACTTGATTAGTTCCTGGGAAAGGAAAAAGTGTGATAATGAAGTAAAGGGGCCCATGCATTAGAACTCGCCTCCCGGACGATTCTGCAACATTTGAGCAATTCTTCAGGAACTGCCTAGCTCTTTTTTTTTGCGACTGACATACAATCGCAAAATGTATGGGCAAGACAGGACATCGCAATCGTACGTCAGTCACAAAAAATAACGGGCTAGGCGTTTCCTGAATAATTGCTTGAATGTCGCATAATCAGTCGAGAGTTCATTGTATGGGCACCAGTAGTAACTCATTTATTTCTGTTTAGGCTAGGACTGGTTAGGATATTTATGAATATAATAAATCTGCCGGCCTCTAGTGCTACTAATTATGATAAAAGGCGGTATGGATCGGAGGGTGGGGTTTCTAAAGCTCCGTACACAGTTAATTCATTGCACAGCACCCAATTAATCAGGCGATGGGGAAGATGTCCATTTCTCATAATCACATACATGGCCATTCGGTTAGGCGGTGTTCGTTGACCCACATGGTTAGACCACAAACCAGGGCTGTAACTGCTAGGAGAGCCACCGCCCGACCAGTCACACACTGATCTGTGATTACAGAGCTTAACGGACATTCATCAGGCATATCAATAGTGTGGAATATCAGGTTAGGTTGATTATCACTGAGTTTCTAGGTAACGGGAGATGGGAGTTGTGGGAAATAATAGGCCAATGGTTGTGTAGACAATACATTTAGTTACACAATATTAGACCCTAGCCAATACAGAACTCCACATCCTTACTGTGGGAGAATTGTTGCCTGGTGCGATTGCTATGCACGTGTCTCTTGTGTGAAAATGGTACTCCCATACTTAATGGAGCAAAAGTACTCCCATACTTAATGGACTGCTAAACAGATTTCCACTAGTATCTGGTTTCCTTCAGGAAATAGTATTTTTGTTAAAATAGTACACATATCCTGTTCTAGAAGTGGCCGGTACTTACACCAGACTTGGCTAAAGACCCATCCCCACACAGCATCCCTAGTAACACACCATAGAGCTCATTTAAATAAGAGGTGCAAAATTTCGCCTGTGCTGTTAGGCCAGGGATATCCAACCAGTGGCAAACTACAACACCCAGCATTCCCTGGCTGCAGTAGCAGGTCGGACATCTGTGTTCTGTTCACACCAGTCAATTTTCAAAACTGACAGACTACCGATCATTCAACCCAATTTGTAGTTCACGTAAACAAGTCAAATTTCAGAATTTGTAGAATGTTTTTTAAATAAATGTCCATACTCTTCATCCCTGCCTATATGTGTATATGTGCAAAGAAAAAATATTTATTTATTTAAGATAGACAGGAGACAACAATCATTTAGGTGTAGACTAATTTTAAGATTATGCAGCATAAATCAGACTGTACATTCTTTAAAAAACATTTTGTTAAAAAAAAACAAAACTGTAAAAACACAAATGGCAGCAGTAGAAAGATTTGTAAAAGGAACAGAATAATGAAACATTGTAGTAAGTAGGAATAGATGTATCCCATTTGTATGTGAAATGTTTTTAAGTATTTCTATGTATCTTATTTACTAATGCAATTTAACATGCTGTACAAGGTGCCATTATTGGTAAAGTATTAGCACTTAGTTTACTGGAAAATGGTAACTCCATCTCTTTCTGGGAGTGGAAAGTAAGGGAGTTTAAGACCAATCTAAGGTAGTGTGTTTATGCACCTGACGAAGGGATCACACCCGAAACATTGTGCACGTGTTATGTCACAATAAATAAGTGAAAAGAAAAAGTGAGTGCGTGCCTCAGTGTATACATATTCTAGATTAACAAGCAGTTTGTTGCTTAGCAATGCAGAGACTACAACACCACTGATAAAATGTACTGGTAGGTGTGCAAGGAGAAACTTTCACATAGAGATTGCAAATTTCAGCTGTGTACAATCCATTTATCTGCCGAAATTGGACAGCTTGGCCATGGTGAAAAATTCCACCTATATTTTGTCCTGATTGACCGCCAAGTCCGAAAAAAGGTAGCATCGGATTGGTTGATGCAATTTAACACTTCTTATTAAATGATCCCCCCCATGTTTTTGTTAAACACACATTCATATTTTTAGCTTGGGAAATGTGCAGGAGGAAATGAAGTCACTACTGCCATTCTGCTCATATAATAACAACCCCAATTCACCGGACTGTTTTATAGTTCACATCGGAGCAACGTCCAAAATCCTTTTGCTTTGCCGTTTGTAGGAAAAGAACAAAAAATGCAATTCTGATAATATAATTCTGAGGAAGTTCTTAGAAGCCCAGTTTATCCAGCTTGAGGGCTATGTCAGTGTTGAGATATGATTATCAGAGAGAATCACATGCGCAAAGCTGCGTGGATCACAGCGCAAACGGACGTATATATTATTTTAGCATTACAACCCTACCGTAAACCATGATAAGTCAGCATTTCGGTATTGAGGTACAATAGGAAACAAATGGTCGTGGTACAGTATACGGTCAAGGCATGGAAGGTCAGCACCAGATAATGGTTCAATACAGTGATACTGTGCTTCTCTGTACATCCATTAAACGTGGACTAAGAACAAGTAATTACAGCAGTAATAAGAAACTAGAACTCCTTCAGTTGTTTGAAAACTACAACTTTCTGCATTCCCTTACAAATAAGACTTATGATCATGGGCGCAGTGGGCGCCCGAAATGTGTCAGGTGAGCAACCTTCCGTCAGGAATTGTATATTCCAGTTTTTAAACCTGATGTCAGAATAAAGATGACTGAGAGCCGTTTTCTCGGAGTGCGTCTAGTCTCCTACAATAATTGTTTGGGTTCGGATGGAACTTGGCGAGAGGTTCGGTGCAGGCTGCACCTGGACCACCGATGGGGAGTGGTAAGTGTTAACCATATGTTTGTTGTTTGCTGATTATGTGAAGATGTATATAAGAGATACAGCTACTTACCTGGTGGAATTGATGTAGCAATGGGCCCCTGGCAATAAGGCACCTGGGCCACTTATGGATACAGGTGGGCACATACTGGTGCCCACAGTACATAGCCTGAAATACAGGCAGTACTTTGGACTTTCAGTTCCCCTACAAATAACCTGGAGTTGTCATTTCTAAACACCTGGAGGGCTATCGGTGGCGTATCCCTGGTAAACAGAGTAGCTTTAGCTAAATGTTAATTGAATTGCATGAATATATTCATTGCATTTACATGCATTACATTGCATTCACAAGCAAAACTGAAATAAGAATTTAAAATTTAAAGCCCAAAAGTTACATACTTACATTAGGCTACATTCACATTACACAACACAGAATGCAGGACACTCCCCAACTAAACGCACTGCGATTTAACACATTTTATACGCTTGTGTTTGTGCATTTTTAGGTGTTTTGTAGTGTGTTTTAGGGTTAAGTGGCAAAAAAAGCATAATATACATATACAACTGTTTTTCCCTCTTCCTCATAGACTTTCATTGAATGCTTTATCGTAATAAACTTAGAAAAATGCAACACTTAAGGCTAGATCCCACTACTGCGTGTCTGAGCGCTATTTACCCTGTGGTCCAGTCCGTTTTTGGTTTTTATGCATGCTTTTGGTGCGGCTCGCATGCGTGCCAATAACAGGATATGCACAGAACGCAGCACACATTGCAAAAATCGAGCCACTGTGTGTGATGGTGGAGACAGTATTATAGCGATAAAACAGATGACCTTGCTTTTTACAGACATGCATTTACTGCAAATGTGGTTTAACACACGTCTTAGAGACTCTTCATACTGCAAGGGTTAAAAATAATAGAAGGGCAAGTTTTTTGTTTCTATTTTAGAATAAAACTAGAATCTTTCTTGTTGCTGGATTTAGAGCAGAATGGAAGGCCAAGGCATTACAGAAGGTTATGGGAATCTGTGGCAGGAATGATAATGTGGTCATCCCAGCTGGAAAGTTTAGCATTCTAACCCCAGTAATTGCCATGATGGTAAGGAGGAGGCCAAAATGCAATGAGAAGAAGCACGAAGCAGCTTGGAGTGAACCAGGAAACAGCACATCACTGTGATTTAAAGAATGCTGAGGATCAGCGGATCCCTCTAGGATTCTTTTCCAGGATGGAAATTTTATTTTACAGTTTACCATCATGTTCATTAGATTCCATAATGAAACTATTATTTAATCATTTATCTTTTAGCACAGACTTAATTAGCGTAGAATTCCATTTTCGGCTTAACTCATATTTATATAGTAAGGCCCAGGGGACTGGGCCTGATGTGAATGATTAAACTATTTGTGTATTGGTGCTGTATTTTACAAAGTTACACAGGGCACAGAGTGCTTGATTGTAATTTTCCGAATGTCGGATTAACAGATTTGCTCATAGCTATTATAGGAAGAGGGCCCCCATCCTACACCTTATACACAAAACATCTCATTTAATGCAAAATTGTTGCAAGATGATTTACGGTACTATCAATACTCTAGGAGTTGCCACCCCATGGGCTAACTACTACCCAGCACTCCACTCAGCTACCAAAGGACCCACTCCTTCCAACCAGAGTTATCCAGGAAGGGTGGAAGGTGATCACTTTCCGTTCTCTCTCTCGCTGCTTTGAATTCTCCTGCCACTGTCAGCTACCTACTATCCCATAACCCTTTGCTTTGCCCCTGACTAATTGCAACACTGTTGATCCCACCTACCCTGCCTAACTGTTTCCTTTCAAACTGACGTGTCAATGGGACCCCTTCCCTGCCAGCCATGATACCCTTATCCCTTTTCTAAGCCCTTAGGAATCCTGTCTGATACAGACTTCAATTCCCACACCCAATTTAATTATGCAACAATATTGTAGTGTGTGTGTCTGCCTTTAGACAAACTTACAACTCTATAGGAAATATAGTAAGAATTGTGACCGGCAGGTCAGGAAAAGTCTTTTTATCATGATGTAACAATAACAATTCTGTTGCATTTGTCTTGGAGATGTGGGACATAATATTCTTCTGTCATGACAAAATTAGTGGTTTTTTTTAACCTTGTTCATGTTTATTTTAACCTTGTTTGAGGTTCACTAAAACATCTGTAATTCTAATTATACTATTTGGACCCTTATTTATCTGCATACACCCCAACCACACCCATTTTCTCTTTTTTGGGTAAGAAAATAGACTATATAGAGGGTGGTGGGGTAGGGGGAGAGTGACAACTGCCCCTTCAACCACAGGCGACCCCTAGGCACATGCCTAAAGATAAATCCAGGCCTGTCCATATATTTGCCTTTATTAATAAGATGTGTTGTTACTGCAGCTCTAGATAAACTACAATTTGTCATTACCCGCTGCATGACTAATACCAGCTATTTTCTGCATTTAACAGGTATCTTCAGCAGCAAAAATGACTTACCTTATTTTAGTTTAATTGAAGAACAGGAGGTAAAAGGAGCTATGTCTTACCTCCTATTCTTCAATTAAACCATTGGGCGACAGGAGGGAACAGAAGAAACGTACCCGCAATCACTCTCCTCCACCACTTCTTCTGACAGGTGCAACCCCATCTCTGTGTGGTTTGCATTGTAAGGGAGTGCGGATGGGGTCAGCACCTGTCTGAGGAGCAATTGCTTTAAGTTTCTTCTGTTCACTCCTGTGCCTTGATGGATTTGGTTGCTGGAGATACCCTTCAAAACGATACAGTAATAGAGCTACAACTGTGATATTAAATTGCATGCAGCAGCTGTGTGGGTGTTTTTTTGCAAAACTTGTGCAGACTGTTGATCCAACCAATGAGAACATTCACTTAATGCAGAGAACCCATTTTCATTTAATTGGCCTCCAAAAAAGGAGATGGCATCCAGACCAGAACGAAACAGGAATTTGTAAAGGTTAAAAAAAAAATTTTTAGTATAAATATATTTTAGTCTGCCTGTATACAACATACTAAGAGTGGGGCAGGTGAGCCTTTATTTATAATACAAGGATTGTGGATGCACTCCAATTAGGCTAATTTACAACTACATTTAGTGGAAGTGCTACTGATCTGGTCAAACATTTATACAAACATAGAGAGGATAATCAATGCACATTCCTAGGCCCCATACAATATCATATTATCTGCACACTGGCATACTTTATAAACAAAGGGGTTTTAGTATACATTACAGTGATCACATGAATGAAAGGTCTGGAAGGTCCTAACTTCTAACCTTTTTACATTTCTTTTACTTCAATACGATTAGCAAACTTTTGCATTTTATTTATTCATTAAAGGAGAGCTCCAGACAAAAGCACATACCATATATACTCGAGTATAAACAAAAGTTTTCAGGCTTTAAAAACAGCCTGAAAACCAAATCTCGGTTTATACTCAAGTCAACCACTTACCTTGTAAGTAATCCGGCGGCGGCTGCTCGCTCTGCAGCTGGACAAAATTTGGTTTATTATATGCACAAATAAAGGAGGTTTTACCTCTATTTGCAAGTATTGGGGACTGGTTAGCTCCTCTGTATATTTTTTGGAGTAGTCTACATTGGTGGCAGGGAGGTGGCCACTGCAGATATTTGGAAACTGCTGTAGTAGTTCAGGTCCATATATTTATCTATAGGTCCACTTTCTAACTGCTGCACTACAGGATTATTATAATAATGCACAATTCATGGAAATAAATCTATTATGGATCCATAGGTATTACAGATATTACCATACAGTACAGCGTTTGGACGCACACCCCTCCTGCTGTTAAAGAGGAACTCAGCCAGAAAAGGTTAAATTCCTGAGCTCATTGCTGGCCTCTCTGCTATAAATTTTATCATATTACATTTGTTGCCAGATTCAGGGACAGGATGTCAAACTGCTATGCTCTGTTAGGAGATTAAAGCTTATTGTGGTGGAAACCAAAACCACTGCGCATTGAGACTTTTCAGGAATTCAGTGGAAAGGGGGCCTTGTAATAAACACTGCACCAGCCACCCCCCAGCTATATTTAAAACATTATTAAAGAAATAATCCAAATGTCAATCACAAAAATCAGTGCGGTCAACTTCAGCCCTTCACTAGTAAATTTAATCCAAGCTGGCACCATTGTAAAGATCCTCATCACTAAAACACTGTAAAAGATGATCACAAATGGGAGAGGTAAGTACAGTATGATGAAACATCCGTGGTGGTAAATAGCAAACAGAATAGGCAGCGATCTGTTAAATATATAGAAAGATAAAATTATACATGGGTCTATATTGGCGGTACCTCTTTTTATTACGGACAACAGACCTACCATCAGTTTATTGTTTGTTTGTCTGCTGGGCAGAAACAATTGCAAATTCTCTTCAATTGCAAAACAAATTGTGGGATCTAAAAGCCTTATAAAGAGTGTCAGTAGAACCGGTGTTTTTAACTCATTGACACAAACATTAAAACTAGTCAACTGCAGAATCAACTGCCACTGTGTGGAGTGTATCAAAAATTCTAATAGTCTATTATTAATTACACTATGTGACAGCCATTTAACAGTTTCCAATCTACCTTTTGAAAACTCTTTTCATCTTCTTTGTAAATTTGTTTGTTATTTTACCAATGATTTCACAATGAAAAACAATGCCCCTATATTTCAGGCTTTATTGAAATCTCAAGACAAAATGTGGATAATATTGCAGCAAGAGTTTTGAAGCCGAGTACACATGGTCAGGCCCTTCTTTCTGACCGACTCTTCGGCACTTCCAAATGGTTGACCAGGACTGTCAGTCGCACCAAAAGTAATCGCGGCAGACAGTTCGCTGCAACAGAGCACGCAGTTCAGAGCAGACCGGGCGTGGTTTTAGGACGCATCCGAACGGTTGGCCGTGGCCTAAACGAAAGAAGCATCCAATATTTCAGCCCGGTCGATCGAAACACTGAAATGGGGTCAGCCGAATTATTAGATGGTGTTTACCTAGCTTAGACATTCTTAAAGCAACAGATGTCTACCATCAGATAAGAAGCAGCACTCAAGCACATTAATTAGTCTAGCCTGTGGCTGGGCAGGGAGGAATTAGTCAACGATTGTCATGGTAAAGGTACACCTAACAGAAGGGGGGGGGAATCCCTTGTGCTTGAACATGGTGTCATGAATGAGCATTGTTTTAAAGTAAAGCATTACAGTTAATTCCCCTTTACTCATGTATCTGCCTATTTTCAGATAATAGAGAAGTCTTGTCTTGTTTTCTTGCAGGTTTTCCAGATAGAGGATTACAATCTGCTTAATGTGTCTAAAAACACACAGTGCAAAAACAATTGTTGTTGGGTTATTATTGTTTTACACCACTGCTGGTTGGAGAGCCTACATCAGTGTTGATGTTTATTCTGTGGATTGCAGCTATAAACTGGAATAATATTAGCCACCCTTTAAAGCACTTATTTACCAACACTGGGTAATGTGATAGGATTTCTCATACCCATAGTAATCCATCCACCGGTAGTGATCTGTGGGGTTGTGTAAGGACTAATAAAGCAACTGCGGTTAGGACTAGGTCCCACTATATGTGCTTCTATCTGCTTTTCTGTCCGCTTGCATTTTCCGATTTTATTAAAAATGACAACCAGTTCCCACTATGTGCGTTTTAATCCTGTTATTATTTGTATGCGTGAACGGCGTTTGGTCCGTTTGTGTCTATTTCTGTCCATTTTGCGATTCAATTCATGCACTACTGCGTTTTATCCACAGTAGTAAATAGAAAACGCAAATGTGGACAAAGACACAAAAGCACACTGCATTTTTCAATCCGATGCAGTGGGACTTAGCCATTAGCGGATCACAAAAAAACAGCCTAAAGCTAGGTACACACAGTACCGATAAAGGCCCGATACCGTCGGATCAGACTTTCAGGTCGGCCAAGCGCATGTTTGGAAAGAGGGAAAATTTCCCTCGGCCCCAGTAGTCTCCCTATAGAGGAGTCTGCCGCAGCTGAGGGAACACACAGTCCCGAGTGTTCTCCCTATGCTGTGTGTAGCCTGATTTTTGAAAAATGACAGACAGGACTCTTGCAGATTCGGTCTGTCATCTTTCAAAATTCTGCCAAGTGTCTACCCAGATTAGGAAAGAATTGAAGAAAGATAAAGGGAGTCAACTTAAGCAGGCCGTACATGCACGGATAACAATCGTTTTGTGTGTGATGGCCACAATCGGATTGTGTGTGATGGCCAGAAACAAAATGAGGAAAATGGTCAGATATTGTTACTGGACAAAGGGGAACATTGTTATTGTTCCAGATAATATCTATACGATTGTTAATAATTGTCCGTTCATTTTGTTTAGTGCATGGGTCACTTTGTGTTAAATTGTTTTCCATCTAAATTGACTATAAAAACCATTGGCTATGGAATGAAAATGAATTTGTCTTAGAACCACACACTGGAATCAATGTTCCCTCAATGAAAACTCCCACATACTTCATAGATCGAAAATATCTGCCCCGTGGTTGGCTAACTAGAACTAGCCTAGGGAAGGTAGAAGCAGATAATCGGGGAAAGAGGCAATGTTGAATATAAATCATTGTTTGTTTTTGTCTCACAGAATGTAGTCATTGTGGAAGGAAGCTGCTCAGTAGCAGACATACCGGTACCCGCAGACAAAAATTTAACCACAAAGTTTCCAAGTTATTTTTAAGCAAGTCACTGTGGTATACAGACAGATGCAATTTACAAGGCAAGCAGGAACATATACAAACCATCACAAATACAAAACAGGTTAAGAACTAGGAGACTAGTTCTGCAGGCCAAACCTGCCTATGACACACTAGAATCTGTAAGGCATTTCTTAGCATGTCTTATTGTACTAAACACTTTTTCAAGCAATAAATAGGGGGTTGGCAGCCTTATCTAACAAAAAACAGATAATCCACTTAGAGAGGAGCAAACTGCTATACTTATTTATTAGTTCGATGTGAGAGCGTTCCCCCATTATAGCCTGCTTAGGTAAGGGTAGTTTCATGTGTAAGGGAAAACAGTACACCCATCTGTCACCCCACACCCTTTCGCCACAGGACAACAATATATAAAAAAAACCTTCGCCCCCATTCCATGTCCACTCTTCCAGCAGCTAAAACCACTTACACACATTAATAGCCGTGCTGCCCTCCTTTAGATATCGAACAGCAAAGATGAGTGCTAAAAGCCCGCCTACTAGCCGGCCCAGGGCCGTGATTAACATAACACTTGTCATTGGCTGGTGGGAATGTCTGTTACAACCTCTCTCCTTCTCCTGCCAGTTAAACAAACTTGAAATGTCTTGTTGCTAGGATACAGCCTATATAATCAAGCTGATCAAGGATGGGTGGAGGAGTGTTTTCTCGCATGCTAGCTTTGATTGACAGTTACAGGCAGACAGAATTGTTACGCCCCCTTCACAGCATGGCTAATTGAAGGCAGAGAGAGGCTTGAAATCAGGAAAAAAAAAATGTATGGGGAGGGCTGCATACCTTTACTCTTTTTAAAGCAATAAAGAAAAAAATGCATTGAGGCAATACAGTTATCCTAAATCAATTTAAGCCAGTTTGCCTTTAATTGCTCAGATTTTAATTAGCTGTTTTTTGCTTTAACTGATCATGTGTCGGATTGCTTGCATGCAAATTTTCTATGAAAGCTATCTATATATGATCATGTGATTCACCCAAGACTGTGGAATCAGAAACACAATAATTCTTATTCTTAAGTACTGTCACATGCCAACTAAAAAAACCAAGTCTCATCTGACACTGGTATTGCTAATGTAGTCCATAAAGCTCAAGTATACAAAAAACACATACCATTTCTGAGCTGTAATATACATGTCTGTAGGATGATAACACTTTAGTTCTGTTGCATAATTGGTCTCTATGCAATGATAAAGTCATAACTGAGAAGATCACTTTCTCTTACATTGATCAGATCAATACAAGACCTTAACAACCAGGTAGAGTGTCTCCTGCTGTTTATAACAAAACAGAAAAATGTTTATTATTGGGAAGATCAATATAAAGCTAAAAAAAATGTAAGCAAAAATAAAATACCGTAACTGATATTAACCATCTGCCCACTGCACCAAAAACCACATAACTTGCCAAACAATATAGAGTAGGGCAAGAATACATTATCCCAGTTGGTGAACCTCCACAGGCAATCCCGTGCAGCTAATGTTACAATGGAGATTGAAAGAAGTGGAATGTAAAAGCTCAAACAAAAAAAGTGAAAGTACACAATTAAAACTAAATATTATTACTGGTGAATCCTCATTGACTAACCGATGTCTAAAAATGGATCCACTGCCATCAAATAAAATAAAGTTATTCTGGTTTAGATTTTAGATACACCAAAGAAGACTGACTAGTCAAGATGTTTTGCACTATATAAATAAACAAGTAATTGAACACAAGCAGTAATTTAATTCATTTTTCCTCCCTCATAATTTCTCATAAAAACTCTGATCCATGTGTCTCCGATTGGATACAAGACAGTGCTCCTCCCATTTAATATAATAAAACTTCCCTGTGCCCTTGTGATCATCTCAAAACTTCCTTATTAACACAGATAAAATAGTGCAGTACAATAAACCCGGGTGAGTGGAATGCAACCGCTCCTGGGCATGGAGCCAATGTAAAAAAAAGAAATAAAGACAGCACAGTATTTAATGCAGTCTGGCACAGCTCTACAACCTGTCTAAGTAAACCAGAATCTCCAAACAAAGAATCATAAGGTGGTTCCTAAGCAGAACAGTTTAGGAAAACTATGACCATGGAAGATATAAGGTCTCATTTTGACTGTGGCAGACTCCAGGCACACTACAAGCACTAGTTTACCTGTTAGCAGCAGTATGTTTAATTTAAAGGAATTGTACACTGAAAAAAATGCCTTATAGCAATCTATAAATGAATCCATAAGCAGCACTTACTCTGGTGTATCTGTGCTGCTGCAACTTCAATGCAGTACTCAGTCCCCAGCCAGACTATAGGACCCTCTGTGAGGGCAAGCATGTTCAGTAATCCCTATGATGCAGCATTAGGAAAGGGCTAGGCCATACCATGTGTTTTCACAAACAATCGATTTTGATTTAATGGAAATCGCGGGAAAGCAAAAAGTTCCTGTGATTTCCAATGCGTTGCTATTCTGTTTCCGTAGCGCATGTGATCACTATTTCTAATCGCATTTGCTTCCATAATCGGAACTGGGGAATCCCAAGGCACGGAAAATGTAAGTACAATCCCATGCAATTGCGCTAACACATCAGTTTTCGTTGAACAAAGTGTGGCCTTGCCCAAAGAGAATTTCCCACCATGAAGTTCACAAACCAACTGTCCCCATTTCAGCTACAGCAAAACTGCACATAACAGCTGATTGACAGCACTTGATTGACAGCTGAAATGCAAGTTGTTTCAGACTGGATATCTAAAGAAATAGGGGACAGAGCAAAAAAAAAAAATGGTACATTGATAGCTGGTAAGAATTATAGTTTCCAATAATAAGAAATATACAAAAACACATTTCCCAGTGTACATATCCTTTAAAGCCACACCAAATTACACAGAAAAACGCATTTGCAAGCCAGTTCGCCTGACCCGATGGATTGGGTGCGCATCTGTACTGACCAGGGAGACGAGAAACTTGCTGCAATGTACTATTGAGTTAAGGGGCATGTTAAGCAGGTAAAGCATCCCACTCCCTCCACACTAAATTTCACTATGCGTACCTTTGCCAAAAATTCTTCTACAGTTATATACACAACACCATATCTCACCATAGCTCTGCTTCCAGGCCTGGAAGTCATTCTTGGCCATGCCACTTGCTTAATCAGTATAGTAGGTTTTTTTGGGGGGTAGGGGCTTTCATCTTGTTAAAAACGTTAATAGTGAAGTTGGGCGTGAAGCTGCACTGCGGAAAGCAATACACTGTAGGTGCAGCTAGGATTGTGGCCCTTCCTTAATAATAAGTATAGCACTATTCAGCATGCTGTACATGACTTATTCTCTGCATATTTGCATTTGTAACATCAGATGAAACATTTACTATAGATAATAAAAATATAAATGTTATACTCCATTAAAAGTCGTGATTAAAACATTCTGAAATTTCCAATAAGACTCAGAAGCTCTCCCCTTCAAAATAAACACTCTACAGTTTCATAAAGATTAAGGCAAACTGCCCAATCAAACAGCCAATACAGTTGAACAAAGAAAAAAATAAATAAAAATTCCTTCCCAGATCCAAAACAACATTCAGATGACACGTGGATCTACTACTGCTCATTGCCATATATCTATATATCTATATATATATATATATGCCCTGTATTATTAAAAATGCATCCAACCTGCTCTTCAAAACTATAAAGACTCATAAATCATCTGTTATATTTTCATAATAACAGAATTCTCTTATAATTGAAAGCATCTTTTGATTGTTCATGCACAGAGCATAATTATGGTAATATTATGCTATTCCATGTGTGTTAATAGGCATCCAGGTGTGTATGCTTAGGTTTAGTTTGCCTGCACCCCTTTAAATACTAGCCTCAGTATGTGGGTTTTAATCACCGTCCGGATACTGCAGTAAACAATACATGTTTTCTAATTGTACCAGCAGCTTTACGCACAAGGGTGCTTTTGTTTAGCACTTTAGACAAATGCTTTCATGTGCGTTAAGCAAATAAATGTTTATTTATTTTGAAAAAATGTCCCACACATATTTTTTCGATTACAAATACCGTATATACTCGAGTATAACCGACCCGAGTATAAACCGAGGTACCCAATTTCAGCTAAAATCCTAATAAAGTTGTTGACTCGAGTATAAACCAGGGTAGAAACTTGGCATTCAAGATGTTTGGAAACTACAACTCCCAGCTAATAAAGCATGCTGGGAGTTGTAGTTCCCAAACATCTTGAATGCCACCCTCACTTGGCATTCAAGATGTTTTGGGAACTACAACTCCCATGCATGCTTTATTAGCTGGGAGTTGTAGTTTCCAAACATCTTGATGCCAATGAGGTGGGCATTCAAGATGTTTGGGAACTACAACTCCCAGCATGCTTTATTAGCTGGGAGTTGTAGTTTCCAAACATCTTGAATGCCACCCTCACTTAGTAGCATTAAAGATGTTTGGAAACTACAACTCCCAGCTAATAAAGCATGCTGGGAGTTGTAGTTCCCAAACATCTTGAATGCCCCCCTCACCCTCCCCACCCAGTTCAGTTTGTACTGTCTCTTCTCCCTGTGGTCTCTTCTCCCTGTGGGCCTCGGTCTCTCTCCCTGTGGGCTCTCCTCCATCCTCCTGCAGGTACGTGCGTTTTCCTGAGCATTCCGGCACCGCCGCGCAATTTTTCTGTGCACTGTACTGGCGCGCCGGCAACGTCACTGCCCAGCGCCGGCTTGGCGCCGGGCAGTGAGTCAGGCCGGCGCGCCAGTACACAGAAGATAGTGCGGCTCCGAATGCTCAGGTAAGCTAGTGACTCGAGTATAAACCGAGTCCGAGTTTTCAGGCTGATTTTTCAGCCTGAAAACTCGGTTTATACTCGAGTATATACGGTAAGCAAAGCTCCTAGAGAGCCATTTAAATCACTTATAGTCCTTATAACCTACGACTCCCAGCTGAAATAAAGTAGCAGAATTAAAATTTGGCTTAGACCACTTATAAAATAAATAGAAATGTTTATCTAAATGGATACCACATGGTACCCTAACTGTAAATGTGAACAAGAATCTCTAATTAAAGCTTATATTTATAGGATTTAAGACAGTGATGGCGAATCTTTCAGAGACCCAGTATCCAAACTGCATAGAGTATTGATTACTAAGGTTTTATTAGAAAAAACAACTCACCCAGATAGAGAAAGGCAGATAAAGCAGCTAAAATCAATTCTAGATTACCTATTAACCCATATATTACCACACAGGAGTTTTAAATCCAAAACTGTATTGAACATTAAGTAATAAATAACAAATAACTGGCATTGCCTGTGTGTTTATAACAGGCTTCAAAGAGTTTTTCCCACTCCATGGTTATTTTTCTGCTGTTCAATATTTGACTGTGGCCTGTTTGACTTGGTACCTGTGGACATAACCCATTTCAAATATCCTGAATTCAGGGCAGGTGTTTCAATCTGCCATTGCAGAAACCTAAAGGGCATGTCCACCCAAAATAAGCAACGTTGTTAAGCTTAATTATTCCCCAAAAGTGGACTTTCGTTTTAACCTTACCTGGATATGACTCTCCCACGCAGTTTTACTTACTGTAACATCTAATCCCTTTGCCGGAAGTCCCGCCTCCTGCATCGAGCCAGTTACGAGTGCGCAGGAGTAGAGCACGCTCGTAACTTGTTCGTTCTGGTATGTACTGTCAGTCATGAGCACAACGGTGACAATATGGGCAATTGTCCAACAGAATATTTACTCTTTTGTGATATTTGCTGAACTAACCATTCTGATTTCCACTCTGTAATGGGTTGGACTTGGTCAGATATTAATGGGGCTACAAAGATTGGCCAGGGTTAGGAAGGGCAATAGCGGAGGATTTAAACCAGTCCTGCATGCCAACTGACATCTTGGCAGGTATAGCATTGAGGCGTATGTAATAAAAATGTGTATTGGTAGCCCATAGCAGCTAGCCATATTTTATACTTTCTAACTGCTACAGTTGATGGATTGCAGTGTGTGACTAAAATAGGAAAAATGACACGCATGTGTTTACACTACCCGGTAAGTGACGTCTCACTGGGGAAATACTACCTGCTGTATCGTCCCTCCAAACACGACATCTACAAGTTGGCTGAAAAAGCAAGCTACAGTGCATTGTGGGTATGTTCCTTCATAGAACAGCTTTCAATAAGGCATCCTACTAAGATATGGCCAAATTTACTTAGTGGATGTGATTATGTGATTAAAGTAAACAGAGGATTACTGCAGCTCTGTTAAATAACAGCTTATATTACAGAGAATGTCCACCCCCCCAAACTAATTTAAATTGAACCCCAAACCCCCCCAAAAGACATTGGGCCTCAGCCAATCACTGACGCCGCTGCCGGTCTGGTCCTTTCTGCTGCTGCCAGCAAGGAATGGGTGCTGGTAAATATACTTAGAAGCCTTGCAGATAGATTTAACCTTGTGGGGTCTAGGATTGGGGGGGTAATTAGGTTCAATTTACATTTTAGTTGGGGGGTAACTGGTTTCATTTTTAATTTTATTTTGGGGGGACATGGCCTTTGCAAAATTCAGTTAATATTTAATCTTTAATGGAGAACTATCCTTTTTTTAATCTCTCCATACTTTGTATTATGATGTGAGAGGTAGGATCTAAAATCTATACACAAAGGCTCAATGCACATGCAGTGCAAAAGTGGAGAGATGTTTGACGTTTTTAAAGCCTTCAAAAAGAAAAGGGTACAGTTTTGAGCTCCCACATATAAAAACAATGTATAGGGAGATAATCTATAAGTATAGCGGTCCTACAGCAAACAAAAATACAGCCGTTAAGATCAACTATATTCCTAAATAACAAAAAGAGACACGCTTAAGCTTTTTATCAAAGCCCATGTTTTGGACAATTCAAAACTGTTGATCCAAATATTACGTTTTAAACATGAACAATGATTTGATAACCTAAGCGAGAGCTGTGGCAGAGTGCAGACTAGCCTTTGATCATGATGCGGTCTGCCTGGCAGCATTTCCAATAATAGACAAAAAGACTGGGAAAGTCACACATGAGAGAAAAAGCCCAAAACAGGAGCACAGATAAATGATCTTATAGGAGGCCGGCCCCATAATGTGCAAGGCCCAACCAAAATATTAATTATTTTAATTATTATTAGCCAGGCCAATGCTAAACTGCAATTATGGAACTGGGGGCAGAACCAATCCAGTTCTTTTAGAACTAAGCATGCAGCCCTCTGGTTTGTCAGAGAAAATTAGGTAATTAGGCAATTCTCTGAAGGTTCTCATCCATCCAAGTCATGGTATATCTGTGGTATCTGTGGTTAGATCTGCTTCCTGCTTCTGTTACACTGTAATGCGCATTATTGGGCATGCGCGTTATAGTTTAACAGAAGCAGGAAGCAGTCGGGAACTGTCAGAGCGGCCCCGCAGGATTACGTGAAAGGTAAGATTTTCAGAAGTTTGTTCCTGGCTATGTAAACATTGATTGAAGTAAGGCATAGCTACTTAACCTCCCGGGCTTCAATCAATGTAGAAAAAGAATAGTTCACTATTGCAGTAAACTATTCCTTTAACATTTTTACCAACAAAAAAGGGTCCATAACCATACAAAGCGCAAGGCCATATTATCTGTTTATGTCTTTATACAGTTTATGGAACCTCAAGGAGACATCTCATCCACAACAGGGGATACATTATTTACTGTAATTACATAGATAAGCACTGATCATAATTGATAACAAAATGTACCTTTCATATAAGTCTCCTCCCATACTGTGACATCAGGAGGCATTTTTATATAAACATTAATTCCATATAATAGCCATAAACTATATGAAGAACTTTTTTGGCTGTATTATGTGTCAGAATATAGTAGCATGATTGACAGATATGGCTACACCTGCCCCTCCCCCATAAGCATGCGCTAACAAGCTAAATTTTGGTTACTTGGTCCATCAGTTCTTAATGTCATTTAAAAAGCACACTAAGGTTTTCTTACTTTTCTCAGAAGGAGGTTAATGCTCTAAGGAACCTCTGTAAAAAGCATGTCAACACATCATATGTAGAATTGCCAATAATGTAGCCCGGATGGTGCTGCCACAACCACATATTTTACCAAGAGGGTAGGGATGGGCTGGACTATGAATACATCACAGGTTAGAGGGAGTGTGTGGATGTCACAGGCATGGGCACAATGCCCATAGCCATGAACCCCTCCTTCTATTGGCACATACCATAAAGGAAGTTTGAGGGAGGTGTGAGTTGTGTGTTAATTTCTCTAGGCATTTGAATCTAATACACTAATTGTTTCACAATCAGCTTCTTATTCCTTCATAACAAAGATCAGAATCAACATTCATAACAAATCAAAACTATAAATGAAAAGAGGTTAAAGACAAGCTTCAGAATATGGGGTTTACACACATGGCAGCATTCATTTATCCGATATTTATCCGATAGAAAAACAAAGTATATGGACCTTTCCAAAAGTCAGTTTGGTATAAAAATGATTGGTGTCAGTGTTACAGGTTTTCATCTTACTTGGCAGGTCCCATTCACATTACATTCTTAGTATTAATTTGCTATGTCAATTTGCCTTACTGACCAATGATGGGAAAATAAAATGACTGCAAAACTAATGGCCATTTAATGAAGACCAAAAAGAGCAATAAAATGAAAGTATTAATTTACTCTGACAATCACATTTTGTATATAATCTGTAGCACAAATAAAATTCCACCAGGAACAGCTTAAAGAGAGAGTTCACCCAAAAACTTGACCCTTTATTAATCAAGCACTTGGTCTCCCATTTGCCCCCTCACTACTTACCAAACGGTGATCCTGCAGCACAGGTGTACTCTCCTGTCAGTTCCACCGTGCTTCCCCATACCATTTGGCAAAATAAAAATCGGGAGAGGGGGAATAAACTCTTCCTTTAATTTAAAGAATAATAGATTAAAGGAAAATTAAAGCAGAAAAAAAGGAGTGGGGAAGTACAATTAGATTACTTTGTTTTAACGCTCATTGCAGCACTAGAATACTCTCATTGTAGCTTTGGTATTAACCACAGTACTTTTCTCCAGTTTAGAGCAGTAGTCCGTACTCTTTACCATACACCCTGGTACAACCAATAAAAAACATTGAGATACAGCAGACCTTTTAATTGATTGACCAGTCGACGAGCTAGGATGAAATAATCATGGCTCGTAACAAAGCTCTAAAGACTCGTACACATAGTTGATTCGGAGCCCAATGCCTGACCAACGAGCAAGCTGTTTCAGGCAATTGCACGTGTATAGTCCAAATCTGGCATACTTGTGGATCCAACCCAACAGATCAAAAAACAAGTGTCAGGACAAACATCAGGCACCAATCTATCATGTGTACAGAGCTTAAGGCTACAGTGAAAGGTAAAAACAGACAGCTTGATGCTAGCTATAAATTAGTCAACTTACCTCTTGTCCTTACAGTAATGTTTTGACAACTGCCTCAGTCAATCATTCAGCTATTCATCCCAATCTCCTCCAGTAAGAGCCGTCTTCTTCACAGACGGCTTACATCACAACCAATGAACAATGGCTGTACTTGAGCCCCCTCCTATGCACATGAACTAGTTTGTAAATGAGTTTGTAGAGCTTGTAAAGGTGGTGGCAACCTTTGCAGCAGATGCCGTCTGAGATCAGCAAAGAATATCAGACTCCAGGGACATTGCTGTAAAGAGAAGTATTGTGGTACGTTTGAGGGTAGGAGAGGTACAGATTAAGTTTGGGGGTTAATTGGTCCTTTTATCTAAATGTGGTTACACATCACCTTCTAATCACCAGTAACCAAGTTCTAAATTTCTGTCTATATTCCGGACTGACATCCACTAATCGATATACTGATCAGTAATCTGTCAGTTGGAAAGTTGTGCAGCCAATATTTTGGTGCCATCGATTGAACTTAGCATATTAAATACACATGAATGGCTGTGATTTACCGGCATCTCCAGTCCCCAACAAGCAAATGGAAGTTTTTGCAATTTACGTAGGTGAAAGGGACAACCTGGATTTTAGGCTCTAGGCCACAAGCCACACAGACGTGCCTTTAAATTGCTCTTTAAGCAAAACATTTCTAAAAAAACAGCCAGCCTAGATCACAACTGGGTGCTTTATCCAACCATCATTTTTATGAAGAACACTAGGTCACATGTTTAAACACAAGTGTTTAATCACCATGGAAAAGGAAAAACATTTTCCCAAGACATTCAAGATTAGAAATGTTTTCTAATTATAGATAGTTTTTAACCTGGGATATAAATTTACCACCATTAAAGAATATCATATTTTGCATCAACAACTTAGGATCAGCTTTGCCTACGATATGCTGTATTTATAAAGGCTAATCACTGCATATGTTAGCATCCAGCAAAAACGATTTGCTTATATTTTGCAGATTTTACATTTAATCCAAGAACAGGGTGTCCAAGTTGCAGCTTTCAATCTGCTGATAATTTTCAATGACCAAACAATTTATACCACACAAGGTGAGACACCCTCCCGTTGAGCAATGCGTGCATTCTTCATCTCTGAACTAGTTGCTCTGGATACAGGTAAACTTGTTTCAATGTCCTGCTAGTCAAGTTGCAAAGACAACCCCAAATGAATTCCTTTCTAGGTTACAATACATTTAGGTTAAATGTTCAGAAAATTGAGTGCCATGTTTTTGTTACTGTGGGAGATGCCACAGGATTTACAACAGCAACAAGTTATGTACAGCCAAGAGTAATAATAATAGCTCACCATTTAAAGTTTATAATTAGCAAGCAATTCTTTTTTCAAACAGAACACTTCAGGCACAGTGCTACACTTTATACAGCAAAAACATGTAAAGTTAACTTCATAACAGATCATTCAAAATATTAACAATTGTGGTTATAACCAATACAAATCAAAATAAACAATGATATACATCACCTATATTTATATCATCTGTCAACAAAGTGACAATACAAAGGAAATGCATTCAAAAAGTAACCCTAAAAATGACTAAACATGTTCGCATGTGGGACTGTTTAAAGGAAAACCATCATCATAATGGAAGTGCTTATAACGAACTTGTAAGGGTGCTAAGGTGCGAGTTAAAAAGAAAGAAATAAAGCAAGTGTGCACCTTCCTGTAAGTTTTTGTACTACTGTGCCATACCATGTATTAATGTCATTTTCACATCTGGCTAAAAGGCAGGGAGAATGCCTTTCTATATTTTCCATCTATTTTACAGATGTGTTTTTCTAAGCAAAGGTTTATTTCTTTTAATCAAGTATTACTTAAAAAATATGCTGTGTACAAAGATTAAAGCTGAAGTCTGGGTTTTTTATAAAGCCACGGAATATTTACTTTAATGAAACCTTTGCTCTGAAGTTTCACATTTCTGAATTAGTATGGCAAATTAAATCAGTAAATTTGTCATAAAAATTTTTTCCATAGAAAAAAAAAAAAAAAAGATGTGGCCTCCCTCTACAAATTCTAGAAACATAGTGGAATGGTTACACATATTACACAGACTTTGCTATGCAGTACAGTATTTTCAATAAATAAGAATTGTAAGAAAACCCACATAAAGTGAGAAACGATTTCCATAGTAGGTCTGTTCAAACAACTGTATCTGGCCAAAATGCCCTGCAGTGCAATGCTCAGCAACTTGTTTCCTACCAGTCTGCCACCAAACATGTTCTCTCTGTGGCTGCCAATATGCAATGTTGCATGCTTCAGGTGGCCCTTTGGCACTAAAAGGCCTAAGTCATGTAAGGACAGGGTGAATCTGAAATTTGTAACAAAACAGATTCTTGATTCCTTCCTAGAAGAAACCAAACAAACAATTCCCAGTGAGTTTAGCATCCCAGACCATAGATACCCCCCAAGGGGAAGCCTCCAGTGTACAAATTATCAATTACATTTCGTATTAAACAACAATGGGTGATACATTTTGAAAGTTTGGTCTTTGACAAGAATCCTTCTTTAAGGGTTAGGCCAAACTGGCTTGATTCTCACACACTTTCGATCACGTTTTGACATCCGTTAGCATGTGATAATTGCATGCCAGTGCCTTTCGATGTGGGTAGCCACATGCACTGTGATCTGTTTTCAGAGGCCATAAGATCAAAATGTTTTTTGATTATTGAATGCGCTCCGATAACAGATTATTGTCAGAATCACAGTGCAAACGCACATGAAACTCTGTGTTGCAATTGCTCTTTTCACATGCGTCACTGTGCACTGATAATGTGGCCGCAGCCTAAATCAGTGCTATTGCTTGTACACAGCCTACTGTTTTTGTAGTAAACTAGGGAAATTTGCTGTTACATGCAGACTTATTCACAGCATTCCAGCCAATTGTTTGTTTTCCAAGAGATAGAGGTAGGGTTTGCGAAGTGAAATAACTGTCTAGAAAGCAAAGCCAAGTGAGTTCACAGCAGCTGGCAAACAGCTGGCAGAGAGATGAGCAAATAGGTGGGGAAAATGCAATAGAAAATCTCTACACTAGACTGGAATCTAATGAGTAATAAAATGAATATCATTGGTTTATATGGACTTTAGTTTTTTTACTTTCTAAAGATTTAGATTTTACTTTCTAAAGCGGTTTATCAATTTATTCCTTCTAATGTTTTCCACTACAGGAGGCTCTTGAAGTGGAGGACAGATGGTAATGTGGGGAACCACAGCAAGTGACAGGTCAAAATCCAAAGCATCTTTAACCATTATTAATATGAACCAATCTGATACCTCTAGGAGCCTGGCTTTATGCAGCAGATTCCATGAATATCAATAATAATAATTAAAAAAAATAAAATAAAAATGATCTGCTGCTGTAGAAACTGGGTTATCTCAACAGCCAATCCAAATATTTGTACAGATTATTAGCCAATCCAATACTTGTACAGATTATTAGCCAATCCAATACTTGTACAGATTATTAGCCAATCCAATACTTGTACAGATTATTAGCCAATCCAATACTTGTACAGATTATTAGCCAATCCAATACTTGTACAGATATTAGCAATCCAATACTAGTACAGATTATTAGCCAATCCAATACTAGTACAGATTATTAGCAATTCAATAACTAGTACAGATTATTAGCCAATTCATACTAGTACAGATTATTAGCCAACAATACTAGTACAGATTATTAGCCAATCCAATACTAGTACAGATTATTAGCCAATCCAATTACTAGTACAGATTATTAGCCAATCCAATACTAGTACAGATTATTAGCCAATCCAATACTAGTACAGATTATTAGCCAATCCAATACTAGTACAGATTATTAGCCAATCCAATACTAGTACAGATTATTAGCCAATCCAATACTAGTACAGATTATTAGCCAATCCAATACTAGTACAGATTATTAGCCAATCCAATACTAGTACAGATTATTAGCAATAAGAGATTTCCCTGCACCATGCCCCTAATAAAAATACTAAGAAGCCTCCCAATGTGCCGATTGTGTAGGGTTGTATTGGATTATTTAGGACTGTATAGGTTTGTATAGGATTGTGTAGGGTTGTGCATGTCCCTACCACACTAACATATAAATCCATCATGTCCCTGGCTAACACACATTTCTAATGCTGATCCATCTGTTACCATATTACCTTTTCCTGATCATTCTATTTCCACAATACAGAAAAGGAAGAGTCCCACAGATCTGGGGTTGCCACACTGACACACACACACGTCCTATAAATAGACAGGGTTACATGCTACCTGCATTAACATTGCATTTTATATGCCAATGACAAATGGGACACTAATGTTGGACTTCAACTCCCAGCATCCACCCTCCCCAGCTTAGTCTCCTGAAGGTGGGGGAACAACAAGAACTGGGTAAACTTTTCCAGAGCAGGAAGATTGGCGATCATTATCCACCATGATACTGAGTAAATAAATAACCTACCGACACCCTCTCCACATCGGTAGCAGCCATGATGGATCAGCGGTGCGAGCTGTGAAGTGGCTGTGAATGAATGTGACGGGGCCAGCGCTTCTCAATGGGATCCAATATGGCCACCGTACTTCCTGGTAACGCCCATCACCACCGCCCACTGGGGAATGTCACAGACAGAGCGGAAGCCCCTCGCGCCGTGTGATGTGTGCGAGAGGCTCGGACTGGGATCCCTGGAACCGGAATAGATAAGGGAAAGGCAAATAGTCTGGACGGTTCCCATCTGCTGGAAGTTATAGTCCAATAAAGAAGAATGAAGGGGAAGGATTGGGATAGTGGGATGTCCCAGTACATGGACATTGGTATCCAATGTCAATAGTGATAATGATGTAATCACTGCACCTGTCCCAGCATCATTCTGACGTTATGTATGGATTTCAATGGGATGAGTGTTGTCAGCCCTGCATTACAAACCAGGGGACTGGGGGATATGTGTATTTATTGTTAAAGTGGAACTAAAGCTAAATGCAGATGATAGGTGGACAATACTACTTACAGACTTTGAACCCAAACTGAGCCTTTATTAACCATTAAAACTATCCTGGTGCAGAAACCATCAGCCCAGTCAGTCAGCGGCTACTGCCACAAAACACACGGAATGAATGACTTAAAGGAGAACTATTGTTTGTATAAAGTTTATTTAAAACCAGTTAAAATGAAAAGTACTTGGGACAGGGATATAGGACTGGTATTTCTAACTCCCAATATTGTTTCTGTGAGGAGCACCAGCCCAAAGAAAACTGATTCTGCCAGTCTTCCTCCTGGCTTCAGCACTATCTTTAATACAGGAATAGTCTGGGACTAACCTGGCAAATTAAAACTGTTAATGCTGCAGCTCCTCAACTAAATGATATTGTGAGTTAGGAATAATCAATCCAACCTCCCTGCCCCAGGTACATTTTTTACCATTTTTAAACAATTATTTTTATAATTGATATCCTTTAATTATATAATAGATATCCTTTAATTATTTTTAATGGTTAATAAAGGCTAAGTTTTACATTAGGGCCCAGAGTAACAAGGCTTATCTACCTGTTGTACTAGATGTACATCTCCAATTAGAAGGCAGAACTGGGGGAGACTATAAGCACCATGTGACAGAGACCTTGAGAGCCACTGTGAGATGTGAGTATTGCGATTCCTGTAAAATGGAAATGAGTCTGAATGGATTTTAGAATTTATAATTAGCCAATAGGTGTATCTATCACATCTGAAACCAGCAGCATTGAGGAGAATTCATCTGTATTTCTCAGGTTTTTGGCATTTTCTGCTGCTAGGATATGTCACCCACACAGATACATAGAATAAAGTTGGTCCTCATCAGGCAACCCCAGTCAATCATTGGATCAGAGTTTAGTTCTCCTTAAATCAAACTGTGGTGGGTGCAAATGGCCCTCAATGAAAAGGTGATGTTTCATTAGGGAGTTTACATGCTTTTTGACCAGGTTGGCATTAAGAACTTCACTGATTTCCAGCATTTAAAGGGCAAGTCCTCCCCCAGAATGAAAGTCTATACTTACCTTCCCCAACCACAGATCATTATAGTTTTTTACCTCCCCTCTGTCACAGAAGACCATAATACTCCACCATACTGCTCCCCAGTTCTCGCCTCCTCTGTAAGCTCAGAGAGCTTTTACTGAGAAGGTGCATAGGACAGAGGAGGTGTGCCAGAATTCAGTCATTGGCAGTGACATCACCATCTTGGCAGCGACTGACTGCTGCAATCTGGAGGAAAGTTAGCATCTTTAGGTTTTATTCTGCAAGTTTGTGGCTTTTACAGAATGTGGCTACCTTACAAGCGCTACGCATTGCCATCTGACACAGTGTGGCCCAGCCTTAAATGAGTTCTTTAATATCAACCAACACCTCAGCTGCTGGCTGTACTGACCTCTCTAATCAAGCCAGAAAATCAGTCGCTACTCCCTAGGAAGGAGGGCTGCAGAAATCAGGAAATGCCATAAACCTGTAAAATTACACATGATTTTGCTGCTGATTTCAGAGGTGTGGGTTACAGCTATCTGCTGGTTAGCATTGACAGAATCCTTACAGTTTCATTTACAGTTTTGCCATCAAAATTAGTTTTTACAACACAAAAACTTTCCAAAACATAATGTGTAGAGTTCTAAACTTTAAGGAATAAAAAGTAGGTTAGAGTGTGTAAATCCAGCTGACAAATTTGCATCTGAAAGAAGTGTTTGTGTGTATGGGGGCTATGGAACAATGACATTATTACTGATTCTTTTATTTCAGTCAGTTTCTAAACAGGAGAAATTCAACGTATTACATTGCATAGAATAGAATTCCTATACCTTGGTTTTAATTACGTATATAATAGGACTCAGAGTGCTTGCTTAGTATAGTGTATAGTGCAATAGGATGTTATGGAGTATGACATCAGCAGAAGAGAATGGAACTACACCCATGACAATAACATCATAGACAGTGCTCCTTAAAGTGTATGTATACTGAATAAATGACTTTGCATCATCTTAATCTATTAAAGGGTATGTCCAGCAAAAATGTAAGTTTGTTTCTTACTGATTTACTGAAGAACAGGAGGTAAATGCATCTCACCTCCCATTCTTCAGTAAATCTTACAGGAGAGGAGGAGACACTTACCCGCGGACCAGCTCCAGCGCCGAAATCCCCGATGCCTCAGAAGCATCTCCAGTCCTTTGCACTGTGCGTGCATGCGCACACAATGCGAAGGAGCGAGGACGCGTCGGAGACTGTCAGTGAAGTCGGCACTGGAGCGGGTCTGCGGTTAAGTGTCTCCTCCACTCCTGTAAGATTTACTGAAGAACTGGATGTAAGAGATAGTGCATTTACCTCCTGTTCTTCAGTAAATCAGTTAGAAACAAACTTCCATTTTTGCTGGACATACCCTTTAATAAATACATGTAAGAAGCACTTACTCTGAGATGTGTGTGTTGCTGCATGCCTTCAAAACAATACTTGTTTTGCTCAGGCTCTGACCACTGACTTGACTATTTTCCCACATACCAACTGTCAAAACTGCATACAGTATACAGCACACCAACTGTCAAAACATTCCAGCTACAGCAAAACTGCTTACAGAAATGTAAGATGTTTCAGACTGGATATCTAATGAAATAGGGGGCAGATAAACAAAAAAACGATACATTGATAGTTTTGATGAATTATAGTTTCCATTAATTGGCAATTTAAAAAAAAACTTTTTCCAGTGTACATACCCTTTAAGCCCACAATAATTACAGTAGATAACAATGATACAGTTGTATCCTATAGTTAAGAGGATTTTAGCCTCACAAGTTTACTAGGTATGTTCACAGCAAGGCTGATTTGACTGCTATTGTTTAATTGTAGATTGTTGTCCCAAACATAGTTTAATTGTCTTGCAAGGGTTAAAATTCCTTTCTTTCATGGAATTATTTCCATTGCTTTGTTTATAATGCTGTATAGTAAACCCAATGCAAATTCTCCACAAACGTTACATACAATAGCCTCATTATGATTACATAGAGAGGAGGAATTTGAAATATTATACACAGTGGATTGAAGAGCATCTGCTATGTAAGAGGGCAAACAAATCCCCTCTACCTACTATATAATGGAACCAAATATCCATTGGCACAGATAAACATTTCATGATTTTGTGCACAAACCATTTCTGGCACACATGAATTAGGAGCACTGGAATTTTTAAGTAATATGGCAATTCCCATTACATATTATGTAAAAACTTTCTTGTGAAAATAAAGCTTTCAGTGCCCTTTAATCAATGTCCTAATAGTGTCGGAAAAAACTGCACGTCTCATGTGCTTCAAAAAAAATATTGTGTTCGCACGCGCTCTAAAAACGAATCACAGAGCAGTGCATGTAATGGCCACCCACATTGACACGCACTGTTCTGGGTTTCTCACGCAAACGGAACGCAAAGCGCGATCATAAGAGAAATGCCTCAGTGTGGCTTAGACCTAAGGAGCTATGTCTTACCTCCCATTCTTCAGTTAATCCAGCAGGAGCCAGCAGGGAACCCTTTAAACTTACCCGCGATATCGCTCTTCCGCTGCTTCCTCTGACAGGTCTAGACTACATCAACTCGTTTCTCACTCTTGTGCAAAAGAACATTTGCTGAACACTATTGTTTATGTCCTCAGCAGGTAATTACAGGACAGGCCAATGTAAATACAATGAATTCATTGCAGTGCACTTGACAAGAAAATAAGAGAGAGACAATGGAAGGCATAGAATCCCAGTATTAATTGGTGTTAGTATGTAATGGAAGCTGTGTTATTACTAAAAACAGGACACGTCTCAAGTGAGCAAGAAAGAGAAAGTGGCCAATATCTGTCATTACACAAAGAACTGTATGAATGGAATCTTTTGCTGTGAGCTGCTAAAAAGGATCAGTCACTATTATCAATGTAAACTGTAATTCAATCCAGGACGCATGGTATTGTGGCTAAAGTCATGAATGTGTACACTTTTTTGTATGTTTCACATTGATTATGGTATACTAAATTTCAGAGCCCCTTACAGTTTTTTTTTCTAAGTAATATTTTACGTAGTGGCCATACCCTTGTTTGGTTACAGTGCAGGTACAATCTGTTTTCGTATAATAAGAGTATTTAGGATCCGCACTACCAACTATAAAAGGGTTCAACCAAACACCGAATAATTTAGGTGGTGCTAAGAGACACAATATGCGACTATTAACAAGAAATGGAGATACCTAGATCTCCTAAAAAAGGAGTCTCAAAACAGCACACAGTTAATACCCATCTTAATTTATGAAAAAGAACAATGATTTATTAGTTCAATATATACCTAAAGTTATGTATGAGCTACTGGCCAGAGTGGCCTAATCCCTTAATTCATACAAAATACCTATTTACAACAAATTGCAACACCTTAATAAATATATAGAAAAAAAACAATTAAAACACAACAAGGTAAGGATCGTTTAGCAGGCTGGCCATAATTTACCCAAGTTCTGCAATGTCCTATATGCACATTGCAACCAAAAATGGTAAGTATATTTAGCATGTACTAATTGGATCCTCCCGTTTAGTTCAGACCGGCTGATGCAAAAGTAAAAGAACAATCTATTGTCCTGCGCTCCAATGCACGTGAATCTTCACTCCTAATTACAAGTATCAAAAAAGTTAAGCGGTCATACATTACCGCACTGTGCATAGTGGTGTTAGTCTCGGTTTCCGTCTGCAATTGGGGAGACAGCTGCTGTTCCTAGATGTTCCGATGTGCACGATCCTCCGACATTAGTTACTCGTCCAAGCTTGTCAAGCAGACCTATATCGCCACCCCAAACGGAGCTTGATAGATTGAGACCTGCGGTACAGAAACAATCTGTTTTCATTTTGTAGGCAACTAAATTAACAAGGGGAATGGAGGGGCTTGAATCTGCAGGCAGATTAGACAAGTTAGAAGAGGTGTTTGCGTGGGGATATGATAACTTTATACAAATATATTAAAGGGCATGTCCACCCCCAAAACTATAATCCCCCCTACTACTGGCCCCACCATGTAGTGTAGTGGAATCCTTACCTACATCCAGCTCCATCTGGTTTCCTGTAGGCCCCCCCCCCCAAAGTCCCAAAAACTGCCCACCAGGAGGATAGCCTCCTACCTGGCCTCCGGGAGAAGTTTGGCATGCGTACTGCAGCCCTTCTCCCCCCTCAATCTCCCGATTCCCTCCCCCTAGCGTGAAATCCTTCATGTATAAGATTCCCCCTGGGCTCCCAGCCCCAACCGCTATATTTTTATCTTTAGAAAGCTCCCCAAACTTTACTTACCTCTCCTCTTTCCTCCGCCAAAGTGAGCTGCCGGCAGCCGCGTCCGTGATTGGCTGCCGCTCAGCCAATCACAGACACGGCTGCCGGTCGCGCCCCTCTGCTTGCATTTTCTCGCAAGCAGAGGGCCGGGAGCGCGGCGGAGGAAAGAGGGGAGGTAAGTAGAGTTTGGGGGGCTTTATAAAGATAAAAATATAGCGGTTGGGGCTGGGAGCCCTTGGGGAATCTTATATCAAAAACTTTATTTTAGGGTGGACATACCCTTTAATGGGCCATACAATTAACTCTCTGGTGCATTGTTCACTAATAGGTCATATCAGAGGACTCGTGGATATCCTTTAAGGTTGGAAGAAAGCAAGTTTCATCTTCAGGTTAGGAAAATGCAATTTAATAAAAAATAGGAGTCAGTAGAAGTAAGAAATATATGTAAAGAAGTTATAATAGAAATATGAAATGTTAGGTGGGCCCCTAAACTGGTTCTGTTCTAAATACAACATACAATCCATCTTTAAAGGGCAACTCCACCCTCATAAGAACATCTTTTAGAAAGCATGGCCCCTTTAAAATATGATATGTTATACTTTGTGCTATGAATTCATTACTGTATGCCCACTATGCTTCTGGATGCCTTGTGGAAACTGGATGCCTTGTGGATTTAGAAATCTGTACTGAGCAGCTAGGGTATTAACATTCAGTCATTGGCTGTGATGTCAACTGTCAAGTCCATAACTGACAGTTACTAACTGGAAGAACCAGGAAGCAGAAACAGGGGAACAGGACATTGTGCAGGATTTTAGGTTAGACTTATATATTTCACATTTCAAACTATTACCATTTAGGGTTTTGCGGGGTGATTTACCTGTATGTAAGTTTTCATTTCAGGGCTGGACTTGCCCTTTAACTCTACATTCATACATAAGCACACAGATGCTTATACAGTAACTCACAAGAAAAAGCTTCACACTATAAAATACCTCCAATCAGACACAAAAATAAATTGATATTACTTGTATTTTTGTTTCTCTGGATAAGGCACACTAACCAGGTTTGTTTTACTGATTTCACATTGGTGTATTTTGGTTAGAAATTGAATATACATTCAATTCAAACACAGAACAGCCTGTTGTTACGAATTGATTACCCATTAATATTGAGCTGAGGAGGTTTTGGGCACAAAGCTATGAAAAAAAGAGGAATAAATACAAATTTCAAGTGACCTGTGAAAATGTATTAAACTAGAAATCTCCATAACGTGTATATAATATTTCACTAAAGAAACTTGTTTAATTCCCATTTACACAGATCAGTCTGTCCCTCCCTTGGGAGCACATTCCACAACTGATTTCTTACATTAACTCGTTTTTGTGTTTTGTATGTTTCTTACAAAATATTTTTTTCGATTTATGTTAATAACTGACCAACCTAAATAATGTCAGAACTTTTTAGGAAAGAGCAAACTAGGTTTCTTGTCTAATAATCTTACTTTGCTGTTTTAGTTCCACATACACATTCCTTAAACCAGGTCAGACCTGAAATACTAGTGTATAATGTAAAGTAAATACATTGACTGCATTTTTTAGATAGTGCTTTACTAACCAACCTCACAAAAGACAAAAACAGAATGCCCCAGGTTAAATGGCTGTTAAGTGGCCATCTACACCGAAATCAATGCTGCCTGCATCATTTTTCAAATATACATTTTTTAGTCTCCTGCCTAGAGCCAAGGGAGCTTCTTAAGAAGAAACGGTTACAATCCATAGTGATGAAGGGGCCCTGCCTCTGCCTGCAGTATGCTGGTGTTTAGTTTAAGTTAAGAAATCTTAAGGTTCGTACACACGTTCGATGTTCGGTCGGGGATCGCCAAACGACTGACTTGGCGGATCCCCGAACGACCGTCCGTTTCGGCTGATAAAGGCCCTACACACGGGCCGATTATCGGCCAAAACGAACGTTTGTACACATCGAACCTTTAGACCAGGGACCCACCAGGATGAGTTTAGGGGCCCACCTAACATTTCATATCTCTATTATCACTTATTTACACATCTATCTTATTCATATTGACTCCTAATGTTTAATCAAAGCCATGGATGGACGCATGTCTTTATTCAACCTCAATTACTATGTTACTATGTATATTTATCTGCTTTGACGTGACTAGCACAGGTGTCAAACTTGTGGCCCTCCAGATGTTTTAACACTACAACTCCTAGCATTCCCATGGCTACATACTGCTAATGGAATGTTGGGAGTTGTAGTTTTAAAACATCTGGAGGGCCACAAGTTTGACATCCCTGTCCGGAGTCTAGGCTGGGGTGACAGTCTCTCTTTTGGGATTGGATGTATCAGGTATGATTCCAGTATATAGTTTTGACAGAGTCAAAGGGACAGGAAAATGCAATTTAATAAAAAAAAATAGGACTCAGTAGAAGTAAGAAATATATGTAAAGAAGTTATAATAGAGATACGAAATGTTAGATGGGCCCCTAAACTCATTCTGGTGGGCCCCTGGTCTCAGATTTCCTGGTTGACTTCAACAGTCCAGTCTGACTTGATTTGAGCAATTGCTCTGTGCTTTAGGGATGTAACTATCAAGAAAGCCCCAACTTCTTTCTCTTCCTCCCAAAATCTAAATACAACATACAATCCATCTTTAAAGGGCAACTCCACCCTCATAAGAACATCTTTTAGAAAGAATGGCCTCTTTAAAATATATTGATATGTTATACTTTGTGCTATGAATTCATTACTGTATGCCCGCTACGCTTATGGATGCCTTGTGGAAACTGAACAATTTAGAAATGTCCCTTTGGCTCTGTATTTAAATTTTATAATTTTCCCCTGATTTCTTGAGTGACTGAGCTGTGGGCCCACCAGGAGATTCCCCTGTAACCCCATGGGCCAGTCCGACTAGTAATATCCAATTCCATTCTATGCAGTGGGGCCACTAGGGGAGAACATGGTGCAGCTGATCGATGCTTGTAGTGAAAAAGCCCTGTGAGATTTATTTCTCACATGTAACATAGCTATAGGCTTTGTTTACATTACATAATGCATATAAATGAACATTTCAGTGTGTTTTTACATTGTGTTTACTTATGCATTTGAATTTGTATGTGTTTAGTAATGCATTTGTATGCAATATGCTTCAGTGCATCAAGTGATAACGCATTTTACACTACAGACTTGGGTATCTCCACCTCCAATTTTAACTTTTCTGTAGTGTAGGGGACCCTATCCCACCCCCGACCGCCAGGAGTGATGCTCTTTAAGTACCTTTCTGATTAGTTTTTTTTACAAACGAACACTGCAGTTGGGGGTGGGATAGGGTCCCCTACACTACAGAAAAAGGATTCAAAGGTAGGGCACCAGGCAGCAAATAGGGATTGAAATGGAGGGAGGGGAAGGGCTGCAGTGGGCAAGCCAGAAACATCTCAGAGGAAAGGTAAGAGGCGGAAACCTTTTCACTCCCAGCCAGGCTCCTGCTCTTCACTTTCTGGGCTAGTCATTGCAGAGGAGTAAGGGATTTTTAAACACTACACAGTGGGGTCAGTAGTGGGGGAAATTTTAGTTTTGCCCTTTAAACTGACCATGGTGATGATTTCTGGTACCCAGAACTTTACAAACTACTCATGGACATAGCACTCCTTTCATACATGCACATGGAATGTGGCTTCTGGCTACAATCTTAAGGAAGTAAATTGTTATGGAGCAGAGCACGGCATCTAGACCCATACCAATGATACATGTATAAACATGACTCTAAAAAAGAAATCTTGTGAAATACAGTATGTAGAAACCTATCAGTGTGATAGTTATTATTCACAGTTTAAGCAGTAATGTTTATAGAATTTGACATTTATTTTCCTTTCGAAATTTAACCTTTTTTATTTAGAGCTCTGCAACAAATATTTTTGTTTGTATGTACTGCATCTGACAAATATTATGATTTCCATTCATAATGTTACCACCCTGACTTAAACCAACTAAAGGAAAATAGACATGGGCCAGTTAGGACCCAATATTCCTGTCCGACTGACTACAGATCAATAATACAATTGGTAGTCTGTTGGTTGGGATTTAAAGCGTTACCAATAATATTTTGGTGAATAATAACATTTTCGAGTCTGCAGACTATAAAGACCTCTGAATCAGACATAATTTACTAACATCTCAGATCACTTGGACAAACCAGTTTAGTCTATTAATTAGTTGGGTCTGAAATCACAACTGATAATTCATCTCATCAAACCAAAATATCGCCAGCAGCAGTCGGCCTGTTTGCACCAGCCCTAAAGCTTCATACATACATAAGGATAGTGCCATCTGAAAGGATTGTTTGAATAAGAAGATTATATAGCCAACAATGGCTACTTGGCCATTGTCTATCTGCATTGGTCAGGAAAATGCAGATAACTAAATTATATCAGGGGGAGATTAATGTCAGCTGGTAGTGGTGACAACAACTCAACATTTTTGCTGACAATCATACAAGTGTGGCTGGATCAATCAGCTTGATTGATCCCAAATGGCGCTGATGAGAACCCACCACACATGTGAGGACCTATAATGCTAGGAAAAGAAAGCCACGAAAAACCGTCTTGTAGAGCTGCCCCCTTGTAGGAGTCAATAGGAAGACATGGTCCTTGCAGTCTTCCCCTTGATTATGTTCAGGTGCCTGCAAGGGGGGAATGGAACTACAAGCCATGATTTTAATGTCTTTGTTTAGGTAAACTAAACAATCCCAGGTTGGAGGACCTAGCAGTTTAGTACTATTAGGGCTACCCAAAAGCATCATTAAAGAACAACAATATCAAAAAAAATAACATCACCCCCATTACATGTCTACACTTCCAGCAGTTGAAATCGCTTACTCACATTTACAGCATTGCTTCCCTCCCTTATATATCACACAGCAAAGATGAGTGCTAAAAGCCTGCCACCTAGAGGGCCCAGGGCCATGATTAACATAAAACTTGTCATTGGTTGGTGGGAATGTCTTTTACAACCTCTCTCCTCCTCCTCTGCCAGTCAAAGAAACTTGAAATGTCCTGTTGCTAGGATACAGCCTATATAATCAAGCTGATCAAGGGTGGGAGGATGAGTGTTTTCTCACATGCAAGCTCTGAGTGACAGTTAGAGGCAGACAGAATTGTTACACCCCCTTCACAGCATGGCTAATTGAAGGCAGAGAGAGGCTCGAAATCAGGAAAAAATGTATGGGGTGGGCTGAATACCTTAACACTTTTTAAAGCAACTAAAATGCATTGAGGCAATACAGTTATCCTTTAACTTTTAAATTTGAATGAATCTGTATGTGATGTGGTTCAGGAGATAAATACAGTTTCCGGGATTAATAGTGTGATCAAAATATCCACATTTTCCAACAGCCAAAAGTGGAACATATTTTGGAAACAAGTACTGTGAGGTTCCAGCAATAAAATGTAGAAAAGCAGCAACAGGAAAGTAAGCTTCACCAGGCTGCTATTGTTTGTACCTTCTAATGCCACAGTATATAAATATGTAATTTTAATCTAGAAATCAGCTGATCAGCTTTCATGTTTAATACTACCCGCCAGAGATGTATCACTAATCAATTCTCTATTGTTTCACTATATCATTTTCCTGTGTTTCCAGACCTTAAGGTTTAAGATATTGACAACACATCTGTTTCTCTGTCTGCTTGGTTCCTGCATTGCTCTAAGTTTTAATTAGGTTCAAGTAATAATATTTACCTTTCTATAGAGCTAAAAGGTTATTAAGAAAGCAAACAAACACAAATCTGCATTGCTCTCTCGTAAGTGTTGCACCAAATGGAGATCCAGCCGTTGGAAATGGGAATGTAACTGTCCTGATTTCGACTTAAGAGTTGGCAACAGTCTAATGTGACACACCTAGCACTCTCTGGTGCTACCTGTTTTTAGGTGGTGCCAGTCTTCGGACATCTGGCCACATCCCAATATGCAGTAAAAAAGGTAGAAAGAAGACTGCAACACACCTACACCTGCATGGTGTCAAAAGGCTCTTAGCCTATTCATTGGGGACACACAAATAATAGTTAAGGGGTATCTCTACATCTGATGATGGGTGTAGAAATACCCCTGAAACATTATTTGTGTGTTTCCAATAAATAGGCTAAAGCTAGGTACACACAGTCCAGATATCTGAAAGATGACAGACAGGATCTGCAAGATCCTGTCTGCCATCTTTCAAAGATCTGCATACACACAGTCCTGGGTGTTTCCATCGGCTGCGCTAGGCTCCTCTATAGAAAGTCTAGCGCGGCCGATGGAAATTTTCCGCCTTTCCCAAACGAGCGTTCGGCCAACCCGATCGTTTGGCGGCCACGCGCTCGTTCGGGAAACGAGCGTACACACATAATGATAAAGCCCCAAGCGTACACACATAACGATAAAGCCCCGATACCGTCGGATCCGACGGTATCGGGGCTTTATCGTTACTGTGTGTACCCAGCTTTAGAGCCTTTTTTCTTGACACCATGCAGGTGTAGGTGTGTGGCAGTCTTCTTTCTACCTTTTAATGCTCAATATATATTTCTTTTCTTTTTCTTTTAAAGTTTAATAGAACGAAAAATAATTCAAATTGCAAAATAAATATACATAAACATAAATATTGGCATTGTTTGACAGTCATATTCTTACAGATATCAGATATACTTTGGTTTTGTTACAATCATGTATTCTTTTATGATGATATTATCTAAATACTTTGTAGTCAGATATACATCTTATACTACTATGGTTCTTCATCCAATTGGTAGGTGTAATGCCTGGTTACTGTATAGCCACATGGGCCAGCATTTATGAAATAATGGTACCGTATCCGTTATCACGTGGAATAACCTTTCATTTATACACATATCATTCAGTCTTTCAATAAATCTGTTAATTGAGAGGGAAGAGTTCTCCATTGTGCTCCAATTAGGATTTTTGCAGCCAACATCGCATATTGAACAAACTTATTACCATGTCGTTTAAAGGGACAGTTCAGTGGAAATTATCAATATTTGTTAAATTGTAGTTTGGTAATGCCTTCTTAGTTATTCTACATATCTCTCCCATTTTAAAAAATCAGTTGATTTCATACCCTTTGCTTTTCCCTGTGTTGACATTAGTGAGCTGACATTTCAGGTTCTAACGATCCTTCATCTTCCCAGGTTGCACCACTTCCTTGGAATGTTCCTAACAGTAATTACTACTGATTGACTGTTGGAGGGTCTCAAACATGCTCAGATCTCTACTAAGCAACTGAATCAACCAAGGCGCTGGGTCAAGGGCAAGACCATAACGGTCTATACTAGGGGTCCTACAAACAGGAAGTCAGTATTTTGGTTGCATTTATTTATACACAGACAAAATGCTCAATGGGCAGGTTAAGGACATTGGGATGGAAAAATACTGCTCTTCTTTTCTGAAAAGCATATGTATTTGCACTGAACTTCCCCTTTAAGGGTGCTTATTTGTCTGCTCAGTTGGGCCACTTCTGGACCTCTGTTAGGATTTAAAATATTTTTCCCTAATATTCTGCTTCTGGTTTTGGGACATGTCCACCAAGTGTGGAACCTTCTCCTGTTAGGCCACACCCCTCTGAAAACATTGGGACTTACTGTGGGGTAAATTTTATGCAGAGTTAATGGAACCTTATACGTTCGGTATAGTACTTCAAGGGCGGTTTCTCTCAAAGCATTTTTAAGAATTCCCTTGTTAAGTTTTAGATATGTTTCTTTCCATTGGTATTCATCCCATGGTGCTTTGAAATAGTCCCTTATATATTGTAGATAAGTGTCCCTTCCCCAAGGGATTGTTGTAGCATAACCTTTCAAAGTCTTTGAGGCTATTTGGGGGAGTATGTTTCTTGGTTATTTTTTGCTAGATAATGGTTTATCTGCATTAATTGGAAGTTTCCCCTGGGGGGTGTATTGAATTTTGTTCAGATACTTTCTATGATAGGGGGGTTCCAGAGTTATAAAATGTGATCATTCGAAAAAAGCCCCTTTCTCTGCACCACATAAAACTCTTGTTATTGAATCCTGGCTGAAATATGGGGGAGTGCGTTACTGTTTCCAGAAGATTATGTTGTTGTTTTATTCTGTCCCAGATTTTTAGTGATATGATTGTTAGTTTGCTGGTGTCCTTTTGTTGTTTGGTGTCCATAGTATTGTGTCCACATGTAATTGGGCTATTAGGTCTGCTTTTATTGTGGTCCATTGAGAATTGGGGGTGTCGGAGTGCCATGGTATTATTTGGGCTAATAATAAATAAATAATATTTGTACAGTGATGGGACCCTGAGTCCTCCTTGTATAATTGGTTTAGTTAAAATGTGTTTGGCAATTCGTTTTTTTATGTGACCATAGAAATTTAAATATTTGTGATTGCAGAGGTTCTAACCATTTTTTGGGAATCCAAATTGTTAAAGGACAACTATACTCACCTCACCCTCGCTCCTCTTCCTCCATAGCAGCATAGTACCCAGGGTGAGGACCTAAAATCGCTAAGTCCTCACCCTGGGTACTTTCCCTAACTCCTGCACTACTTACCGCAAATCTGCTTCGCCGATCGCTCCATTCCTCCGCTCTTTCGCTGCTTTCATGTGACAATCGCGAGGCAGCCAATAGGAAGATACCTCTGCAAGGAGGCGTGTCTTCCAATTGGCTGCCTCGCGACTGTCACTGACAGTAGAAGAGAGGTGGAACAGTGTGGATCGGCGAAGCAGATTTGCGGTAAGTAGTGCAGGAGTTAGGGAAAGTACCCAGGGTTAGGACTTAGCGATTTTAGGTCCTCACCCTGGGTACTATGCTGCAGTGGATCGGGGAAAAGGTGAGTATAATTGTCCTGGTTCTGAATAGGTAGAGTATCCTCAGTAGTATGTTCATTATAAATGTATGTATTCTTCCTAGCCATGAGATGTTTAGTTCATCCCATCTGGTTAGGTCGTTTTGTATTGTTTTAAATATTTTTGGAAAGTTTGCTTGGTAGATGTTGTGTAATGTGTGGGTTCGCCATATTCCCAGATAGTGGAGTCTTGTTCCTTGCCAGTTTAACTGGAAGTTCAGTGATATAATTTTTTTCTGTGCTTCGGGCAGGTTGATGGAGAGAAGTTCTGTTTTGTCTTGGTTGATTGTTAGACCTGAGATGTGTGCAATTTCATTTAGGCTGTTGAATAGGTTCGGGAATGATACTAGAGGTGATATTAGGGTTAATGCTATGTCACCAGCAAATAGGCTTATCTTATATTGCTTGTTTTTTATTGTAATTCCCTTAATAGAGGGGTTGTTTCTAATGGCGTTTGCTATGGGCTCCATTGCTATTATAAATAGAATAGGTGAGAGTGGGCATCCTTGACGTGTTCCTCTTTGGATTATGATCGGTTCTGGAGTATCGGATGGTAGGCGTAGTGTGGCTCTGGGGTTTGAGTAGTAGACTTTGAGTATATTTAGAAAGGGGGTGGGGAATTTGAAGTGTTGTAATGTAGTTATTAAATATTGCCGATTGAGACTGTCGAATGCTTTCTCCATGTCCAATGACACTACACTGCCCGTTAATTTGTTTGTGTTCATACAGTATATATGTGTGTTCTCCAATTCTTCCAAACAAGTTAGAAAGCTTTCTGCCGTATCTTCAAAGGTGGTAAGGTGATGTCACTCAATCAGCAGGAAGCAGGAAATTTGAACAATCACCCCAATATAAATTCTCACAGGCTGCAGCCAGAGATGTAATCTACAATTCACTTCCATCATCTGATCAAAGACAGGGCCTCTCAATTCTCAATTTCTCAATTCATTTACCTGTGATATTTCCATTTCTAACCATTTTCAAGATGCTGACATTTTTTTGGTTTAGGAGGTAATACTGAGTCAGAAAAGAAAATCCATAGACATCTACAATCCATAATACTCCATTGCTGTTGGTTAATAATTGCAAATTTGCAATTCTACATTTCCCCCCAGTAACATTGTAGAACTAGTTAGAAATGTTAATCAGTACAGCATTCTTATCTACACTTCTCTACCCTCCTAGCTATACTAGAGCAACATTTATTTAATTAAGGGAGGCAATAGACATTGACGATATTCAGTAATTCCCTTTGAATCTATACTAAAGCTGGGTACACACTTGCCAGATTTTTGAAAGATCCTGTCTGTCAATTTTCAAAAATCAGGCTACACACAGTCCCCAGCATTCTCCCTATGCAAAGCATATACACAGCATAGGGAGAACGCTCGGGACTGTGTGTTCCCTCGGCCACGGCCGACTCTCCTATAGGGAGTCTACCGCAGCCGAGGGAAATTTTCCCTCTTTACCGAGTGAGCACTCGGCCTACATGAACGTTCGGGAAAGCTAGATACACACAGTACCGATAAAGCCCAGATAATGTCGGATCCAACGTTATCGAGGCTTTATTGGTACTGAGTGTATCTAGCATAAAGCATAGGGCAATTGGACGATTGTTCCTGTGTATGCCCTTCAGAATCAGATTGTGAGTTTGAGTCCATAGTCGCACATTTGCTTGTGTAGCCAAAGGCTGATGAACGCCTGATCATTTTATGTGTTTTTTTTTGTTCAATAAATTTTTATTGGGTTTTTTACAAATTTTTTTTAAACATTAAACATAATATATAAATATAATAAATATAATAAAAATAAAGCTTGTAGAATGGGTTTAACATCTTACAATCTCGTTCATGTTTCCTCTGTACAATTGTTGCACGACATTGTTTTAAGACTATGACTCATAATTTGGAATAGATACGCTTATTTGATTCTGGGGTGTTTGTGGTTCAATATAAAGCTTCTGATATTTTTTTGGACTGTTCGGGAGTCCTTTGGTTTGAATTGAATTGGTAGCGATCGGAATAAGTTGAGAGGTTTGGGTAGTATAGTCATTTTCACAGCAGACACTCTTCCAGCCAGGGATAGTGGGAATGGGGACCATTCCTTAAGCAGTTTAGTAATGTGGGCATGCAGTCTTGTGTTATTGTGGTCATATTGCGTATGGGTGTCAGCGCTTAGTTGACACCCATTCTGTTGCCCATCTAAACTGAAATTTAGTGCTGAGCTCTTAACGTAAGTTTGTGGGTATATTTATGCCTTAAGCTATTGATTTGGAATGATTATCTGAATCCCAAGAGTTCGCCAAATTTGGCTATCTCTTGGTGTGCTGCGACTAGGGAATGGGATGGGTTTGACAGATATAGTAAGGTGTCATTGTGAAGAGTGAGTGTTTTGTTTCCATGTTTCCCATAGTTATTCCACCTATATGTGGATTTTGTCTAATTCTTACCGCTAGGGGTTCTATACTTATCGCAAAAAGCTGGGGGGATAGGGGGCATCCTTGTCTAGTACCGTTTTGGATCCTAATTTCGTTGGATGGGTAGCCTATATTTTGTACTTTTGCTTGTGGGTTATTGTATAACGAAATAACTAAATATTGCTTTAATAAAGATGGGCGGAAGCCAAAAGTGGGATAATGTTCTTTGTAGGTATAACCAGTCTACCCGGTCAAATGCCTTCTCCACATCTAGTCAAAGAAGCATTGCAGTTTTATTGTTTATTAATGTTGCATTAGATTAAGGGCTGTTCTGATGTTATCCGTGGGTTGGCGATTCATAATGAATCCTGTTTGATCATAGTGGATTATGGATGGTAAAATGTCTTTTTAGCTAAAATCTTGGCATATAATTTCACATCTGTGTTTATTATAGATATCGGTCTATAGTTTGCAGTAGAAGTTTTGATTTGTGAAGCAGAGCGCTTTTTCTGCTTTATCTGAGAGTAGTTGTCCTAGTTCTCTCTTATAGGTTTCCGCTAGATGATAAGTATCTTCTTCCCGTTTTTTAATTAGTAATATACAATATCTGTTGTTTTGATCCTGGTTATTAGGTCTAGAATTCTGGTGTTTTTTCAGTTTTGCTGCTGTTTGAATGCATTTGCCCCTGATCACTGCTTTATGTGCTGCCCATAAGAGGGAAGGGGAGATCTCTGGGTTTTTGTTTTCTTCAAAGTAAAAATTAATAGCTTGTTCTATTTCCTTGTTTGTTGAAGGGTTGACTAAGTGTGATTCATTGATTCACCAATTTGGTGGGGTTTTATATGTATTAAATCACGTATTGATTCGGTAACAAACGCATGGTCCAACCAGGATATCTCTCATATATAAGGGTTCTGTACTGCGGGACGCAGCTGAGGAGACAAAAAGATATAGTCCAATCTAATAAAAACTCTATGGGCTGCTGAAAAATAGGTACATTCTTTTAGAGAGGGGTTTGCTAACCTCCAGGGGTCCACCAGGTTGTTGGTTTTCAGAAAGGACGTTAGGCATTGGGTCGTTTGAGGTATTGTACCAGTTTTCATGGGTTTTAATGAATCTTATGATGTGTGTAGTGTGGCATTGTAGTTCTCTCCCGCTATAATTAGTCCTGTGGCATGTAGCGTTAATTTGGTATTAAGGTTGTGATAAAAGGCTTTTTGGGATGTGTTTGGTGCGTATACATTTACTAGGGTTATTTTGGTGGATTGTAACTGGCCGTTTAATATTATATAGTGTCCCTGTGGGTCGATGTTGATTCTTCGATGAATCCCAATGTGCCTCATAATAAAATCGCCACTACGGCCCTCCTAGAAATTGCTGAGGCAAGATAGAAATGGGAATATTTTTTACCCCAGTATTTGGGGACATGTGTCTCCTGAAACATTATAATATCAGGGTTTGACTTGTTGTAATATTGCAGCGCCAATTTACGTTTTTGTGGCGAGTTAAGCCCCTTTACATTATGTTACAATGTCGTTAGTTATGGTGGGTTCCGGTAAGAGATATATGTTTGTACTTACTGATTCTAAGAACGGTTTGCTGTTTTTTGTCTGGGTTGAGTGATGTGTATTCTATCGGGGGTCCCGACGACGCACCTCCTCTTATTCTTTCTGATGCAACACTTCGTTCCACATCACAAAGGAAACAAAACACATTTTTATGCATTTTAAAAAACATAATGAAAATCAGAACGATTTGAAAACAATAACTATATAGATCATAATGGTTGAGTTTTACAAGGGATCTGTCATCTTTCGACAGTATCCGGGAAGTGGGATCTAAGTATCCCATCTTTGAACTATTAATTTTCTGGGTGAATACACCCGTATACCTCTTGCCCTGGGGGGTAGGGTCTAGTCCCTTTGGGGGATTGGTGCATCCAAGTTGGTGAGCATGAGGGAGCCAGCTCAGCAGCTCAGATAGTTTGTATTGATAGAATAGGGGTAAAAAAGGGCGTTCTATATTATGATTAGAGTGTATTTGACATAGTTTTTCCCCCCCTTTTTTCCTTTGTATTGCTGAGTAGGTTTTTATGGTGTATTTTAATCACATGAGTATCTCACAGGGATATTTATTAGCTTATAGCTTAAAGGTGAGGAGTGCCTTTTATATATTATGGGACACTTTGTTCACTGCTCAACGGGGTGGGCCCGGGCTGGTGAGTGAGGGGGAGGCTGCAAGGGGAAGGGCATGGATCAGAGGGGGATGCTATCTAACTGGGGTTTTCCCCGGATATGTTAACTTTAACATTTTTATGGATCTT